>CM059207.1:15860082-16332582 GCA_030347435.1 Clarias fuscus | reverse complement strand
ATGAGTTTAGAAGCAATCTGAGCCACACAGGGCTCGGGGGTTGCAGGTTTCTAGGCTTTCAGAGCGTGTAAATATCCAGTTTTCTCCCCTCCTTGTTTCTGCACAGGCTCTTGTGTAATGAGAGGAGAGGATCGGAGATAGAGAGGGGGTTTTCTGGAACTCTCAGCACACGGCCGTGAGGATTGTAGAACTGGAGAGGAGTGTAGCTTTCGATTGAGGCTGAGGAGCAGCCAGGTGAGGGGGACTGTACATAGAGAAACGTGTATGATCATACACATTGTGCTGGATCTGCCTAAAGCAGAGCTGTAACTCTCAGTGGACATGTCTTTCTATTTCTATGTGTAAATAAATTACCGTGTTGCGAGCGAGCCTAGTAGAGATGCAGCAAGGGGCACAGACATGGGTATGACTGTTTCAGGATCGATGCTTTTTTTTTTTTTTTTTTTTTTTTTTTTTTGCTTGTTTGTTTAGTTTTTTTCCGTAATTGATCTGACAGAGTGCACTTTAAATCAACCCCCACCACCCCAACACGAATTCCCTGTACCCTTTTTAGTACTCGGCTGTTTTTCATAAGATGGGATGTTTTCAGGTTTTTTTCCCCCCTCCCAGTCACTTAACCCAATTAACAGGATACACACTCTGCATTGCCCTCCTCACTGTTCTTTTTTGTCATGTCGCTGCTTTAATTTCCCTTTCCTTCATGCTAGCTTGACCACCTGGCTTTCAGTTTCATGCAGCATCTGCAGGACCGTCCATCTTCATAATCCCAGCTCGTTAAACTTTAACACTCCATCCCTCCTCGCAGAAACAGTGTGTGCTGATCAGGGAAGAAGAGCTCATGTTTGTGGCCCCACAATTCATGCCTCGTTTTTTTGACGGTGAAAAATTATCAAAGACAGCTGTGTCACCTTTTTTGTAAAAAGACGTTGTACTTATAAACGTAATAGATTAGACTTAACTTGACACGTGTTGCAAATGTGCAATTCTCGAAATGCAAAAAAAAAAGAGATGTCTATTATTAAAACAATAATGTACGCAAACTGTTTTATGGTCATTAGTGTAGTGAATAATAGAGTGAATAGAATGAAGGATGTTTCATTATTGGTAATGAAGAATAGGACGAGCAGCAACCTCTGTTCAGAGTTTGTGAACAGAATGTTTTTAACCAGTGCTGTACGTTTATTGGTATCCCAATTCTGTAGTCACTATTTGTAATTTCCCTCAAAAGCTTAATAAAAGAGAGAGATTTGATGCAACATATCTAATGACATGACGTATTGGTGAGAAAAGTACAGTCTTGCTTCATGAAAAGAAAAGAAAAAGGATTCAGCCTGAAGTGTCTCAGAGGTTGGTTGATTTGGCTAAATATTCCATGGACATTGTGGTATAGCTCCATTAAATATCTATATATTCTCAGGTGAGATCTGCCTTGCATCAGTCCCTCCGTCTTGGCAGCTGAATTATTGTTTGTTTGTTTTTTTGGATACCTTGTCAAAGCCCCTTCCATTTCCCAGCGTCTCTTTCTCCCTTTTTCTCACTAACCACCTTCTTTGTTTGGCAAGCAGCCATCTCACCTAAACCATCACAACTAGTAACCCATATCTCCTAGTCAAGAATACACATACACACACGCACACACACTTGCCCAACACCACCTCGGTCTGCACGTTGGAACGCCTGTAGACTTGAAGCCTGAGCTTTGAACAAATTTGCCGATTCCTGAACGTTTTCTTGCGGTGTAAGAAGTTTGCAGTCTCTGATAAGGATCTTTTGGTAATGGTAATAGTTATTGTATTCAAAAGGAAAGACAATCGTCACGTGAAAAGTTAACTTTCACCCCCATATCCCCCATGTATGATGTTTAGAGACGCTGAATTTTTTCTAGTGTTAATTTGTGCTGGTGACAGTTCTATTGTCTGTTTTTATTATTATTGTTATAATGGTTATCATTACCATTATTGTTATCATGTTTGGTGGTAATAATAATGATAATTTAAAGATTTTTATTTTCTGCATATATTTTTTTTGTGTAGGGTAGGCATCCTATTTTATTTGAATTTGACATTATTATATATGGAATACTATATGAATATCTTTGTTTTCAGGTTTTTTTTTTTTGTTTGTTTTATTTTGTTTTTATTTTTATCTTCAAAGGGGTGTTACTAATATTGCACGATCTATTAAAACAAAAAATGTCAGTAGTGATATTAGTACTTACTGGTAACTGAGGGAAGTGATATACAAGCTGATAGAGTGACCAGTCAAATGCTGCAATTTTTAGTCAATTGTACAAAACTATCTCTACGCATAGAAGAGTAGAGGTAGCCACTCGTTTAATTTATTCAGATCAGACACAGATGTCAATGCATGGGCGTAAAAACAAGCAAAGAATGAGTCATATTATAATAACTGAAATGTAATTTCATTAAGAATATACACCACACACAACTAGAATAGAAATTGAAGAAAAAAAAAAGTTTAAAGAAAAAATAGCTAATATATTGTGTTCTGCTAGTATACTTTGAGTTTTGTTGTAAACAAAAGATATTTTCTGTTGTTTTCGGAGAATGATATACAATTTGTGTATATTTTCATAAACAAAGTATGCACTGATATGTTATTACAAATTATATACTGCTTTTACAAAAAAAAGTGTTTGTTATTGTACCAAAGTATCCATTTGTCCTTTATGACCTTCCCCTCCCCCCTTTTGCGTATGTTTTACTGTATTTTATATATTAAATAGACAAGTTGACCTACAAAGAAGTTCAGGTCTGATTTTCAGTTCTTTCCTTCTCAGTGTGTCTTCTTCATTTTTTGCACTGATCAAGCATTCAGCGCTGAATCTGTACACAAAGCTTTAAACATTTTCATTAATGCTGAATGAACTCCAAATGAAGTCCATGACTTGATCCTAGGTGTAAACGTGTGTGTGCATGGTGCTTTTGATGGACTGACTTTTTCTCCAGAGTATATTACATCTTTGATCCAAGTGTTCTTGGAATATTCTCTGGTCCCACCGCAACCCTGACCAGGATAAATATGATACTGAAGCTGAATAAATGAACATCATTGTTCATAATCTGTTCCTTTCTCCATCTGGATAAACTCAATTGTTTTTCTCAGAACAGCTTTTTTTTAAATATTTCCAACATTTCAAAGTATGCACTTTAAGCATTTTATTAGAAACACTACACGAATACAGGGTAGGTAGCCAGCCTCAATTCTTCATGGCATGGCTTCCACAAGATTGCTTTAAGATTCTGGCCCATATACTGTAGGAATGCCGGCATCACGCAACTCCTGCAGATTTTTTTTAGGTGCATCCAAAAAATGTTCTGCTGCATCCACACCTGGTCACAGGAAATGCCGCTAAAGAACACTGAACTCATTGTCATGTTCATGAAACCAATTTAAGATGGCTTTTGCTTTTAGAAGATTAAATTGTAAATTAAGTTAAAAGATTAAAAAGTAAATTGTGTCGATGAAAGGATACACATGGTCAACAGCAATGCTCAAATAGAGCGTAACATTCAAGCACTGATTAATTGGCATTAACGGGCTCAAAGTGTGCAAAGAAAACATTCCCCACACCATTACACTACTTCAATCAGCTAGGATCGTTGGCACAAGGCAAGTTGAAGATGCCAAATTCTGACCTTACCATCTGAGTGCTTCAGCAGAGCTCGAGGTTGATCGGACCAGGCTATATTTACCCAGTTTTGGTGACATTTTGTGTCTTGTGCAGTCTCAGCTCCCTGTTTTTGGCTGACAAAAGTCAAACCACATGTGATCCGCTGTTGTAGCACATCCTTCTCAATATTCCCTATATTCTGCATTCAGAGACTTTTCTGTTCACGCTAATTGTGCAGAGTGCAACTTTTGTCAACTCAAATGTGTCTGGACATTCTTCATAGAACGCTCTTATCAACAAGAAGCATACATCCACAGAACTGCTGCTCGTTTCTTTTTTTTTAAAGCTCAATTTGAGTAAATGCAAAATTGAGATGTGTGTGAAAATCCCAGGAAATCAGCAGTTATTGAAATCCTCAAAACCAGTCTGTCGGGCACTACTAATCGCGCAGGGATCAGAATCACTCAGCAAATTCTCCCCAATCTGATGGTTGACGTGAACATTATCCAAAGCTGGCCTGTATCTGCACAATTTTATGCATTGCCCTGCTGCCACATTGGCTGAATAGAGAATTGGATCATTCTTGATGAGATAAGAAGCCCCTAATAAAGTGCTCTGTGCATGTATGCTTGTGTTTTTGCACACTGTTAACTCACAAACACTCTATATGTGTCAGTTCTGTTGCTCTTAACCACACAAACCAAGACGAGTAAAGTCGACATGTACTGTATTTCAAATCTCAAGATGTGTAAGAGGTCAGATCCAATCTTTTTAGCTTTAGTTTTAAATGTGTTTCCCAGTTTGTCCACTAGATGGAAGTATAAGTCATCTTAACCACATTTAATCAGATCCAGAAAACAGTCCTCTTTTCAAGTGCTTGGGCATGTTAGAAATGTGTAATTCTGAGCACAGAGGCAGGATTGTGGGCCTGATTGTTGTTATCCTTGCATAGCTTAACAGTTTGCGGTTATTCTAGGCAGGTGTGAGTGTTTGCTGGGAATTTCCACTGTTCCCAGCAGACTTGATGCCCAGCGTGTCAGCTGAGCTGGTCAGTTGCAATGTCAAGTGCAACTCTTATGGGCTCGTCACTTACACGTGCCCAGTCACCACTCATTTGGTGTTCCAATAATAGTAGTTCTCCTGCGGATGGATCATTCAGTCACAGTCATACTAGCAATTTATCTTTAGAAGAGTTCATCTTAGTGTTGCTAAAATGTCTGTCAAATATATAAGTGCAACTGGTAAAGTACTAAATCAGGTGCAATTAATTATCAGTTGCTAAGCTTAACTAATGGTTTACACTCATTCGATACAGGTAACAAATAATACATCATTTATTGTTTATTTCTTTGTTGTTTTAATGACCCTAAAAGCCAAGTAGATTCTGTATTAGCTTTATTTATTTTTTCTTCGTTAAAATTGAGTTACAATATAAACCATATTACTGCAAAAGTTTATTCATGATGGCTTAAAATATTGTTAGTTATATAAATGCAAAATCGTTAAACACGGTACAGTAGAAAATCACAATTAATTGTGTGAGGTTTATATTATTATCCATTTTGGGTCGTATGCTATAAAACATTTGCATGTATTTAAAGAGACCATAAACCATTGCTCATTAAAGGCTAATGGGCTGCATATGATGGTTGCTATAACACTGTTTATGCACTAACTGCCCTGCCATTTTCCATTTGTCATATCAGCTGATAAAGAATTCCTTTCCTTTATCAGTGATCCAGATTTACAATTTGATCCCCATGAGCTGGCGCAGTAGTACTCCTCTCAGCTGCTGCGTGTGGGTTGGGTAAAAGGATGGAAAGAGCCATTTTTAAAATGTAGAGCATGTAACAGTAGTAAATGAAACACAAGGAGTGTCATTCCTCAGAAGAATCCCAGTAGCATCTGAATGTATTGTCCAGCCTTTCTCTATTGAATTATGCAGACTCTTAATTACTCAGCAGCTTCCAGGAAATCAATGCGCACACAGTAATGTAGACAGATGGACTGAGCACACTCATCTCAATTCGAGCTCTCAGGGTTTTCTCCGGGTCTGTGGCGTTTCATGGGAATTAAAGGGCAGAGTTTAAAGCCATGGTGCTGGTGTTCCCTGGTCACGGAAGTGCAGTATATTTTTTTAGCCTGTCAAACTTTGCGTGATCATGTGGCTCTATTTAATTTTAGATCTCATTTATCCTTATGCCCCTCTATATTCCAAACTCCACCCCTGCAGTTGCTTTTAGAATCCCATTGCAATCTCTTGCATCAAGTGGGATGTGCTGTGTCATGTGCTACAGGAAGCCTGTTGAAGTGACTAAGGTCATCGCAGAGAGCAGGTGCAGACTGAACCAGTGGCAAGATTCTTCCCCCAGCTCGCTTTTGTTTTAGCTCCCAGAGGACCGTCTAAATCCTGATCTGTGTGTGCGCAACAACTGCCCATTTCTAGTTGCCCAAATAATAGAAGCTCACAGCAGCAGGCTGGAAATCTATTTAGAGATGAAAAAAAGAGCATGGCAGACTGCTGAGGTAATGCAATTACAATCTCCTGTGCCGTCTCTCTCTCTCCCTCTCTCTCTCTTTTTCTCTATGTCTTTGGCCCTTTGTGAGCCTCATACTGAGCACAGGACCGAGATACAAAGCTAAAGAGCTGCCATTCACATGAATAATGACAAAAGCGGGGAAAAAGGTACCCAGCAAGGGAGATGACATCATCTTTACTTATGCGTTTTCTCTCTGTCCTCTTCCCGTCTCTTTTCTGTCATCAGAGCTGTGTTGTGTGATGGCAGGGATGAGGTTGATGATGAGAGATTTAAAACCATCGGCCACTGAATATCCCCACAACCCCGTAACTTTTTATGATTCATTAAGCATATGCTTAATGAATCATTTCATTCACTGAAACATATTTTACTGTACTGTATATTTTACCTCTATTCTGTGCTCTATACTAGTGTCTCCCAATTACATCAATATTCCCAAAATCTGTGAAATTTATTAGAGTTTATTATTTATTTATTTATTTATTTTTATTACCGTTGTTTTTCTTTCTTTCTTATATTTTATTATTTGTTTTATACATTAGTTTCTCTTTAATGCTCATTGATGTAAGTAATTTAATGAAGTAATCTCTGACAGAGAAACATGGAGGCAACTCACATTTGGTTTATTATGATTTATTGTTCAAAAAATCCCATCTGTATGTATTTCACTTAAAAAAAATTATATTGCAATGTCATAGTCAGTAAGAACAGCATCATTACACAGGTCAATTAGGTATGATATGCACAAATATTTATCAATCTAATATTGATCAATAATATTTCGTTCATTTAAGATACAAACATGCATTGGTTATACTTCTCAGTGTTTTACCCAGCTTTCCTTCTTTTCCATTAAACGTAATGTTGTACAGTTGTGATAGTAATGCCTATAGAATGGATTTACTCTTCACCAGAAGACCAGGAGTCACCTTCATCAGTGGAATCCTCTACATGGACAGTCTTCTCATATCCTTCTTTTACATCTCTACTCTGTACCTTTTTGGCCTGTGATATCTTCTGCTCTTCCCCTTCGTCCTCTGTTAATTGAGCTGGAGAGGTACATGTGTCTTTGTCAGGTTTGCTGTTGGTCGGTTGTAATCTTTCAAGACTTCCCCAGTCCTCCTCAAAGACAATGGGCTGATTTGGATTAATACCGTCATATGAATTCCTCTCAGTCTCTGTTTGGCCATTTGGGTCATATGTAGCAGCGGTCTCAAATTTTGTTGCACTCCAAATGTCTTCCTTTATGCTTGAGCTAAAGAAGCTGTGAAGGTCATTTTCTTTTTCATTAGTCTGACATTCGTCTTTTAGAGCATCTCCTTGGAAAGCATCCATGCCGTCTTTTTTGTTCTCCATTTCCACCTCACCGAATTCTTCACCGCTGCTATAGATGCTATGGGATGCACTTGTAACTTTGCGACCCAAATTCTCCCATTCTTCTGGGAGGTTGTCAGCATTTTCACCCATTTCACTACTACTACTGCCCACTGCATATTGCTGTTCCTCTTTGTTCTCCAATTCCTCTGCTTTAGGAGTACTATAATCTTCAGAATGCTCCTCCTTCAGTGCACCACAGAGAAGGCCTGTGACAAGTGGATCAGTATCTGAGACTAAACCCATAGTAGACGCACTATCCTCATCTAGTTGGTGGGTCTCCATCTTGTTCAGCAAAGAACACTGGCTCGCATTTGGAGATTCTTCATCAGAACTATTGGGGTCTTCCAGATCTGAGTCGTTAGTGTTGGTTTGGCTCTCTGGATGACTGTGTAGAGAAAATTCATCGGTGAAATCTGCATGAGTGAGCATTGACAAGTTTGACTGCACATCTTCCTCCTTTGGACAGGGTTGTTCTTCGGCAAGATGAGCATCAAATAAAAGCACGTCAGAATGTGTGACCTCTGTTGACAGTTCTTCATGAGGTTCTTCTTCAACAAGGAATTGTTCTTGGGATGATTCAGACAACTGAGCTTCAAAATCCCTTTTGTCTTCACTTTCCCCCTCTGATTTGGTTTCTTTATAATCAATATTGCTGTTTTCTGTGTTTTCTCTGTATTGTGTTATTGCATCTTCACTGATATCAGACTGTATGGATAGAAGAGTCTCCTGCTCATTCATCTGACTGGATTCATTGTCCAAACTTGCACTCCAGTCATGTAACTGTGAGCTCTCTTCCTGTTTCTCAACCAACACTGCTGACAGATGGTAGTTCTCAATCTTTGTCTCCAATTCATCCTGACTGTTCTCATTACTCCTAAGGTTCCTAAGGTCACTTGCTGATTGTTCTACCAAAGCATCATCCAATAGTGGTTTGGCATGGCTGTCCACGTCCTCAGTTTCATTTTGAACAATAGACTCTTCATCCATGCTCTCTAAAACAGTTTGAACTGACCCATCTGTTATTATGTCATCCATGCTGCCCAGCTCTGGCTCCTCAGATAGATCCTCCATAGTGTCAAAGCGCTTGGCGATAATCTGGCTCCAGTTGCTGCCTCCATCATGCTTCTCCCTCTCTCCCTCACTGTCAGAAGGTTCATTCGCACCTAAATGAGAGATTGGGATGATGGCATCTGTCTCTTCATCACTCTTGTAGTGTATGAGAGGACGAGTGTCTGCTACGGTGTTCTCCTGAGCATAGCTGTCTACTTCGACCGGGTCAGTTTTCCAGGATTCAATGATGTTTAATGACTCATCTTCATCACTTTGTTCCTGCCGCTCTTCTGCATTACCTTCAACTAACTGACCTGTTTCAAATGTTTCCATCACTTCCTCAGCTTTTTCATCCACTAAATCAGATCTATTTATCATTATATCCACTTTTTGTTTTTCAAAGTCCTCCCTGCTCTCTTCCTCTACCATCCCTTCCTCCTCAACACTAATCAATTCCTCTTCATAAGTCTGCTCCACTTTCTTCTCTTGTTCAGTTTCATTCTCCTCTTCTTCCACTTTAATATCAAACTCATGGCTTTCCAATGTTTCGGTACCAGGCCATTCAACGTGTTCTACTTCCATTTTTTCTTCCACTTCTTCACTTCCTTTCCTTGATCCACACTCTTCATCTGGTACACTCTTCAATGACTCTTCTTCAACAAAATGTATAACATCTTCCTTTACATCTGCCCATGTTAGTATTTCACTGTCATCCTCAACTGGGCTTAATGTATCTGCAGACAATGGTGAGATGCCTTGGAGTAATAGTGAAGCACCTTCATTAGTGTTTTCATCAAGCATCTGTAATTCTGAATCATGAGCATCTATTTTAATTTCTTGCACACCATTTTCAGCAGTGTCCTCTGTCTCCAACTCTAGCTCTGACACTACATCTTTCTTTTCTGGTATTGCTGTTTCCTCCCAGGCAGACATAGGTGCATGTGATATTTTAGCCATTTCAGTGGACACCTCAGTCTCCTCGTCATCTCCATCTTCTGAACACTTTGTTTCCTCAATATGCTGACTAGAGGACACACTCTCTGGAGTTTGGGGATGTCCAGCTGCCGGGGTAATCATTGCTGGTTCATTGGTACTAAACAAAACTGGTCCAAGTTCTGCTTTAAGGACTTCCTGCAAATCTTCTTTAATGAGTATGGACTCAGGCTCATCTACAGCTTGAGAGGCTTCAGCGGCAGAAACAGAAGCAGTAGCTCTTGCTTCCTCCTCAGCTTCATAATGATCATGAGAATCTTTTTCTATAAGATCATTTTTTGATATAGTTGCAGATGTTTCTAGTTTTTGCTTCTCTTGCCTTACAATGACTTCGTCTTCTTTGGTTGTCTGGGGTGTCTTGAGTGTCTCGTGTGGAGTTCTTAGTGTCAGACTCTTTGTAGGAGTAGGAGTCATGAGGTTGACTTTATGAGTGATTGATCTGGAGGTTGTATTCAACAGACTGCTGAACAGACAGGAGGAGATGGCCTGAGTGCCTGGAGGAATCCCAGGGGACTTGGTGATGCCTTCTGTGAATGAAATTGGAGAACAGCAAGAATGGGTTTGCTTAACTGATGTAACAGAAAGACCTATAGTAGTTATATCACAGTGAAGTATTTAAGTCCTCATACATAGTAATATAAAGTTACTTTGTGGTTTCTTGCTATAAATGCTTATAATGCATGTGCATTAATCTTGGGCATTCATCACTAATCATTCTCCCAGTAGCATTATCAGGATACACAGTAGTAATGGAGTAATGTGGATATATTGATCCCTCAGTCTACATTACTGGAAAAAGAGCCATCTGCTCTGGTGACCTTTGGGAACTCGGGTTCCATTTAGTAAAAGGCCAGCTCTATACGTAAGTGCAGGATTGTGTAAAAGTGTATCCTGAAGTGTTAATTTATATGAAAATAATCATTAAAAAAACCCAGATACCTAAAAGTGACACTGTCCTGTTCTTCTTATTTGCTGACTGGTTGTTAACTCTCATGTTTTCACTGTCCAGCAACGCTCTAAAACACATGGAAAGAAATTTATAACAGTTTATGTTATAAACAGTTAATAAACTATAACGGCATGCCGATCATATAAGCTAGTTGCATTGCTTTTCTGTAATTGTATGCCAAAAAAAGGTATGAAGATACAACATACACCAAAACATTTTTGAAAAGCAAATGTTTATTTAAAATAAAAAAATACTTTCTGCAAGTTGTGGAAGCAGTTATAGTGAAAAAAAAAAAATCATAAATGTTGTGTTTATTGGGCATCCAGCACTGCCACCAAAGAGAAGCATAGCTCATGGGATCTCTTTTCATTGCACTGGAAAAGCAGAAGATAAATCGCACCATACATTCAGACCACTGAGATTATTGATATAATATGGAACGTAACTAAAGCAATGACAGAACCTTCCATTTTCCTGTTTCTTCTTCCTTTGTTAGATATTGGCAGTTATTACTTTGGTGATTATTTGCATAATGCATAACTATGACTACAGAGCAAATCCTGACTGAAATTTGTATTAAGTAGGTTTTAGGAGTAGAGGAGGAAGGGCTGATTGTGTGCAGGAATGAAACTTCTCTAACTTCTCTATGCTGAGGGTAAAGAAAAGAAGCGGTACAAAAGCTTGTGTTGCTCTTAAACAGCAAGCTTGAGCCAAGGGTTGTTGTTATGGAAATGAAGTGTCAGATTTGTCATTGTTAGGCCATCTGCAGTGCACATGCCACTGCCACTGACTTTATTTACTGCACACTAGTGAGTAGTAATGGAGCTCACACACCACCAAATGCATGACTGTGAGTGCAGCAGGGTTTTTTATAATAATAATAATAAACATACAGAACAATCATAAATTGGATTTAATACATGAATGGATAAGGTACATTATATTACATTATTTATTCATGATTTGCTACAGGCATGAATTAGTGAAGATTTGGGAGAATGTCTTTAATACCCAAATTGAAATTGAAATGATGATATATAGCCTCTAAACCATTCTGCTAAAGATACTGAAGACGTATGTCTTTCTAGAATAATCACTAAAGACTCACCAAGCTCTGGTTTTGTTCAGACCATTTTCAGGCAGTGTTGGATAGCCAATAAGGAAAAGCCTATTTAAATCTCTTTTGAACTGATTAAAGATATCAGTTATGCCAGTTACATATAATATCTCATAGCAGTGCTGTTATGTGCACATTACATGTTAGACAATAGGGAGGGGATTTCCAACATAACACTCAAGATGTAAACCGATACCTGTAAGTGGCCACCTCGAGGCTCAAAGACATCTTCATTTTCAGCAGACTGCGACTCTCTCCCAACAGCTCACCTGTCTGCTCTCCAAGATCCACTTTCTCTGCCTCCAGTGCCTCCACATGAGCCTGTAAAGACAGTAGGATATCAAGAGTATAAAGAATAAATCTCCCCTTTTTTTCAACATACTTGAACCAACTCTTCTTTTCTTCAACACAGTTTTATACTCTTGACCCTGGTCATATACAGTACACATTATATTACAAATGTGTAGCTCTGTGTAATAATGTAGCACAGTTGCCACTGGATGCCATTAGGTATAACAAGGATTGAGCTCCACATACAGTATAAATGTTTTTACACGTTTATCAACTGCTTTTAGGAAGCCTGGACCTATTGCAAAAAATAAAATAAAATAATAAATGCTTCCTATCAGATGAGATTTAAAGACAAACAATGACAGGAAGTCCAGTTATTGTTTTTGCACCCAATAAGAATAAGAATATAACATCTGTTTCTGCCACTCAGTTAACACTCAATAATTATTATAAAGCTACTTCTATTTATTCTATATTCTATATCCTAATAACGTTTTAAAGACTTGGTGAAGGTATAAAAAAAAAAAAAAAAAAGTATATTTTTACCTGAAGATGTTGAAGGTCTTGATTTTGCTTCTGTCTCAGCTGTATGATGTTCTTCTCCATCAGTTCTCTCTTGACCTTTGCACTTTCTAGCTCTTTGGCTAAACCTTGCACCTGTAGTTGATTCTCCTTTTTCTCTTCTTTGATCAGTGTCATATGAACCCTGGTCTGGTCCAACCTCTCCTCTAGCTTATTTATCTGCGTCTGATACACACCTGCTGCTTCATGCCAGGCCTGGGCTGCTCTCTGTGAGTACTCTTTCCCCAGGCCCTGAAGGTTGTGGGTCTGGCTTTGCTGAGGAGCCATTAGTACAGGTTTTGAGAAGGCATGTGAGGACTTCAAGGCTGCCACTTCTTCCTGATGAGCCTGCACTTGTAGAGAGACCTCTTTCTCAAGATGAGCAGCTTGTTCTCTCAGCCGGATCTGCATCCTCCTCTCATCCTCCAGTGCCTTCCTGCTTGCTTCAAGTTTTCTCTTAGCCACAGCCTGTGCAGACTTCTCTTTTTGTCTCAGATTGTTTAGCTCCTCAATCTCTTCCAGCAGGATGCTGACCTCTAGCTCTGCATGATCCTTCTCCCTCCAGGTGTTCTGCAGTTCTTTTCTGGCCAGGCGGAGTGCCTCCTCTTGAGCTTTCCTTTGGCCTTCAGTGTCTTGGCTTCTCCGCATGGCCTGGACTTCCCCCCAAAGAAGCTGATTCTCTTCTTCCAGTAACTTCACATGGTTCAAGTATGACTCCAGTCGCCTGTTCAACTCCAGCATCTCGTACTTCTCTTCTCCAGAGTAGGAAGAAGTCTGCTGGAAACTTGAGATCTCCATTTTAGTAGAATGCAGCTTGTTGTACGTCCACAAGAGCTACAATATCGCTCTGTCTTTGTGTATGAATGGCTCAGGGGTCTGGCCCTGCAGAATGGCCAGCACAGAGGGACACTCCTTTCATAGTGAGTGAGAAAAGGGGGAGGGCACAGGGACGAAGGGTGGTGGGCTGCAGAGGGTGGGGAGCAGTGATGTCATTCGTGGAATTAACTCTAGACTTGCCACATCCCTCAGAAGCAGTAATTTCCTAGATTTTATAGAATTGTTAGGATAAGGATATGCATAAAATATATCTCTATATTGGGATAATTAAATAACTATATCTCTATATATTAAATATATCTGTTTTTAATTATACCTATGTCTGTCTATCTAGAGAGAGAGAGAGAGAGAGAGAGAGAAGCATCTAACCTTTAGATGTTACAATTTTTATGGTTAAATAATTTTACTTTAAGTGCACATTTTGAGACCACTGTATCAATTGAAGCATCACTGCTTCAATTTGTGGTATAGAATAGTTTCACACACATTCATTATTTCATCTTAATTAAGTACTCCGTCCTTGTCAGGGTTGCGTTGGATCCTATCCCAGGACACTGGTCATATTTTACCTTCCCTGCTGTGCTGTACAACGAGGGACAGAGCAAATTTACCTACATGTCTGTTTTTGCGCTGAGAGAGGAAACTGGAAAACCTGAAGAAAACCAAAGTAATCAAGTGGAGAAGATCGTACACAGTAATCCAGTAACCGGAGGATTGAACCACTACATATATCGAATGAAACCTGAGAAGATGATATGAGACTCTCAATATATTGAATGAAACCTGATGTCAGTAAGCCAAAGGGCACCATCCAGTGCTTCGGGAGATGTATTGGTTGCCACACACATTATGTAGCTACAGGCAAATTTGTCAGAATTCAAACTCCTCAAATACCACTCCGATCGAGCACCCATGGAATGTCCCAGACAAACAGTCCAATCCACAGAGGACTTAACCTGCAACCCGCAGAACCCAAGGGATCCCCTGGTAACATCTCAGTGCCAGACACCATAACACACAGACAGAAGCCATGTTGAACCACGCCAGTAGCACAAGGGGGAGGTCAAAACCTAAGTGGTTTTAAAGTTCTGGCTGATCACTGCATAAAGATAATATTAGATAAATAAACAGATAAAAATACATTAAATTACATGTATAAATTTGGTCAGCAGAGAACATGGAGCATACAGAGCAAAACAATGGTATCTTTGTTAAGTTTGTCACATATACTGTACATTACTGCACAGTGAAATTCTTTCTTCTCATAGGGGTCAGAGATGATACAGCACCCCTGGAGCAGATAGTGTTAAGGGTCTTGCTCAAGGGCCCAACAACATCAACGTGGTGGAGCTGGGACTTGAACCGCAAAACCTTCCAATCAGTAAGTCAGTGCCTTAATTCTCTGAGCCACCACCAGCCCGTAGTAGTGACTCTTGGATGAAATGTAGAGTAAAAGTGGTCAGCAGGATGTAAAAAGCAGTACTTTCCGATATGTGACGTTTAAAACTAACTCTAAAACTTTCACAACTTGCAAATGATATGAAAAAGGAGAAGCAGGAGAAGCACATACTGTTCCGTTGTTTCCTCTGACTCCACTTGTAATGATGGAGGATGATGTGAGCTACTCTACAATAGTGTTCCGGACATCTTACCCTGCTGTGCCAAAAGGTGAGTTTGACCTTTTTAAAATGTGGCTTTTTCTTCCAGTTTAATGTTGAACGTGAAAAACAATAACCAGTGAAAGTAGACTAAACTAAAATTGGAAATTAAATGAAAACAATCAATAAAGACTTAAGTCTAATGTATATTATTATTGATTCTGTCCTCCTATATGTAACATACAAAAAACAATATACATTTCAAATGATCTATAATACCAAAAATATTAATTATATTATCCATAATACAATAATATGAAAAATCCATTGTAAAATATTGAAACAAACAAAAATTTCTTCGTTATCAGACAAACAGCAAATAACTGATCAAACCCTGTTACTGTTAGCAGTTTCATTTATTTTTGCAAATGATTTTTTTTTCTCTTGAAGCAATCATTGAGTTAAGTTAAAAATAATTGTCATCTATTAATTAGCTAACAACTGTCCCCTAAAGATTTAGATAATCAGACTGCATTAAAAATACATAAATAATCAAAAAGTGCTTGATGTACTGTATGGGACAACAAAACCTGTGAAGGACTTTACCATATCATAATAAAACAAAAATATACTGCCTGGCCATTTCGAATATTTTGTTCCTCCGCGTTTAGCAATAATTATGACACAGGATGTTGTGGCCGGTTCATGTGCTTAAATAATTCCTCATCCTCAAGAGAGAAACACTCTTACAGTTTGAGTCTTAGAACATACTGTACCTGTGCCGTAGATGGCATACACTGTTCATTCAGTACATTCAGGTCATCAGCTGACTTTTTATTACCATATACAGTAACATTGTCTAGACCTGACCAGCTGAAGCAACCACAGATCTGCCTCCTGGGCTTGTACACTGGGCACTATTGCACTTTCCTTCTTACCCTGAAACACCCATCGCTTGTGAATAGGGTCAGTCTGGACTCATCAGACCACATGACCTTTTTGGGTCGCTTTAAAGTCCTTCAACAATCTTCATGCTCACTACGATATTGTAGCCTAGGAGTCTGAATAGACTCATTGACAAGTGGATTTCTTATGTTTAGTAACAGACCTGTACGTTCTCGTCACACTGTGTGTGTAAATGCTCGCACATTCACTATTACACATAGCTGTGACTTCTGGAGGTTTTTTTTTATGATGCAACTTCAGCAAGCATTTATGTAATCTCCAATCTTGGTTATTCATGGTCATTCAACAAAACCTGTTTTGGTTTTGTTCATTTTTTTCTGACCTCTTTTCTTCTTCAAATTTAACAGTTCACCCACTTTTCCTTCTATGTATTTGTGGAACATTTACATATGTATAAAAGCTTCAGATGCTTCAAATACCAATTGACAAGGTGTTGTACTAAAATTACAGCTTATTTCCTTTTTTATTTGCTTAGTGAACCTTTGCTCTTTGGCTTACTATTTGTGAACAGATGTACCAGAGACTGAGAATGTTGTGTACTCAGAAATCAGGACGAACGGAGAGAAATCAACACAATGCAGTTCTTCTACAGCTGGTAAAATCTCTGCTGCTTGTGGTATTTGGTTTTGAATTTTAAATGAAGACTTGGACTTCATTGTGTCTGTATGACGTTTTTTTTTTTTTTTTTTTCGTAGTTTATACCAGGGACACAGGAGCACGTTTTAAGTTAGGAGTACTAAAATTCTAAGCAGTATACATGTCATGTGCTACCTGTTTGTGCATTGTAGCTGATTGGTGGTTCCAAATTGCCTGTAACCTATAATGGTGCATGTGAGTGTGTGTGTGCTTGTGCCCTGGTTTGGGGCGACAACCCATCCAGCATGCCCTCCACTTTGTGCCCTAAGTTCCCTGGGATAGACTTCCGGCCACCAGTGACACTACACAGCATACGTGATTATGGGAACTATTATTATAATAATAATCATCATCATTATTATTATTATTATTATTATTGCAACTGCAGTTAAAGGAAACCTGTTCAGGGGAGCTTTAGCAGCGGGTTCTTGTGTTCTTGATTTCGCCCCGCTTTTTTGCCCATATTATATTAATTATTTATGTAAACATAATTTAAAATTAAGTGATAAGCAGTGAAATGCAAAAATGAAATACTGTAGTCCAGTACAGACTGTGTTCAGATATGATGAGTGTTCTTGTAAAAGCATAAAGAGTAGACTAATCCCGCAGCATTAACAGCTATAATAATCTGATGAATTACCCAGAATTCTCCCTCTTTCTGATTCAATTCTCTTAAAGAGGAAGTGACTACACCCAGGTATCAATCATACAGACAGGCGACAGCTGTTCTGGGGCTATTGTGTGTTCTCTTACTAGCAGGATTAACTACTATGTGTGTTTTAAGTAAGTATACGTAACACAGAAACACATCTTTACTAGTTTCTGAATCTTTCAGTCTAATCTTAAAATATGTCTGTTTGTACTGTACATGTACAGTATATACCAGGCTAATATTATATTATTCATATTAATGTTCTGATGAGCACCTTGTAAAGGTGACTGGAATGTTGTTGCATTCCGTTGTGTTTTTCTACACAGACATCAAGCAAATTTCAAAATCCTCCAACATTTTGGTAAGAAAATCCAACAGCTAAATATCATGCACAATACAAGGCTGCAGCAAGTCATCAGAGAGCTTGAACTTAACCGTTATGCATCACCTTCTGCAGGCTCTTTACAACAATGAGAGCACAGCACACAGGTTGCTGCGAGCTGCTAAGGCAGCACTGGAGAAAGACATCGAGGAACTAACAGCACAGAGAGATGAGCTCAGAACCAGCATGCGGCACATCACCCAATTTGCAGATTTCCCAGTTAACAGATATTGCACAACAACAAATGGCAGTAGGTCAAATTGAACTCATTACCACCTAAGAAGGAACTAAGAGTTCATTATAAGAGAAATCTTTTTTGTTGTTGTTTTTTGTTTTGGTTAACTTTGAATAAAGCTTTACTAACCATAGAGTGTGACATCCCCCGTAGAGCTTTACTGTGAGCCCTGTATGAAGAATTGGATTCAGAATGGCTCCAGCTGTTATTTGTCCTATTTGCCCACACCCTGGATGACCTGGGGACGAAGCCGAGATTATTGCGCTGAAAGGGGAGGACATCTAGTGGTCATTGACACTCCACAGGAACAGGTAGGCCACTAAAAAAAAGAGAGAGAGAGAATATACAAGGCACCATGTTGGCTTAGTGGTTAGTGCTGCTGTACACAGGCCTCTGGATCTACATTGTTAGGAGTTTGGATCTTGCCTTCAGTACGTGTTTGTGTGTGGAGTTTGCATATTCTGTCTTGCATTTTCTCTGGGTTCTCTGGTTTTCTCCAAAGACCAAAGGATAGGCTGAGCAGTGTTTCCAAATTGCATGTAGTGTTTGTGCTTACAGTCAGTAATATAAATTTCCCTTTACTTTGGGATCTTTGGTTCCTTAACATTTTTTGTATGTACTTAGGAATTTATCAGCCAATATACATCTTTTTATTTTGATGAATATCATGGATACTGGATCGGACTCTCTAAACAGTACGACAAATGGATTTGGACCACCGGTGCTGAGCTTCAGAACAACAGGTAATGTTCAAATCCCATATCTAGCTATAATTACAGCTTTTGCTTGTTTTGGCTGGACAGAATCACAGATTTTCCATAGTCATTTGTTCTTCTTATAAATCACTATATCCTTCTTCTTTACAGTTTCTGGAGTCTTCCCCCTGAAAACCCACAGGATGGCTGCGTTTTGTTAAATCCTAACTGTGCTAATCAGAGCAACTGGGTGGTGAACATGTGTACCATGTTCAATAGATTTATCTGTGAAATCAATGCGATCACATGGCCCAGGCAACTGTAGGCCACAACACCACTAGAGAACTCTCCAGCATCTTTATTTAATTATTATTGTTACTAACCGCTCAATTTAATCTCCGTCTGCTAAATGTGAGCAATCATGTGAGGAAAAAAAATGTTCAAGCAATACTCACTCAGAATGCAAATAAAGGAGCTGATATAAACTTTTATTGAAAGAAATTGATAATACGTGACTGTGGCTCCTGAGTGGTGCAGCTGGAAGTTGGTCACCCTATCATAAGGACTTGCTGAATTAAAAATCAAATGTCACGAGTGGGAGCCAAGATAATACATTAGGCGCATAACTGAGAGGACGGATCAACTTAGCGGATTTATTTGACAGAAAATCTTGAAATTGTACTGAGGGGCGTACAGGTCAAACTGGCACTTTTGATTGTGCTGAATAACAGATCAGTTTGTAGGACTGTAAGAAATAAGACTACCTTTATTTCTCTGTATAATCCCCTGCTACACTTATCTGAGTTTCACTAGTGATTGGAAACCATCAAAGTAAAAAGATTTTCCAATACACCAGAGCCATGATCAGCCCGCGTGCTTCACGTCTAAAACGCCAGCCTTCCAGGAACTCCATTAATGGCCGAAACATGAGGAAAGGTTCGGACTGTACGGGGGACGTGGCAATAACTCTCAGGCGAGCTCCAGTAATGTGCAAGTGGTGATCATGACTGACACAATTTGGTCAAAGGGTACCCATTGCTTTTCAAGAATCTCAACATAAACATCTTTTCAAAACACTCTTTGAATGTTCAAGGGAACGAATGCAATGGGCTCTGAGCCACCTCTGCTGGGAATGTTGTTGATGGACACATGTTTACAGCTTTTGAACACCCCTCGAAAAAAAATTCAACAGCACTGCCACTATAAATGTATTTTTCTTATTGCTCAGTACATTAAGAAAACCAAATCAATAGTTCATGCTGATACAAAACACACAAACCAAGATGTTTTTCAAAATGCATTATGTAGATAAAGTATATTTTAACAAAATGGTCTAAAAATGCAGTACTTTCCATGATTAAAATGAGACACTACATAAATCAATCATCGAGCCGGTTCATGGAGGTGAGAGAACATGCTCTGAATGAAACGAGTCGGAAATGCATTAGCGTAGAACAGGAGAGACAAATTTAAAATGATTATAAATTACAAATTCATGACTTACAGTACAAACAATTCTGAGGTATTATTATTATTTAGACCATAAATAATGTATATTGTTTTTGTTGCTAGTCATTTATCAGCACTGAAGATGATGATCGGTACTACAGTATGTTTTAAGCACCAAAGTTCGACATGGCATATGAAATTCGGTAGAAAACATCACTCTACATGTTTCCTTTTCTTCTTCTTCTTTTCAGTTGCTTTATCTACTAATCTAATCGCAGACTCTGTGTCCAAGTCCTCCTCTCTGCTTTTCCTCTTTTTCGATTGTGATGCTTCCTTCTCTACATCAGCTGTTTCCACAATCTCTGCTGCGATGGCGTCCATTTCTGTAACTGCAGACTTGTCTTTACTGGCCTTGGAGGATTTCTTTTTCTTCTTCTTGGTGACTTCAGGTGTTGAGTGAAGTACAGCTGTGCTCTCCTTCTGCTGCTCATCTTCCTGACGTTCTGGTGTTTCTGCAGACTCTTCGATGTTCTTACTCGGTCTTTCCTCCAGAGCACTGCCCTTTTCTGAGTGTTTCTTCTTTTTCCTCTTCTCCTTGGAGATGCTTGAATCTGTTGGTTCAGCAGTCTCGGCCAATTCGCTTGTGCTTTCCTCCTCCAGCTGTATTTTTGGCCTTTTCTTCTTTTCAGTTGTGTCAGTATCCACAAAAGCATCAGCTGCATCTTCTGGTCGTAAATCTACTTTCGACCGTTTCTTTCGCTTTTTAGATTTCTCTTCATTGTGCTCCTCTGAAGCTTCATCGTTGTCTGAGACACTGTTCTCTACAGGCTCATCTGAGTGTTGCTTCTTTTTCTTGCTTTTCTTCCTTTCAGTCTTCCCTTCCCTCTCCTGTTCTAATGCAGAAGGAAGCTTGGATGGCGGTGCTTCACTTGGATGTGTGGTTTTGTCCATCTGCTTTTTCTTGCCATATTTAGCCATGAACTCTTGCTCTTGTTGTTCCAGTCTGGCTAGTTTGGCACTCATCGTAAGACCATGTCTGGCACCTCTGGGGATTTGAAATTAAAATAATAGTTGAAATACATCAGGCATCTATTTGTTCGGCCAAGATGATTAAAGTAAATCATAGAGCAACACAATTAATTGTAATTAATGTTTTTGGCTTTTATGCATAGAAAATACGCAACATTAGTGAGTTTTGAATTAAATCTGATGCTTATTTTCGTATGCTTTAGCTCTAACTACTACTATAATAAGAATTAATAAAGCAGGGCTCAAAAATACAATTAATAAATATAAGCATGATGGCTGGGTGTCCACATACTTTTGGTCATTGTGTACGTGTGTGTAGGCTTAAAACATTTTCTGCATTTAAAAAAAATGCAATTAACCATCATTTTAAAAGCAGCCAATTTTTTTTAGCAAATACAACTTGAATTGTACAGTATGTTTTTACACACAACGCTGCTATAAGCTCTGCTCTTAATACTCAGTGTGAAGTCCTTACTTATGTGCAGTGCGTCCTCCACATGCTTTCATCAGTTCCGTATCCGATAATCTGAAGTTGTGAAAATAAACAAGCTAGTACATTGGTTCTGTTTTGAGAACAGTACTGTATATACAAATTCTATGCATAATTAGGAACAAATACTTGCATTTCATGTAATACACAGAGATGGTGCTTACTTCTTAGTGCTGGAAAGGTCTAGCTTCTCTTCATCCTCAGAGCTACTGTCCTCAGAGACAGATGATGTTTGTTCAGGTTGTTCCTGACCAGAGAGGAGAGTAGCAGACTGGAACAGGCAGGACAGAGGTGAGAGAGATTAGAGTCCAGGAGCTCAGCAGTACAAAAATTACAACGACACTGTCGTTTCTGCGGGAGATTGAATCTTTACTAGAACAGATGGCAAAATGAAAAAATACATTACGGGGCTTGAGTCAGCATTTTACTTTCTCCATTGTGTGTGTGTGCACGCGAGAAGCTGACGAAGCTTATACCTTGACGAAGCATCCATACAGCATAGACTTGTTCATCATGGCCTTTCGGGGCTTCTTGTTAGAAATCATTCCATTTTCTTCTTCCTCCGTTTTCTTCACCACCACCCCATTCTAGACCATAACAAAACACATGATTTATAACTGATGCAGTTTAGTGAGCTTTTACAGGATCGGAACCCAGCCTTAAGAAGTTTACCAAATGTCCAGTGCATTTTGGGTTGCAACTTATTTTATACCCTGCTACACTACACCATGAGGGACAAATTGAGCCCATGGACAGAAAAAACGTGACATTTTTTTTGGACAAATGGACAAAAAGAGACAACTGTGCAAAATGCTGTAAACTGGACATGTATGTATATATATTATCATCTAACTAGCTGAAGTACCCGTCATTGAATGTTAAAGAGTTTGTAGAAATAGTTAAAAGGTTAAAGCTAAAAAGAAGCTGATCAGCTTTAATGTAATCAGTGACGATATTTTAGGGTGAAGCCCATGTACATGTCTGTACAGCAGAATTTTGTTTTTAATACAAAAAAATTACAAGGTTGAGCATCTTACACCTTTTTTATGCCAAGCTGTACTTCTTTCATTGGTGCAGGTTTTTGTTTATGTTGAGAAAGTAGCTTATTTTAAAGTAGATTATTAAATCAGGCACATAACTGTTCATGTTGACTGGGCCATGTCACTGTTCATAACTGTTCACCTTCACTCAACATTTTGGTTTCACTTCAGGCAGATATCAACTTCAGGCAGATATCAAAGCACTGCACAAGTTTCATTAAATTCTGTGTAGCCATTTTTGTGTGATGCTGATTTTGTGTGATACAAACAAATACAGACAGAAAATCTTCCGAGACTGGTTTCTGGTCCTCCAATGTATAAAATGTAAAGAGATCAGACAAAGCTTTTTTAAAAATATTTATTTATATAAGCTCGTGGGCATTTTTGAAGAGGTTAGCTTTTCATTTCTGTATTTATAGCCTATAAATGAAAGTGTTTGAAAATAGCCTTGTCACATTATGGCACAAGGAAATTCTGTTCCTGGAGTATGTAAAGAGTTAAGATCGTTGCTTAAGGGCCCAACCGGACAGTGCTGGTGGTGCGAACTCCCAACTTTCTAATCACTCCTGTCTTCCGCTTTACGAGTCATGTTTTCAGATGTGTATGACCCTCAATCAACATTTCTTAGTTGAATTATGGGAGGGCTGCGTGAGATTTTTTTTTCCTAAGCAATGTTGTTGTCAGTCTTTCGGATGCTCCCGCCGAGGGGACGCCACAGCAGACCATCAGGTCTGCACGCAAGCTTGGCACAGGTTTTTACGCCGGATGCCCTTCCACATTTTTACCCCCCCCCCCCGCCATTTTATCTGTGCTTGCGACCAGCACTGCATCCAATGGCAGGGATTTGGGCATCGGCTGAAAACCTACCACTGAGTCACTACTGCACTCTGACTTATAAATGTAAAAGTGATGCGTGTGTGTCGTGCTGCCGTTTGAGGACACCTACCTGATCCGCCTCCACAGCCAAACCGGCAGACGCCTTGTTAAACACATGATCCCACCAGTAGAATGTGAACTGCTCACTTTCCTTATGGCCAACCTGAGTGAGAAGCAAACACGTGACCTGAATCATCTCAGATGTACATATGAGACATAAGGACAGCTGTATAATCTCTGGATGGTCAGGGACGAGCACATGATTCAGGCAACATTTCTGCTTCTTCTTACCCCTCCTTTGTCACATTTCACTTTAACTTTGATTGCTTCAGAGATGCCGTTCTCAGCCCTTCCTAGACCTTTACCTGTTGAACAACGACAAGACAGTGAGATGTAGTGAGGCAGGACACATCAGTGTGAGCGAGGACACTGAGGGGACACTGTCGGGTCTCACCCTGCTCCCAGCCGTGACGGACAAGCTGCTGCTCTGCGAAGCTCATCCCGCGGCGTTTCTCTGCTGCTGTTTCTGACATTCTGCTCGTTAACACGGGAATTGAATCTATACTACAAGCGGCTAATACACACACAGTTTCGCGCTATACCTGTATTTACCGCTGAACAGCTATCATAATCTGTAATCAGAAACACCGTAAAACGCAGCCATCATAGCACCGCTACTGTTACACACAAACAACTAAACAAACGTCTATAATCGAATTCCCCAAGAACTCCACGTGCGTGCAGACATGACACCGGAAGTGTGCCTCCTGCTTTACGGCTGACGTCACACTCGCATCAACCAATCATGACTCCCGTCTAAATAATACGTAACCTACTTCTGCCATCTGCTGGTCATCTTCTAAAACTGCATGTTTACCTGTTGTTTATCTACTGTAACCTGTTTAAGTGTCTGCAAGTTGATGTATTGTTACATATTAATGCAAATTACAATTTAATCTCGTCTTGGCTGAAGTACATCGATCAGCCATAATATTAACACCACCACAAAGTAAATCAAATAGCAATGATTATAAATGATATATTGTACCAGTCAACCGGTGCCAGGATCATGAGCACTCAAGACTCACCCATGCCCATAGGGACCGGACAGGCCAGCCTGTCCGGTCCCATCCCACAGAGAAGCTAAAGCAACACAAACCACTGAAAGACGTCACAACAGAAAAGGTATCCTAACACCCAGCGCGCCACAGCATGGGACCCAGCAGGCAAAGTGCCCAAGGTTTTTTATCTGGCCTCCGTTTGAGCACCAATGTGATTCAAGATTCAAGATTCAAAGAACTTTATTAATCCCCAAGGGGAAATTGCTTATTCCCTGTTACAGTTGCTCACCCTTGCTATCAAGTAAAGTAAAGTAAAAAAACAGCATATCGATAAAATATAAAGTGTCCTCAAACAGGACTACGTTAATACAATATTGCACAATAAACTAGTATATATCTATATAAATATATGTAATCTTGTATTATAATATGTAATCTTGTATTACATAATTTATTTCGATATGATAGTATATGTAGTATATGATACTACAATTGTCATATAATTAATACAGGTAAGTATTATTGTTCTGTTATGTTACTGCCACTGACAGTGAATATCCACATAGTGTGTAAGTTACATAGAAGAGTTATATAATTTTATTGCCGTTGGGAGGAAAGATCTCCTGTGACGCTCTGTGGTACACTTGATGGTGATCAGTCTCTGGCTGAAATTGCTCCTCTGGTCAGCAAAAACACTGTATAGCGGGTGAGAAGGATTGTTCAAAATGGATTGTACTTTGGCCAGAATTCTCCTTTTCGCTACTACATCCACAGAGTCAAGCTCCATGCCTAGCACAGATCCAGCCTTTTTAATAACCTTGTCCATTCTGTTGCTGTCCGATACCTTTAC
Source organism: Clarias fuscus (assembly GCA_030347435.1). Classification (NCBI taxonomy): domain Eukaryota; kingdom Metazoa; phylum Chordata; class Actinopteri; order Siluriformes; family Clariidae; genus Clarias; species Clarias fuscus. Next base: position 16,307,274 of record CM059207.1, on the reverse strand, counting down.
ATTACCGCCCCAACAGACCACTGCGTAAAAGATGACATTCGCCACAACAGTTTCATAAAACATCCGCAGAATGGTGTTACAGACGTTGAAAGACCTGAGCCTTCGAAGAAAGTACAATCGGGTCTGTCCTTTCTTGTAGAGTGCCGTTGTGTTGAGTGACCAGTCAAGTTTGTTATCCAGATGAACTCCCAGATATTTGTATTCTGAGACCATGTCCACTGTCTCCCCCTTGACAGATATAGGAGTCACAGGGGTCTTGCTTCTCCTAAAGTCAACCACCATCTCCTTTGTTTTCTTGCTGGATAAATGAGCCTGATCCACAGAGGCTGCACCCCATCACCCACAAATCCCAAAATCACACCCTGAGGGTCCTTAGCTACCCATACAGCACAAGGGAAAACTAAAACCTAGGTTGCTTTAATGTTAAAGGTTTTAAGTTGTTGCTGTTCTGTGTATATTTGCGTAAATAGCCCAAGAATAGTATTGCTTATTTGTTGTTATTTTTTTTATTTAGGTGGCATTGTGGTGTCACTCTTCTAGGGTCAAGGGTTTGATTTCTGCCTCAGGTCTGTGAGTATTAAGTACTTGTTCTCCCTGTGCTTGCTTGGTTTCCTCCAGGTACTCTGGTTACCTCCCACAGTCCAAAGACATGCAAATTAGGCTAATTGGCGTTACCAAATTAGTGTGTGTGTGTGTGTGTGTGTGTGTGTGTGTGTGTGTGTGTGTGTGTGTGTGTGTGTGTGTGTGTGTGTGTGTGTGTGTGTGTGTGTGTGTGTGTGTGTGTGTGTGTGTGTGTGTGTGTGTGTGTGTGCCCTATGAGCCTTTGATGGGTTGGCACACTAAGTCTTGTGCGATATGCTCGAGATGATTAATTAATTATTAAATTTTTTAACGTTTTCTATTTAACATAGACATGTGTTACTGTAAACTAGATTAAGAGGAACTAGAGCAATCGTTTGGTGTTATTAATGTCATTTAAAATTTAGATCTGAATTTGGTATGGAGAATATTTTGTGAATTTAGTCTTTGACAAAAACATTTTTCAGAATATTTATCCACATTTCTCTTTACTAGCCCACAAGAAGTGGATTTTGTATTATTTGTTAGATTGTTTGTTTCCACTGTTTTTGTTGCTATACAAACTTTTATTTCTAACTGGGCTTCAGATATTGATCATATGCTACCTCTGACCTATTTGTTTTACTGTAAGAATATGTTTTTAAGCTCCACTGTAGGCTAACTCTGTGGATAAGGCGTCGGCCATATGCTGTAAATGTCATCTCTAAATACTAATAAAAGCACATTCATGCTAGTTGTCTTTTTTTTCTTTGCTTTTCTTTTCCATCTTATTTTTCTGTGTGCAAGTACAGCTGCTTATCTGCCAGAGCAGAGGATGAATAAGAACAGACACAGATATCAGAGCTGGAGCTGCTGTTTGTCCGGAAATCATTCTCTCAATGGCCAGTTTTAGCTCATCGTCTCATTGATGCTGTTTTATTTCTACTGTGCTGTTATGCATTTATTCATTTTGATGCTTTGATATTGAATACAGAACTCTAGCCGATCTGATTATAGAGCCTCTGAGCCAGTGGTTAAGCAGTGGGGTAAACTAACCATAAGAAGAAGAAAAAGAAGAAATGAGGGAGAACGGAGAAGAGAAGAGAAGAGAAGAAGAGGAGAAATGAGGGAGAAATGAGAAGAGAAGAGGGAGAAAGGAGAAGAAGAGAGGAGAGGAGAAGAGAAGAAGAGAAGAAATGAGGGAGAAATAAGAAGAGAAGAAGGAGAAAGGAGAAGAGAAGAGGGAGAAAGAGAGGAGAAGAGAAGAGAAGTGGGAAAAATTAGAAGAGAAGAGAAGAGGGAGAAGGGAGAAAGAAGGGGGAAGCGCAGGGGAAGAGGGAGGTTATTAAAGGCTTGCCCACTCCTCCTCCTCCCTGTGCTTCATTACCACAGCTGTATTTACCCTCTCACTCTCAGCTCTGCAAACTGTAGACCTAAAGCCCAGCAAGAACTTACTTGTTACGTTTGGATTAAAACTCTTTGTTTTGCAACATTAGAAGAGTTTGGATTTTTTTTTTTTTTTTTCAGAAAAAACCTGGTCTCCTAAACCCGTGAGCTCATCTACACCTTCATCTATCCTACAGAAACACTAATGCTGCTCAGCAGCTGGGGTAAGAGCTTAACACCCATACACTCTCAGTGACAACCTGATTTTTAATTAAAGCAGTTTTACTGTACATCTGGCTGCATCCCAAAACTGCTGGATTTGGCATGATCACTTTAGCTTGGGTTTTTATAAATGTTGATCGATGTATTTCTCAGGAGAGTTTCCCTATTAGAGTCAAGACTCCTAAAGTTATTGCTGTATTTCAGAATGAATATCTTCTATTTAGTAAAGCTAACATTATAGTTATTAATGAATTTAGATTGTAAATATATTACACATTTTATTACATTATTTACCTGTATGTTGATTCTATCCAGAGCATGGCATATGATATTATATATTTGCAGAAATTGAGATATGAAAAGCTTCAGTATTCAGGCTCAGAGATCTCACTAACTCAAGGCTTTCAGCTTTAATACATTCATTTAATACTATTTAGAAGACTACCAGTGCTACTGTATCATAAACATTTAAAAGAAATATATACTTATTGTTTCCTCTAAAATTGTCTGTATCATGATATAGGGAAAACACACATTAAATGGTTTTTCAGTTCCATATAAGTATGCTATAATCAAATAGAGTCATCTGGGTCAAATATTTTAATGATCTGTATAATAAGAAGACATATTTAGTTTAGGTTTTGGTCCTATTAAGGAAGTTGTAGTTGTTTACTGAGCTTCATAAGAAAGTGCTGAGGAAGTCGTTTTGTCTTTGGGAGTCACTTTGTTTCTGCCCACTAAAGGAAGATAGACCTTTTTTTTGGGTTATGTGTGTGTTGGGGGGGGGGGGGGGGGGGGGGGGGGGGGGGGTTGTCTGTGTTGGCAGTCAAAGGAAGTATGTTGTTTCTATATCTTGGTGGGGAACAAAATGATAGGACCACATAAGGTCAGGAACATTTGCAGGGTTTTTTAAAATTCTTTATTTCTTTTTTCTTTTTTTTTATGGGTGGTTGGGTGGATACAAAAACTGCAGCATCTACTAAAAAGTTTCCATTTAATTAGTTGTGTTAATGCAGTAATTATGTAAATAGAGGGTTCTTTCAAGTGTGTGTGTGTGTGTGTGTGTGTGTGTGTGTGTGTGTGTGTGTGTGTGTGTGTGTGTGTGTGTGTGTGTGTGTGTGTGTGTGTGTGTGTGTCTGTGTGTGTCTGTGTGTGTGTTCCTTTGAAGGTTAATAAAATATCTGTTTACAGAACAATAATGTAATATATAAGTAACTGAAGTATTAGACACTGAGTCAGTGTTATAAAGTTCATTAGGCTTCTTCTCAAATGTCTGTGTGTCTCTTCAAAGACTTTATTATGGAAGACTCTGTGGTGGGTCCAACTCACCAAGATAATTCTATATGTGGCTGACCAAACCTCTTAAGAGTAACGCTTCTGGTTTAGGATTGTTTTCTGAGCCATGTTACTTTTGGCACGCAATATAATATATAAAATATTCTTTAGGACAAAACCTAAGATTAATGGCAGTATTTAGAGAAATTCTATACATATCAGAACAGATATCATATTTATCATATTTAGCATTTTCAAATGTATATAAATTCTAGATAAGTCTATCAGTATTTTCGGTCGTGGAAGACAGCAAAAGTTTCTTGCCTTGTGACTTTCCTGTTGTTTTGAAAGTTCCTGCACAAGAGCAGCTATATGAAAACACATTAATGATCACGGTGACAGCTGTGGTGGGCTACAGAGGTGAAAAATGGGTCTTGCTGGCCTCCCTGACCCGCCTGCCCCGTGTTAAAGGCTTTTCCACATGTTTTTTAAACCCACCGCTTTTTGCTAGTATCTGGAGCTATACAGGCCTGGAAGAGGAGTCTTTGGTGAGCTCTAGGTACCTGGCAAGAGTAGCAAATAAAACAGCATCTGGGAAGCAGAGGTAGCATAACTGATTTCCACGGCAGACAACTTTCATTGGTCAGCACCCAGCTGAGCCACTGATCAAAAACAAACACCTGAAAAAGCTTCTGGGATTTCCTGGGCTAAGATATCTCACCGATTTCTCTTCGGGTTCAATAGTTCACCTTAATGATTCATAATATTTTTTCAAGGGTGTTGTGCCATATGTAGAAATATTTCCGTTATATTTGGCGTAAGTATACGGTTACCAGTAATGCATGCAAAAGTTATTAACATGTAACTATGGGTTAAACAGGGATGCCAAATATACAGTGCTGGCTGTAATGATTGTAGATGAAATGTGATACAATAAAATTAGAAAAAATGAATTTTGGTACATTATATGATATATTATATTATATTATATTATATTATATTATATTATATTATATTATATTATTTTATATTATTTTATATTATATTATATATAGGGTATACCCTAGAAGTATTATCAATTACTGATAATAATCAAAAATGACATTAAATGGTATATAACAAACCAACAGGCAGGTTATCATTCATTTCATTTATTTGACAGAGGAAATTGAAAATGTTTATTTTAAAATATAACTGTGTCATCATTAACCTTAACAATTGCTGAAGCTTTAAAAAAGAACAATCTGATTAGTTGTTAGTTGTTATAACAGCTTACCCCTGGAGTGTTAGCTGTAATTCAAATCCCAGGGTTATATTTATGCTAATGTACTCATTATAAAGCATCTTCCACATACACGAGCTCACAGATGCCTCTCTGCCTCTTGCTCGTGGCCATTGATGGTATTTAAACATGGAACAGCCTTTGAATGATTTTCGTGAGCTTTTTCTTCACAATATTACAGATATTATAGTAATACTGGGGTATAACATCCTTCATTTCAACTCATGCCAAAACATCTGCTCTCATCATGTTTTATTTGGGCGTATGCCAAAACATGACTAAAACATGAGCTGAGAAGGTTCGCTTTTCTCTGTCATTCAAGGATGATCCAGAGATAACAAACTGAATGCCACTCTAATGGTAGTGTGTTTAAATAATGGGTTCGATGTTTAATATTACTACAGTACCATGCACATACAGTATATAATCCTCTGTCACACATGTGCTCTGTAGCCATGCTGAAAATTCAGAGCAGTGCTGCTTGCACCTTGGCAGCCACTCAGCAACTCTTCACTTTTGGTCCTTTTCTCATATAAGGTCTGTTTTTCTTCTTGTTTGTCTGTCCAGCCTTTCCTATGCACTGTACTGTGCATCACTCAATTCATCCTTCTGTTCCAGTAAGCAGAGTCTGGTTATCTTTACAGTCCTTTTTACAGTTTAACAGTATTTGCAATGGTTTGGTTGTGTGTTTGGGCTGGTCTGCATAATAGAATTCTCTCTGTTGGTGTTGTTGATGTGTATCTCAGATGCTTCACCCTGCCTCTGAGTTGGTTGAGTTCAAATTCATGGACTTGGCACTGTACTTGCCTCTGCCGGGTTGCTTTGTGGTGAGGGTCCTTCCTGATGGTGGTTCGGCTCTGGAGAGTAGCACAGTGTAGGAGTCAGCGCCAATTAAAGGAGAGGGGCGAGGGAGCCTCACGTCTGCCTGTGGAGGGGGAACAGAATGAAATCTGATACTCTGAGGGTGAAACGTCGCACTAGAGCTATGCTCAGTAGTTTATGTAAAGAGTAATGCTGAAAGGGAAAAAAGATCCTGCTTATTGGCAGAGGAATGTTTGCAGAACAGTCGTAATGACTCTTTTATCAGGATTTCCCCCTTTTAGTTTATGAGTTGTGTATTACCTTTGTCTTCTTTATCACATGCATTTAAAAATGACAGAAAAAAATATGTTGTTTTTTATTTTTTTATTTTTTTAAAAAGAGGAAATAATCCTGCACTGGTGATGAATTGCTGTCGAGAGCATTTGTGGAGTGTATACTGTACTTACCAGCTCATATACAGTACCTACATACTGCATTTTCCCATTCTATTCACCACTGATGTCATCTTTGTACTCTCCATGTGGCGCACTCTCCTCAGCTGACAGAAAGAATTATAATGTCGGTTCTCAAATATTCTTTAATCATCTTTTGTTTTTTACTTAATATTGTTATTAGGAAGGTCATGCTGTGTTCTCAGTCAGTTTAAACATCATTTTAACATTTGTGTTCATGTTCAACGCTGCCACACTATTTTAATTGCTATAATGTTATATTTGTGTTTAGCCTGGAACACTACAATTACACCTCATGTATTACCCAAGAACCCCTGAACACGGTGACAGATTGAACAGTCCTGTAACCGTTTTGCTCTATTTAAGAAATGGTGTGTTAAAGAAAATAATTTCTATAGGATTCACTGGATTTCACTCCTCCTGAATGTGCTTGTTATTGTTTTATAATGGTTCTGTGTAAGAAATTCATATTTATAATGTAGTATTATTCACATTTCTGGTCTCAAAGTGCCAGTGTTTTGTCCTTTTTAACTACAACTGAAACACTACAGTTTTTGTCTACCATTTGTTACACTTTCAAGAGAGAAACAAGAAAAGCTAGTGAGAAAATGTTTCTAGATGTTTATTGTAGCTGTAATGAAGTAATAAAGTAATATCAGGAAATAAAGTATTTCCTGGAAGTTCCACAACATTAAATGTAACTCACACACACACACACACACACACACACACACACACACACACACACACACACACACACACACACACACACACACACACCATGCTAAGTTCGATTTGAATCTGTCTAAATAAAGAGCATTTGCTTATTGAATTAATGAGGATATCTTAGCTCTTTTTTTCTTTTTTTGTCCAAAATAATATTTAGTTTCTGCTATTACATAATGGAAAATACATAACAGTTAGCGAAGTGTGATACACACAGATAGACTCTAGATGGAAAAGTTGATGGCGTACGTGCGTGCGTGCGTGTGTGTGTGTATAAGTGACTTTTTCTGTGTCTGAATCTGTGTATTTATTAGGAAAAGTACACTGGGACAGAGAACTGGGTTTATTCCCTGTCTTGTTTATTATAGTAACAGCTCTGTGGTTTCACGATGTTGCAGAACAAGCAAAGCAAGTAGGGGAAAGAAGAGCAAGCTATTTTTTAGTTAATAGTGTAACAGTAGAAAGCAATTTAAATATAAGCCTGGGAAAAAAAAAATATATATATATATATATATATATATATATATATATATATATATATATATATATAAAGAAATAATAATAATAATAATAATAAATATATTTTCCCCCTGCATAAATATAAAAAGAGTCTGGGAATAGTCTGAGAATAATTTTCTATTTGCGCAAATGGAAATTGGAATTAATTCTTCATTTTTCTTTTTTAGTAATATTCATTTCCATACAGGCTAGGTTCAGCATGCTCTTTCCTTTCTAGTTTTGTCCTCTTGTGTGTTTGCCCAGGACATCCTTTCTGCTCAGCATCTGGAAGTTTCTGTCTAACCGCCCCTGGCTGGTTTCCTGCTTTTTTTCCTGCGCTGCCATGAGTATGAGTCGATAAGAGGGCAGGCATCATCCCACTTAGAGTTCCCAAACAATTGCCTACGTTATGAAACAGTCTATTAACATTTGCGAAATTTTTGGTTGAAAAATGTGTCTCTTTTTTGATTAATATAAACATTTATGACAAAATAAAAGTGTGGATAATTTTATTTTTGCAGGAAATTGTATTATTGTTTATTATTTTTGTGGCTGCAATATGGGGTAATACAGTATGAGATTTTTTTTATTTGATACAGTAGCTGTTGAGTATTAAAATGTACTGCTCAACATTGTCTCCACTACAATAAATGTATTTGCACCATCGTTAAACCCAACCTTTGAATCCTCTTTAAAAATCTCCTCTTGCAGCTGATCACCCACTGTATGGTTTCTCCTTCCTTAAACTTCCTCATCCATCTGTGCACATTGCTCTTGTCAGTGGTGTCATCTCTGTAAACATTCTGTAGAGCAATGGGAGCAATCATTCGTGACAAAGAGGAGAGCTGGGGTCACGCCCACTTTTGAATTATTTTTGGTACAGCTCTCATATATAAATCAGTTGAGATGATTTAATTCAGGATTTTAGTGGTTGTGTACAAAATAACTAATCCCTCAAAACATAACTTGTGCTCAGATTACTCCAGGTTGGTTCTTTCCAATTCTGTGACTATGAGTCATTTTCTTTAGTATATCTAGTTCAATATTGCAGGAAGGAAGGTAAGAGTTAAATTCTTTTACTACCCTCTCAGTGTGGGGAGAATGAGAGGGAAAAACAGGAGTGTTTGCCAGGAGTCACCTTCAGGGTAGACACTGAGTGTGCTGTGTGTTTTTCTGGTCAAAATCTCAAACTTCCAGATGCTTGGATCGAAGCACATCTGGTGAAGGCTTTTTTTTTTTTCTTTTTAAGAAATGCGATAAAATGTTCACTATAACACTATAATAAGAACCAGATTTCCCTAGATGAGCTCCGCACCACTGAATGGGCAAATCAGGGTGTAAGAGAGGAATGCCCTGGCAGATACTGGACTTCCTGTAAAAGATAAGTGAAAGAGTGTAGTAACGGAATGCTGAATGGAAGTTAAATCACACGCAATTTTACCATCATTATGTGTTTGCACGTGCTTTATTAAACATGGTAGTAAGTAAAATGCTGTTTTCACGTAATGAAAATATACATATAAAATAATCGGTATTATTTCTGGCTCAATAACGTGGTTTAGTCATGTCTTTCCTGGCTCACAAAAAGCTCAATGCTGGCTAAAAGGTTCGTCTGAGGCCCAGGGAAAAGAGCAGGAGCCAGGGGTTTTAAATGCTCTGTCCCTAGCACATGGATACTCTTTCAGACCATGTGTCATCCATATCTCTTTAAAAAAAAATTCCCAGATGTTAAAAGCAGCATTGTGATCATTGATATGCACCACACTGAGCTCACCTTTCTGTTCCTGCACAAGCCGGCAAGCAAAGATCCATTGTTGTGAGTTCATATGAGTTTACAATATAAGATACATTTCTGCATGGGATTCCTGTACTGTGGCTGCGAATTTGCCCAGAACCGTCTAATAAAACCAAAGCGGGCACACTTAAAGAGAAGCCTCCTAACACGTCAGAGAGAATCGGAGTCCCTATTAGTGTCTGCAAATAAATTTGCCAGCCAAGAGAATGGTAATTCACTCCAGATGTGGTGAGCTTGTTGCCTGTTATCTTAAGTTAAGTTCATTTAAAGGAGTGTATAAAACAGAGCGCTACAGATGCACAAACAGGAGTGATTCCTCTCTTTCTTAGTGTGTAGTATGAAAAGCCTACTGTACCCCTGCTGCAACCTTATCAGAGAGTTTTCATTAATGGTGTTCATAAACGTTGTTTGGCAGGGTCCTGTGTGTGATCTGGAGTTCAGCTCTCTGTGTGAGAGGTTATTAGGCTTTACTTTGCTGAGCAGCTGAACAGCTGGTGGGTCTCAAGCCTGGAGCTGTGATCCTTTGGGTCCTGTTGGGACGTCCTCTCTTTCTTATTTCAGGCCAACAGTCCAGAATACTGTGTTCTATACACACACACACACACACACACCAGTCGGTTTTTTGCGCTCACAAAAATCTGTAACAAATTTAACCTTGGTAAGATGAGAAAACACACTAGAGACCTGTGTGGCTGTGTGTCTGTGTGTATATGTGCAGCACACTGAAATCTAATGTGCATATTCGATTGCATAAAGACACATAGACAGAAGCCTGATAGTTTAAAAACAAAAGATGTAAAGTTGGCTTGGTAATACTTTAAGTAACCTCGTTAAAAGATGTTTAGCCACATGATTGAAGGCTTCCGTATCCTCTTTATGAGTGTTGGACTGATATGCGAAACACGATAAAAATGAGGTCATGGCTGGCCATGTGACTGGAGAGTGAAGGATAAATGGATCTGTCTCAGATCTTCCCTGGAGCAAAACTCATCTTTAAAGATTCTGGTCTTACAAAACAAAACCAAAAAGTTCACTGTAAAGTAACTGCGCCTCAGTGACCCATTTTTCATTCTCTGCATAAACTGTTTATTAGATATTATATTCGGAGTAGATGTTATTTATTTAGGAACATTTCAAAGGCTCTCCTTTTGCTAACCGTTCCAAACCTTAAGAAGCTTAGATTGTGAAACTAAACGTTTTTCTTCTTTTTATTTCTGTTGAAGGTTTTCCTTTTTCTTCTTAACCCAGAAATAAACCTCTCTGTATCTAGTATATGCAATACGTAATTAAATATCTCACTGTGTTTGGACCATTAGACATATTACAGTGCATACAACTATCTCACATACATCTCACATATTGGTTGTTCCAATTTGCTAATTCACAAAGGTTTGCACAGTTTTCACATTCCGCAGTATATGGTCCTCTAGTGCAGAGATGATCCACACTGCTCTTTAGTTAGAGTAAGCAATGTCACACTCAAATTTGATCTATAAGTCTATTTGTTTATTCCACTAATGCTAAGCCCACAACATTTTCTGGGTAAATTTTGTTTTTAGGTGACGCTTCAACTGCTTTGCCGACTTGTTCTACTCAAAGAAATTCTTGTTTTCATCAGAACAAACAGGTCAGAATGACTGCAGGCTTCTAATTAAACAAGATTAAAAACATTTTCATGACCTTTTTTTCTGCATAATTCTATTCATTTATTAAATAAATTAATAGAATATATAATACGTATTCATATAATATGTGGGTGAGTCAAACATAACCTGCACTCTACCTTTTAGAAAAGACAAATGCATACATTTTTCCATAATCTCTTTGATTTTTCATACACTTTGTCGATCAGTCAACAATCTTTTGTCTTCCCTCATTAAAAATGTTTAGGGCTAAAATATACCTGGCACGAATGCACCGTTGTCTTCACTTTCTTCATCAGAAGTGAATCTTCAGCCTCGTAGTGCTGCTTTCAGGGGACCGAACAGGTGAAAGTCCAATGGAGCGAGATCAGGACTGTAGGGAGGATATGCTTTACCACCTCAAAACACAAGTTTTTGCAGAGAGACGACAGTTTGGGCAGAAGTGTGCAGATGTGCATTCTCATGCAAGAACACAATGCCCTTGGACAGCAGTCCTCTGCGAAATGTAGGCTTTAGCTATGTAAGCATCAATTTTCCAGCTGATGGTTGACTTTTAAACTTTTTCTTGGACAGCGATTGAGGATGTGATGCGTCTGTAATAATAATAATAATAATAATAATAATAATATAAGAATAAATATGTAAAAAAGATTATTCTATTATTTTGATAATCAATGTACTTTCCAGAGTAATGTGACTGATATACTGTACAGAGGAGTATGAGTTTTTTTTAACTGTTTTTTTTAATAAATATAATTTGTAATATTCTAAAGCAAAAAAAGGAAATGTGCAACATCTTGAGTATCAAGTAGTCAGCCCAAGTGAACACGGACATTAAGACAAAAAAGAGGAACATGAGAAATACCAAAAACCCCTGACATTCATGTACAGTAAATGTTCAAATTTCCACTTAAGTTGTAACAGTATCATTGGCAATGAAAAAAGACATTGCCAAACAGAATAATTCACTGTACATTCATTGAAACTGGATGAGTAATGCTGATTTATGATTTATTATATCTATCTCTGATTCATAGCTAACCTATGAAGTTAAAATATGGACTGTGAGGGTCGTATAGGATATGACTTATAGAGTGGCTTATGTCACTATCGAGTGAGTCAGTGTGTTCGGCACAATAGCGTAGTGACCACAAGGTCACAGCGTGGATGACTCATCTGTCCTGTTTTTTTTTTTGTTTTTGTTTTTTATTGATATGGCTTCATAAATGTTTCTTTCCGTTATCTCTGCTGTTCTGAGCGGATGCGTTCACTACCGGAAGAGGAAAGGCTGAGGTGGAAACACTTCCAGTTAGATTAGGAATTGATTGTTTTGTGTGCCACTTGACTCATGACAAAATTCCAACGGACATTCCAGCAAAAGTTACTCAGCAGTTCTGTTTTTAGAAAAAGCATGCTGACACCATAACCACATGTTCTCATAGTAGATTATTTGAATAGTTACTTGATTACTGTGCGGTATTACATTTTACTCTCTTCCTGATTTATCCAGTTTTCTTAGTGGCTTTTGTTAATAAAAGAAAGGAGCAATATTCGTCCATGTGACTGAAAATCTTGATTTCTACAGCCGTTTGAAGTGCGCTCAGATTTGAATAAACAACTGGAAAGTGACATCATATCTAAAATAAATAACATTTGATAGAAAACAAAAGCAGATTATCATTTTTGAACTCATTTCTTCCTTGTGCGTACCCTGTTCCCACTGAGACTAAGATCAATTCTTCTGAGACTTCTGAAGATCAAGGTCAATTCTTAACTATGAATTTGTTACAGATTTAATTACCTCAGTTATTCGTCACATGTACCTTCCAGCACAGTGAAATGGTTTTATCGCATATGGCAGTTAGGAAGCTGGGTCAGAGTGCTGGGTCAGCCAGGATACAGCACCCCTGGTGCAGACAGGGTTAAGGGCCTTTGCTCAAGTAACTGATCAGTAACCCAGATACTTAACCGTTTGAGCCACCACTGCCCCATCAAGCCCTCAATCATACAGTACAAGATCTCAGACTTATGCCTGGCGACCAGTTAAACCTCAACTCTCTAAGCTACAGTAGAGTTTAATTTAGATAATCTAAGTTATACTCTACTGTAAATTATAGTGAGGGTTAAACATGACTTCTGAAAGCTCATTACAAGGAATCACCTCTTTGACCTATATAAATCACTTATAAAGCTTTGAAACAATATAACTACAGACAGTATAACATTAACATTATTCAACATCTTCCAGGTTAAACATGTTTCAACCTTGTAGCACACAGATATAGCAGCGATGGATTTATGGTCGCACTATCTGGTATCACCCAATGGGGATGGGTTCCCTGTTGAGTCTGGCTTTTCTTAAAGTTTATTTCTATTGTCATCCCAGGGAGCTTTTCCTTGCTACCATTGCACCTGGCTTGCTCATCAGAGACAATCTGATAGTTAGAATTTATACATTTATCTTATCCTTACGTTTTCTACCATACCGTATATCTATAATTTTCTATTTCTGTGAAGCTGCTTTGTCAAAATGTGAATTGGTGAAGGTATACGAATAAAATTAAATTGTCACTTAATTTGTTACTGTAAGTTATGCCTTTCGAACATAAATGTTGATCTTCATTATATATTTAAAAAGTCTAATGATCAGACTTGAATAGCACTTGAATTTAAAAAAAATCTGTAGAAAACCTGTTTAAATTAATTTATTAGCCTTGAGTATTCAAACCACTAAGCCATCATTTATTCATGTGTTCTGAATGAATGTGCAGATGTGCTATGATTGAAACCATTTCAGCTTTTACTCTCTGTCCACTAAAGACCTCAGCCTTACCAAAAGAAAAAAAAAAACAAGATTAGGATAATGAAGTTAGATGTAGGCTGGACATTTACAGTGTTCGCCATGATTGCATACAGTAGATCTCTTCAGTTCCCTGCTTGCTTTTACCCACACTAAGATTCTGCATATATAATTATGGTTGTGTACGGTCATGTTCTCTATTAGGGCTCAAAACCTCAGCATCACCCTTCTCTTGAGCAACACACAGTCCCTCTAGGTGCAAGGTTGGGTTGTTGTTCTTGCTGTGTGAGCAGGGCATTGGGTGTATGCATGTGGTAGAGAATGTGTGAGTGTGTGTAAACCATACATTTGTACAGAAGTGTGTTGTGTTTGTGTGGCCAGCACATGTCCCAGGCCCAGTGAAGCCACAGTCATGCAGCCTGTGGTTATATGGGCTCCAGTGGAGAAGCAAAACAAGCCGTCAAAGCTCGAGGACAGTTTCAATACCCCTGAAGTCTGCAGCTGGAGCAAGCTAAAATGCCTTTAAATGGGAGCAGCCTGGTTTTAAAAAAAATGATGTAGCAATTCATAGCTTCTATCTTGCTGTACTCATAAACCAGGTTTACTCTCAACAGCAGGGACTCGGACAGTGTGATGTAACTCAGCTGGTCGAGAACAGGGATGGAAAATACTTAATAGGGCTGGAATAATTCTACATTGTTACTATATATAAGCGCTATTATGGAACATTTATACTTAAGTATTATACATGAACATTAGTTTCACAGTTGAAAGTAAATAAACCGAAGAAAAACATACTTTACATTTTCATTTTTACATTTTACAATTTAAAATCTTAAAATATTTGTTTTATCTGATATCTCTTCTTTAATGAAAAAAAAAGAAAAATGCGTGATGTAGTACAGTAATATTCATGATGAAATAATTTGATACCTAGTTTTGTTTTGAAATCATTTTGAACAGTTTTAGAATGTTAATCATTCAAGAATCGATGTCAGGGTTGTTATTTTTTATCAGTCAAAAATAGTAACTTGGTCTCTTGAATACTTGAATTTGTCTAAAAGCAGGCCTTTCTTATTTTCACTTAAGTGGATTTTGGCTCCATACTCATACTTTTAGTTCAATAAGATTTTGGCATTGTATCCTTTCTTTTACTCAAATAACATATTATTTGTACTTTTCTCCCACTCCAACCGACAACAGTACTAACACTTTTTCAAGTCAAGGAATCCACTTTTATGATATATCCCTTATGTGTTGATTAGTTTATTTCTTTAAAGCTACAGTGTATGTGTGCTTTTCATATAAATCAAAAGAATGGAAGCAGTTCCGTGGTAGAATTCCATATTGAAAACACATACATTTTTTGCCTTTTTCACACCAGCCATGTGGTGAAGGCATGTAAGATGGGTGGCGTCTACTCAAGAAGGGTGAGAAGCAAAAGAGAGTGCTATAGAGGGAGATATGCAAAGGAAAGGGGCCACATATCCTGTTATTCTGTTTGCTGAGGACAAACCAGGAGCATTGCACTGGATAACTCAAGTTTATTCCCCAGAGCCAAACTCAACAAAGTTAACATTCAAATTCTGGAAAAAATCAGGCAGTAGATCTTACATTTCAGGATTTTGGAACCAACCAAGCTGCAGCTTGTGACAACTATGAGACTACAAAGAGATTCCAAGATGAGCTTTTACCTGGAAACGGTACGAGCTAAACGGGGTCATTTGTCTGAGGGTAGAACTGAGGCTGTGTGTTTTTCCATTGCAGTAGGTGTTTGTCATGTTGAGTGAGATCTGTGCACAGTAGGGGTTTTAACACTTCGCTCTGACAGTAAGCAGCAGTCCTGTCATTTTCCACTAAGGAAACGCTTGCATTATCACACAGATAGAAGTGTGGTGCAGATTGTGGTGTTGCCACTGATTTGCTGCGTTCTGTGTTTGTAAGTATAACAACATTCATTTCATGATAGAAATGACAACAGATAGGTAGTAGTGTAAAAAGCCTGTACTGTACACTGTATGTATGTATATATAGGCTTTTATACTAACACGTATCTGTTGTCATTTCTATCATGAAATTAATGGTGTTAATTAAAAATTAAAAACAAAAAAATAAGTATATACTGATTTAATTGTTTAAGCTGACACAGATGGGATACATTAGACATATATTTTGACAGTTTTAAATCACTCTAATAAACGTGTCTAATGAAGCCTCAGAGGTCAGAGAGTAAAGTCACAGGTATTTCCATAAATCCTGAGAAAAGATGCTTCTGCTGTTTCATGGCTCAGTCCATAATGCTTTTTCCAGAAAAACACATCTCTCTCTCTCTCTCTCTCTCTCTCTCTCTCTCTCTCTCACACACACACACACACACACACACATACACACACATTCTTTTAAATGTAATATTTTTCCACTTGAACGCTCATGATACACTCACTAATCATGTTTACCCATGTGTGTGTGTGTGTGTGTGTGTGTGTGTGTGTGTGTGTGTGTGTGTGTGTGTGTGTGTGTGTGTGTGTGTGTGTGTGTGTGTGTGTAGTCCGTCTATATTTCTGCATTCTCTCTCTCTCTCTCTGTCTCACAATTTCTCATTTGCCATTTTTCCTTTCATTACTCACAAGGGTGGCATGAACACCAGCTCAGGTTTTTTCTACTCTTATTGGAGCTGTTTGGGGGATTATTTTGTGGCTTAGATCATCTCTTTGTATGCAATGCTGTGCCACAAACACTCCTAAATGCCAGTTGGAGTCATAACATTTTAATTAGAATAGTTTATGTAAATACATTTAATAGCACCAAACTGGTTTGAGAACTGGCCTCATTCTAAAGAACTAATAAAAGATCTTACTACACAAATTTAAACATGATATGAAAGGTTTTAGCCAATCAAAACAGAGGGATTGTGCCATACCACAGGCTTCAGTGTTACTAGAACATGCAGCATAGAAAAACAGGGTGTGGTACATGACTATATGTCCCATTGAGTCATTGACTCCACATTGTTGATGAATGTATTGAAGGGGGCCCTACTGTACAGTACATGCCAACCCGGCCCTAACACACACTCAAACACCCTCCACCCCATCACTACCCTAAACCGGAGCCACAGACAGCAGTGGTAAGGATTTGTGTTCTATACCAGCACAGACACACAGATGTGTTGGATTATGGAATTTTACTCCAGTTTACTGTAACAGGGTTTTACTGGTGCCACTGGTTTCCTGAGTCTCTAAGCCAATGTTGTGGTCACTCGATGATTAACCACCTTTTTCTCCCAGTCTCTCTGTGTGTATGTCTGAGCCAAGTTTTCTTTTTATTGCACTGTGAGGTTCAGTAAGTTGAACGCTAATGATAATAGCTTATTGAAACCAGTAAACTGTTTTCATGCATTAGGGTGATTTCTAATAGGTAGAGTTCATCATGGTAGCAGGGTAGGGAATTTTGCTGCCTCAGAGCTCCAAGGTCCACGGTTTAATCATAAGGTTGGATTACTTTCTGTGTGGAGTATCACATGTTCTCCAAGTTCTTTTCTCCATGAGTTTTCTTCGGTTCTTTGCCTTTCTCCAAATTACCTAAAACATACTGTTCGGATTAAATGTGTGCACGGCCTGCAGTAGTGCAGTGGCATCCCATTCCCACTCCCAGTTTTCCAGGTTTAAGCTCAGGATCCACCATTACCCTGACAATAATTACATTTAATGAATGAATGAATGAAAGGGTATTATGTGAATTATGTCTAGTTTATTAGCATACAGACCTTTAAAAACCTCTGATTCATTTAACAATATTTAAATGCTTAGTTTTAAAATATGGATAAGTATGTTTAAAAAAATAAAGTTTAAAAATATAGTACTGAAGTGAACATTTTACATTTTTTGGAGAAAACAGCTAACAGGTTTTGTTTAATAAGTTTAAGACTTCTACTCAACCTTTTCGGACAGATAAGCACATATTTGTTTTAAAAGGTTTTAAAAGGAGGTGTAACTTTTGTTTTTCTAACAGTATAAATGTGGCTCTTTTATATAGATTTTAAACAGACGTGATTAGGAAAATAAAAGAGATCTTTGTTTCCACTTCAGTTCATCCCATAAATCATGGCAGGTTTGGTAGTTTCGGCGTGTTTCTGGAGTAAATTTAAAGAGTTGTTTTGTTTAAACATGAGAAGATAGCTGCTTTTTGGCCACATTTTCCATTTTTGTAGATGGAATCTATTGAGACGCTTGATTAGTATGGTGTTATTTAAGACTTTGCCTGCATCATTGCACCCCACATCACTGGTCGTTGGCTCAGTCATTTTTCTCCCTGTTATTTTCTTTTGTGCCGCATTTCTTCGTTCCAAAACGTGACTAATATTTTCTCCCTTAATTAACATACCCTCCAACAGGAGGGAGAAGGGGGGAAATAATATGTGCCATGTGCTCCGTTAGTAGAATTTCATCATATACTCATAATATAAAAGCACATTTTAAACATGATCTTGCATTATGTGACTTATGTAAAATCCAAAATGAACATTTCTTCCCCCATATGAGAGATTTGTACCAGGTTAGATTTCAGAAGCATCATATGAGGAGCGACTGGACATTTTGTGAAGGTTAACCCCATACAGGCTATGCAATGCATTTTTCCAATTTAGCATTTTTGTATTATTTGAAATGAAATATTATCCAAGTAAGTAAACACATAGTTAGTAAATAAATAGATGATTTCATGGAATGACTTATTGTAAACTCAATTCTCTTGCTGAAGTCTGGTTTAGAGTTTGTCTTAATCAGGTCGCAATTGTTCCCATGTGAACGGTGACATTCTTGCCAAATCTAACCTAACAAAACTGTGTAGAAAATACATGTGTTTATACTGTTTGAAATAAACTTTTTTTAAAAATCATAGCCATTGTTTTGTGTAGAATTTTTATAGATTAAATATTGGATAGATTGTAAAACCTCAGATTGTAGAAATTTAAGATAAACATCTGGATAATCTAAAAGATGAGCTTAGTTCAAACTCAAACCAAAACAATGACAGCATTTCTCTGAGGCTAAAGGTAAAGATTTATGCCTCACTATTGCAAGACATTTTATATCTCAGAAAAATGGTAATGTTTTTAACATCTGTTAAGACAACTTTAAAGGCTGCTCTTCAAAAGACTGTAAGCATTATAATACCGTCGTTATTCAAAACATACAGTTTAACATATATAAACCAAGATTTAGCGCTGTGTAATTCTGACGTTTGAATAGTATTTTTTGAGAGATCATACTGAAAGGATATTTTACTCCAATCGATTTTGTATGATTCATTTTCTTTCTTTTCACAGTGAACGTCTTAAACAGTGTAAAGACAGGACGATATTTTCTTAGGATGTTGATAAAATGTAAAATTTGGGTGCATGCTAAGTCCAGTTTGAACTCAAGCATGTGTTTGTGCTGATGTCCCAGATTAATTTCGATTAGATTGTTTAATTATTTGTTAGAGATTTCTTTGTCTTTTAAGCTATACTGGATGTTTCCTCTAAATTTCCATTGTCTGGCATTTTTAAGAAATCAAAAATTTACAGGCTGAATTTTCACAACCACATAACACAAGATGGTGGGAAATAATAAATATTTTTAGAATATATATTCTTTTATATGTGTGTGTGTAAAAAAAAAAAGTATATATAATTACGCAGTGGTTTTTTTTGTTGTTGTTGTTGTTGTTTTTTGTAAAATTATGAATGTGGGTTTATATTCTGAATCTGATTGAACTCCATACCTTTGAGACTTTGTCCCAAACATAAGGTAAGTGAAAAATAAAAAGGCAAGCGTGTGCACTACATCTGGTTTCATTTGTCCCTTGTTTTTGTGAGGTCCTCATGTGGCTCTGAAAGTAGCATTGTGAAGCACTCTAAGTGATTGAACATCTTTGGTTTGGATGGTCACAGCACATGCGCGTGGACCCCTCACTCAGACTGAGAAACGTCCGTGTCTCTGAGCTCTGCTCAATTGCTGAACGTGTTTGCCTAAAAATAGACCAACCAACGTATGGGACTAATTTTGCATATGGGACACGTTTTCAAGTCTGAAAATCAAACAAAGCACTGATGAAAGAGCTGGGAAAACCTGAAGCTGATCCTTATTTTTCTTATTCACTCTCTCCTTCTGCCAGTCTCTTTCTCTTCTTGTAGTTGTGTACAGCTTAATGTCTTTGTTTCCATTTAACCAGACCACATAAAAGAAGGAGAGAGCAGAGAGAACTGGTCTGCTTTCTCCATTAGAACCAACTCATAGCTGATTAGTGTTTCTGCCTATCCTGAGACATCCCAGGTACCTTTGGGACTCAGTCTCTCAGTATTTCACACACATTTTCAGCAAGCCACGTCACTAAGTTTTCACCAGGATGTTATCTGTGTTGTGCTCTAAAGTAGCTGCATCATGAAGCTATTGGATTTGGAGCTTGGTCTCTCTCTCTCTCTCTTTCTCTCTCTCTCTCTCTCTCTGCTTCAACTGGATTTAAAATCTATAAATTCTATTATTGAAGAATTAAATGCATATAACCAGACACATGTTTGGAGCGGATTTATGCAATGTGGTATGACTCTGGCACATTGTCATTTTACATGGACTTATAATCATTAAAGCGCCCTCTGTTTTCCACTATTTGAAAACTCTTTGTGGTCAGAAACACTTTTAATGAAGCAAAAAACAGAAAAAAACATGCAGTATTTACTCCACACCAGTGTACTGACTAGTAAACCCTACAGTCTTTCTTAATGAAAACCTTCTGCCTTTTCTTACAATTGTCTGTTTGTGACTTTTTTATTCCATATTTATTTTAACTTTGGGACTGAGTTAGAAATGATAAATAATAAGGGATGTTTTCTTTCTGTTTAAATTTCAAAGCTTTCACCGTTTGTATCAGAATGCTATAATACTAATACTTTTGACAAAGTTTCTTTGGTAATAAACCTCTAAGCCTCATCTTTATAAATTTAATCTATACCTATAAAAAGAAAAGAAAAGTTTTGTCTGTGCATTGGTCAGAACTCACTCTATCAATGATATCTTTACTTTTCATGCACTGAATTTACTCGATTCTGTCTGTACTTATTTATGCATTTCCAGCCAGATTTCACAGAAAACGTCCTGGACAGAATTTAATGACAGCTTTGCTGTACTTGGATATCTGCCTGAAGTTTAACCTGCGCCATATGTGAAATCATTATGTTGAGTATAAGCGATGTTGTGAACAGTTATGTACCAGATTTAATAATCTACTTTAAATCTACTAATAAGCTACTTGCTCAATGTAAACAAATACCTGCACTATTGGTTATTCATTAGAAAATCAAAAATGAATATTTTTACTGAGATTAGTTCATTTTTCACCGCTGAAATCGCAATACTGAAGTGTATAAGGGGATTTTTAATGCACACATTTTATAACAAAACTTAAACTTTATCCGATTTATGGATAGCGTATTTGGCTGATGATAAAATAAATACAAGACGTAAATCCTATATCCTCTATTACCCATTGATTGTAATAAGATGAAATAACAGCATATTCAAAATCTTGCCAAGAAATAGGCACATTTTGTACAATTTCCTAAAATTTCCAGGGGAAACCAATACCATATAATGTTGTCACACAAATCAAAAGTTTGTAAAAAGTACAGTTTAAAAAAAGTAAATGATTCATTTTTTTTTTTCTCACAAAAACATGTTTGTGGGCTTCAACCTAAAATAATAATATCACTGATTATATTAAAGCTGATCAGCTTATTTTTAGCTTTAACATTTTAACTATTTCTACAAACTCTATCTCCATCAATAACGGGTACTTCCGGTAGTCATTCATGGCGTATTTATCACAGCTGTACAAGATCAGACCCCTTTAGACAGATTCAAGAATCCAAATATAGGACAATCGAAACACTTTATAGGAACGTGTTTATTCATTCAAATTAACAATAAAATAATGAAGCTAATTTATTGATAAGGAGATTGCCATAAGCAATGTATTTTCCCAAAAAATATGCACAGTATATATACTTTTTTTGGTAATTTTCTTGCAGAATATTTATCCATAACTCACAGAATATTTATTTATAGACTCACCATATTAATATTCCATATTTGTGTCTTCCTGTCTGTCTGGCTGTCTGTCTGTTCTGAAATACTCTGGGAGATTTTTCTGTACCCCAGGGTCACTGCCACTTGGATTAAAACCAGATGGTCAAGCTCTCTCTCTCTCTCTCTCTCTCTCTCTCTCTCTCTCTCTCTCTCTCTCTCACTCTCTTTTTCTCTGTGTGTGTGTGTGTGTGTGTGTGTGTGTGTGTGTGTGTGTGTGTGTGTGTGTGTGTGTGTGTGTGTGTGTGTGTGTGTGTGTGTGTGTGTGTGTTTTTTCAGCAGTTATTCCACTCGTTAATAGTAGATATACCTTGTAATGAGTCAGTAATGAACCCTTTTTCCATTCACTTTTTACTTCCATGTCCTAATATCAGCTTTAATAACACAGCTGAAGCTTAATTATTTGGTTGATGTAGACTACAAGTCTACAAGTCTTTGCGGAATGTAGATTTGAAAACCTTATGAAAATATTACTATATAGATATCCATCTTGGCCAGGTTTAAAACAATGCTCCAGTTATGGCAAAATCTGGCATATTGTCAAGTCAGGACTATGTACTGCATGTACTATGCATGTACAATCATGTAAACACAATCAAACGTAGTTTTAATATATTGCTGAAAATCATAGTTTTTTATTATGCTGTAATTATTTATCAAACGTAAAGATATTAGAAGTCTCATTAGAAGGCACAGAGCTGCTTTAACGGCCTGAAACAGATGGCTCATTACACTTTGTTTCCTTAGAGAAGGATGAATACCAAGTGTTGCTAGAGAACAGAG
Organism: Clarias fuscus; assembly: GCA_030347435.1. Lineage (NCBI taxonomy): Eukaryota > Metazoa > Chordata > Actinopteri > Siluriformes > Clariidae > Clarias > Clarias fuscus. Next base: position 16,284,912 of record CM059207.1, on the reverse strand, counting down.
AGACATGAATAAAATTAATTCTGCAGCAAATAATGTAGATCTATATAATGTATATATAAATGAGCAACGGTGAATCACTTGGCACAGACTTAAAAGTGATGTACAGTATAAAAGCCTGCAATATAAAAGCCTGCCTGTCCACATCGTCCTCTTAGCATCTTAAGAAGCAGTAATGTTTATATTCTTTCTCTGGTTTAGTATGGTTATTGCATACTGTAGGTTCTCTCCTGTAACTCCATGTTTTTTTTTTTTTTTTTTTTTTTTTTTGTAGCAAGATGACGTCTCTGTGGATCTGTGCAGTCCTGTTTATTTTGGGCTCTGTATGTGATCTGACAGAGTGCTTGGACCCCAAAGATCCCAATGTGTGCAGTCTATGGGAAAGGTAAGACTCAAACGCAAGGTGGAAATGAAGCAAAGCTCACCAGGACATACATATATTTAACAAACAGCACATCCTCTGATTGAAAAGATCAAAAGAAACAAATGTAGATTTGTCAGCTGTGTAGCAGTTGTGTTTGTGTATCAAATTTAATTCCTTTAGAGAAGAATGTAATCAGATTGTGTGACTCTCTTTTTCCACCTTCTGTAGTTTTACCACCTCAGTGAAAGAGTCGTATGCACAGCCATTTGATCAAGTTTATGAGGAATCCTGCTCGGAACCATGGCGCTCCAACAAATGTGTTCGACACCGGTGAGAGAAACGCACACTCGGAGGCCTGTACATGTAACAAAGTTATACCATAAGTATATAAAAATATCAAAACATATGAGATGCATACATAATAGCACACACAGCTAAGACATACTGTGGCAGTAAGATAATGAAAAAGTGTGAAATTTGCGTCTAAGATATAGACTGGGTTCACTCAGATGACTCAGATTAACTACGCTGTGCTATAGACTCATTGTGCTTTATTTCAGAGATGATAGATTTTTAGTTTGCAATACATAATGTCAAGTACATATACAAATGTCCTTCTGTAACTTCTCCAGTATAGTAAGACCCAAATCCTTTTATTTTTATGATCTCTAAATTGTCTAATCTTTTCATTAGATTAGATTTAAAGTAGGTTTCTGTTACCACTCAGTCATCGAAAGGGAAACATTGTAGACATAAGACGAAAGTTTTGTTATGAATTTTGATCATTCCTTTTCGACATCACATGTGGTACAGAGCTTAGAGCACAAACGTGTCCTTGGGTAAATAGAGAGTGTATCACTTGAACTTTTTTCTCTCCCCATCTCTCCTTTCCACTTTTTCTTTCCTCTCGTTTTCTCTCTTTAGGATCACGTATAAAACAGCATATCGCCAGTCAGTTAAAATGGACTATCGTAGGAGGTATCAGTGTTGCCCTGGATTCTATGAAAGCAGACACAAATGCGTTCGTAAGTAATAAATGAGACTTTTTTTGAGTTTCTCTACTAGCATTGAAATCACATAATTTAACCCTTGAACTCATTGAAATAATTGGAAATTAAAAAATTATACAAAAAGTTATAAGACTTTTTGCAAGACTTTTTTTGTTGTTGTTGTTGTCGTCATTTTTCTGTTGGAAATCAAGGTAGGTAGTTGCCATATATAGTTCCCTATAGAGGTAGGTTGTTTCCAAAAACCACAGATAACGTTAAAGACACATTTATTTGTAATTATTCATTTGCAGAAACTGTTTATAACTGTTTGTTGTAAAAAAAAAAATATATATATATATATATATATATATATATATATATATATATATATATATATATATATATATATATAATTACTATCATTTCATTTATATATAGTTTTTTTTGTTTGTTTGGTTTTGTTTTGTTTTTTGAGGTACTGATACTGTCACTTGTATGTTACTAAATATGGTTCTTTGCTCGATTAAGGATTAGATAGTACTAATGTACTATACATCTCTATACTGTATGTTTACACTGTATATGCCTGTGTGAATGTGTGCCAGCACGATGCACCAAGGAGTGTGTCCATGGACGGTGTGTTGCCCCAGACCGCTGTCAGTGTGAAGGTGGTTGGAGAGGAGATGACTGTTCCAGTGGTAAGTGAAACACACACACACACACACACACACACACACACACACACACACACACACACACACACACACACACACACAACAGGAACATATACACCAATTTAAGTTTTGCTTTGTTTGTTTTTTACCAGGGCGTTCCCTGCTGCTGTTGATTTCCTCCTCTCTAGTCTTGTGTTTATAATGGTTGTGAATTCACATTCCGTTTTTATTATAATACAATAACTGACCAAATCCCTATTCCTGAGCAGATTTTAAGAATTCGAAGCCAGCTGGAATTGATAGTAATTCATTTTTAGGTCATGCAGATCTTACACAACACATTCCCCAACTTGTTCTGGATCAGCTGCACAGATCCAGCATGCAACCTTCTGTCTACTAAAGCACTGCAGTCTTAATGGTGGCTCATGACAGGAATACACGCACGCAGCTGAAATGGAAACTCTGGCCCCTTCCACTGGGTTACCATACCAGATGATTGGGTGGTCACAGAGGTCCCATCATCCCATTGGCTGCTTTGCAGAGGCCATTTACCAGAGCATAGGATATGGCACTTCCTGAATGCCTGAGTGCTGAGAGAGTGGTGGGAAAGAGGAGAAGTTATCATTTTAAACACAGTTTTCTTTCCCAAACTTACTGATGCAACACAGTTCCAAATGTACAGATTCAAGATATTGCCTAGTGCTTTTGCGGCACTTATTGAAACGAAGCCAAAGTCCAAAAGCGTGATGATAATGCCCAGAAAGGACAGTTTACAATGCCACATAGCAACCAGCCCAAAATAAAACTTAGCCAAACCGGTCTTGTATTCAATCGACGTATTATATAACTGAAAAAATATATTGTGCAAAGACACGAACATGATGGGCGATATTAATTCCTGTGTTTTGTCTTAAAGCGTTTCTAATATTTGCTGCCACTAACTCATAATCATAACAACTTGACTAAATAATCCTCATAAATGATGCACTGTGGTTTTGGGAATGGGGATGAAGTTTACAGATCAGACCCTTTTAACATGACCTTCTTCCCTTGGGGGACAAGAGGAATTTTCCCACATAAAAAAAATTACATTCTCCATACAGTGGAATTCTGAAAAATTATTTGCAAGAACTGACTGTATTGCTGTGAAAACACAAGGGTCAAATTAGATGCTCGTACCCAAGGACAGTTATCATATAAACATTACGGAGATGATGGAATTGAGGACAAGAGGATAAAGGTGTCAAACGGAAGATTACTTTTTTAAGAAACAGTTTATTTTCACATGCCCTTGTGTTTATATCAATAAGTACTGTATGTTTCAGAGGACACAGTTAGCCAGGAAAATAATAAAAGAAACGATAAAAATGAAGTACTTGGAGCTGCAGCATGGCGTAGTGCTTACCACTCACTGTGTGCTTGATACATTGCTTCTCCCCGTGCTTGGTGGATTGCTCAGAGTGCTCATGTTGCCTCCCACAGTCAAAAGACATACAGAGTAGACTAATTGGAGCTGCCTGTATTGTGTGAATGAGTATGTGAGTGTGTCTGAGGCCTGCGATGGATTGGCACCTCGTTCAGGGTGTACCCCATCTCATGCCCGAAGTCTCCTGAGATATCCTTCCTCCATGACCCTGTACAGGACAAGCAGTATAGAAAATGAATAAATGACAAGCCAGTGTCCAATCTAAGCTTTAGTTGCATCAGTTGCTTTTTGCCCTGTTTATCAGAGTCTGCCTTTAAAAACAAACTCACAGGGGGTCATTCAAAGTTTTAAAGCTTTATACACAGAGTTGTATACAAAAGACTGTGCATCTTGGCCAATTTCCATTTTTTAAAACTGAATAGAAGTAAACACAACCTCTGCATTACGCTGCCTGTAAAAATTACATTTTCTGCAAATATGAATGAACATGACCTTAATAATATCACACTAGATATCAGACCTCAAAAATGCTTTTTTTTGTAGCCAGCCATGATTCCGCCTCCCGTTGTTTTAGTTTTGATTAATCCAGTATGATTACTGATGTGAAGTCACCAAACTTAATTGATCGATGTCTACAAGGCAAAGGAAGGCTATGAAAAAGTTCTCAAAGTGTTCCCATTTTTTCCAGATTTTTTAAATAGATTGATTTAAGCAGTGATTTATAGAAATCATTAGAATGTTTATAGAAATTCTATGTCATATAGAGGATGTACAGTATACAGGGGCGCAGGGGGAACTGGAGTCGATCCCAGAAGACTTAGGGCACGAGGCACGGTACAGCCTGGACGGGGTGCCAATCCACTGCAGCAGAACAAAAATATAATGTAATTTGGGCAAGTGTAAAGTATATATATATTGTGACATAAAATGTGAAAGATACCATCATCATAACACAGCTTATTAAATGTTACTGACTTCTCATTTGTTAACTTCTCCATAAAGAGCACTAAAAGAAATTGATTGCATTGTGTAATAAAAAAAAATATTCATTTGCCAAGAAAATGTACATTTGTCTATATTTGTTTGGCTGTGTGTGTGTGTGTGTGTGTGTGTGTGTGTGTGTGTGTGTCTGTATTTATGTGATGGATTCTCTTCTAATGACCTTATATGTCTGAAGTGTGTTTGCGTAAGTTTGTGTGTGTGTGCGTGTGTGTGTGTGTGTGTGTGTCTGTATTTATGTGATGGATTCTCCTCTCAAGACCTTATATGTCTGAAGTGTGTTTGTGTAAGTTTGGGTGTGTGTGTGTGTGTGTGTGTGTGTGTGTGTGTGTGTGTGTGTGTGTGTGTGTGTGTGTGTGTGTGTGTGTGTGTGTGTGTGTGTGTGTGTGTGTGTGCGTGCGTGCGTGCGATGGATTCTCCTCATGACCTTATATGTCTGAAGTGTCTTTACATGAGTTTGTTTGTGTGTGCGTGTGCGTGTGTGTGTGTGTGTGTGTGTGTGTGTGTGTGTGTGTGTGTGTGTGTGTGTGTGTGTGTGTGTGTGTGTGTGTGTGTGTGTGTGATGGATTCTCCTCTCATGACCTTACATGTCTGAAGTCTACCTGATTGAAATCCAAGCCCTATGTGAACTCGGCTTTTTCTTCATTCTAAACATCATCCGTGTTCAACTGTGAAATTTCTCATCTAAAACTCATTCATCTTGTTAAGTCTGTGTAAATCATCTTGGCAGTCTTAGCTGAAAGGTGTAACAAGATATCTTTCAAATGTAGGCCAGAGATAGTCAAAGCACCATGTTTACTGTGGAGATGAGACTCTGCCAAGACAGGAGTTTGTACTCTATTAGGAGTCATATTCATCATTTGTCTCTCCAGGATTGCTATACATCACCCATACTCTGTATTCCTGTCACTTACTCTCTTCTAATTTAAGTATTGATCACTGAACTCATGAACATGAACTGGTAAATTTAAAATGCCTAAAATGAACATGCGTCCCTATATTTCGTAGCATGTGATGCTCTGCACTGGGGCTCAGGCTGCAGCAAACAGTGCCAGTGTCAGAATAAAGGCCAGTGTGATGTGCTGACTGGATCCTGCCTCTGTCCTCCAGGCTACACGGGGTCACACTGCGAGGTAGGATCTATAGAGACACTAAGGCGAATGAAGGCATGAGAAGTGTAGTATTAGTAGTAGTAGTAGTTGTGGTTCACGATCAGTTTTTATTTCATTGCTCTTTCAGATGTATTGTTTCTGAAACACTGGAATGTCCATAGAGTGCATGTAGAATAACTCCTATTAAAAAGAAGCATGCATTTATTCTTATTCACCTGAGTATAATTATAATGCCTTTAATTATCATGTCTTGTGACAGGACCCATGTCCAAAGGAGTACTTCGGTCCTGGCTGTGCACAGCATTGCCAGTGTGGAACAGGCGGCTCATGTAATAAAGAAACAGGAGAGTGTGTGTGTAGAGAAGGATTTACTGGGACACTGTAAGTAATTTTTTTACTTTATTTATTGCTCACTCGCAGTCAAAATATCAACCAATCTATATGTACTGTAATGTGTGTGATATTTTTTTTTAATAAAAAAAAATATTTTTTTGTAAAAAAAAAAGTGTGAGTGAAATTTCTGTACTTTACAGATGCGATACACCATGTGTCAGGACAAGCCGGTGTGCAGCTCGCTGCTCATGCCAGAATGGTGGCATCTGCCAGGGAAAGGGAGTGTGTCTGTGCCCACCTGGATGGACGGTGAGGAATTACTTTGGACTCTTGTTTTGATGATTTAAATTGTGCTGAAATTGCTTGAGATGCCACTCTCTCTCTCTCTCTCTCTCTTTCAGGGACCAGTGTGTACAGAGCGATGTCCTAAAGGAAAATTTGGCATAAATTGTTCTAAGGATTGTTTGTGCCATAACGGTGGCCACTGTGACCCAGGGACAGGTCACTGTCAGTGCGCCCCTGGTTTCACTGGTGAACGGTGGGTTGGTCATAAAATAAAGCATTTTTACATTACAATGAGCAAACATCCTACAATATTGTATTCAGGTTTTTTTTTTACCCATCACTTTAGTAGTGCTGCATGTCCGAGTTAAAGGATGCTCTAACACAGGTATAATGCAGCATGTCTCTACATCTCAATATATATGTGTCTGTTTTGCATCGTTTTGCTCTGCAGGTGTAATGAAGAGTGTGCAGTAGGAAGCTATGGGCAGGACTGTAAGGGTGTGTGTGACTGCACTAATGGTGCACGCTGCTATCACATTGACGGCGGATGTTTATGTGAGCCGGGTTTCAGAGGACCCCAGTGCTCTCAGAGGATGTGCAGTGATGGAGCGTTCGGCATGCATTGTGAACAGAGCTGCCTTTGTGACCACGAGCACACTCTCAGGTAATGATTATTGTAGTTTACTGAACTTTACGAGCAATGAATTTCTGCTTTTAAAGAATATATTTATTCTATATATATATATATATATATATAGTTGATATTTAATTGACATCCAAATATCAATGCATACAAGTGTGGAATGGGTGTGTTTTAGCAATGCATATGGGAGGAGTCTTGTTGCAAACCGTTTCGTTTGTTTGTTTTTCTCTGTTAAACATGAAAGATGTTTTCATTAGTCATATTCCAGCATCATAACCCTCTATATGAACTTCTTTCCTGCTGAATATAATTATTTTGGAAAAAGTCTTTCTTTACTGTTACTAATATTTTTAGGTATTCTTTGTGCTGTGTTTGTGATGGGTTTGGAAGAAGATTTTAGATTACTTTTCAGGATTTAACCAAACTTTTATGTCCAAACTTTTGATTTGCACACTATATTGCAGTTGTCATCCACTGAAGGGAGAGTGCACGTGCCAGCCAGGGTGGGCGGGGCTCTTCTGTAACGAGACCTGTGCCCACGGTTACTATGGGAGCGGTTGCCTGGAGCCCTGCCTGTGTTTGAATGGTGGAGTGTGCGATACTGTGAGCGGTTTGTGTCACTGTGCTCCAGGATATACCGTGAGTAGATTTTAACATTAATCAGTGGTACATCATTATAATCCTGACATCATGAAATCGAGCACAAAGTGCCATCGAGGCTGTTGGGATTATACCGTTATACTGTATATCTTTATAGAGAATGTAATGATGTTTGATGTTCTGTGGTTCTTGACCTGTGTATAGGGACGACACTGTGACAGGCACTGTGATAGTGGCTTATTCGGAAAAGACTGCTCCTATAGGTGTACCTGCAAAAATGCTATTTCCTGCTCTCCTGTAGATGGAACCTGCTTCTGTAAAGAGGGTAAGCGAATTTACAACACAGTCATCTATTGTTTGAGTGTCTGGAAAGATAAATTAATGAAACCGAAGAAAAAATTCTCTTACTCTTTTTATAATCCGATTATACATTTATCGTCCCAGTCTCTGATCTTAACTGACTTTGATTCAGTTCCACTGCAACCATTTGGACATCATCTGTTAGCGTATGAATGTGAGGATGTATGCATGTTTGCAGGGTGGAGGGGACCAGACTGTTCCATTCCATGTTCAGAGGGGACATGGGGTCCGAGCTGCAACGCCACGTGCCAATGTGCTAACAAGGCTCAGTGCAGTCCATCCGATGGCTCCTGCACATGCACTGCTGGATGGAGAGGAGATCTATGTGACCATCCCTGCCCTGTAAGTCTACATCCAAATCACTACCTTAAAAATCATCAGCAATCAGTTACTATCAGATTTATACAGAGTCAGGATATGCTGTAGGAAAAACCTCAACAGAGCCCTTCAGCAGACCCAGACCAGTGTAACAATGCACACACTCATAGTCGTGTTTTGATATCAGTGCTATATGCTGCTTTAGAGGTCAATTACATTGAATTTCCCTTTGATAACTGTCATTAAGTAGGATTGTATTCTTACCTCATATTTGGCAATCATTCTGTCTAAAACAAGCGAACGGTGCTTTCTAACGTTCCTGAATGGATGTGATCTCAAGATTGTAGGAAATAATAGGGAGATTGTCAGGAAATTCATCAGAGCTTGGCATGGCTTGTCATGGTTCATGAGAGATCTTAGTCATTAAAAAAATTGATCATGCTTGAAATTTAGGCGCTGACTAAAACAAAATCCCAGCAGTTCATTTGAAGTCATTTGAAGGTAGTCATTGTAGTAGTTTGTAGGAGGTAAGGGATGATAGAGTCCAATAATATTCCAAATTCCTTCTTTACTGTTGACATGGGCAACTTTGGAGCAAATACACACAAAAAAAATGAGTGTAAAATGTGAAAACTTACTTGCATTTGTTAGCTTATAGCATCTATAGCAGTTTGCACTTTCCTTTGAATGTGTTTAGCTGCCCTGTCATGGAGAATTAACAGAAGAAGAAAAAAAATCACATGTTGGTTAGTTTCACATGTCTCAGGGGAAGCAGGTTAGCATTCAACAAAGTAGAGAACTCAAAGAAAGCAATCAAACAAACAAAAAAATCGAGCTAAGGATTAGATTAAAGCCGTGTATACTTTCTGCTTACAGCTGACTGCTTGACTGAGAGGAAGATTTTCCATTTCTTCTTGTTCTCGTTAAACAGGTGGGAAATTTCGGCCCAGGCTGCCAGCACAAATGTGACTGCCTCCACAATGAAGGTTGCCATAGTGTTACAGGACAGTGCCAGTGCCTGCCAGGCTGGACGGGTACAACTTACTGAGCATATTTTCTGCTGTTTGAGCTTCACTGTAACCACCCCTATGAAGCTAAATAGGTGTACACTTAACCCAATGAAATTTAACGAAATCGTGTGCGTGTGTGTGTGTGTGTGTGTGTGCGTGTGTGTGTGTGTTAGGACCTCGTTGCAGAGAGCAATGTCCACAAGGTCGATGGGGCCACCAGTGTAATCAGAGCTGCTCGTGCCTCAACAGCGCCTCCTGTCTGCCACACAATGGTGTCTGCATGTGTAAACCCGGCTACTGGGGACCCCAGTGTCAGCATGGTGAGTGCAGATCTGCTCATTCACTGCATAAACTACCTGTCCATTTTAGACCTTACACTATCTTCATAACTACTCTCAATGTTCCCTGAACCTTAAATGTGGAGTTTGTGAATAACATTTGTGATGTTATTGTTTTTGAAAGATTTTGAGTACTGATCAACAAATTGGTGTGTCCATCAAATGTCACTCATTTCAATCTGAAAATATAATGTTTTATCAGACTTTTATAAAGTTTTAATACTATTGTATTATCCTTAACAATAGTCCAAACTTGAATGCTCAATATATTTAAATTACAGAACTGTCAGAAAGAACTCAAGTTTTTTTTTCTTCCTGGAACATGGGCATTAAATGTAATATATAGGTAGATGATAACAGCAGCACAGTGGAACCGTCACCTCGCACCTCCAGGGTCCTAGTTCAAGTCCCGTCTCTGGTCACTCCGGTTTCCTCCCACAGTCCACAGACAGACAGATTAGTCTAACTGGTATTCCCAAATTGCCCATAGTGTGTGTGTGTGTGTGTGTGTGTGTGTGTGTGTGTGTGTGTGTGTGTGTGTGTGTGTGTGTGTGTGTGTGTGTGTGTGTGTGTGTGTGAGATGGATTGGCACCCTGTCCAGGGTGTACCCCGCCTCGTGCCCTAAGTCTTCTGGGATAGGCTCCTGAATACAGGATACAGTGGTATAGACTACGACTGAGTGAGTGAGTGAGTGAGGTATATGATAACATAGGTTCATATACATTAAACTATATCAATTATTTTAATTGGGGCTAATTTCAAACAAATTTAAGGAAGACCACACTTATTTCTTGTGTCATCATGAGCATTAGCATCAAGTAAATAATAAATATTTCCACAAGTAACATCCACCATTTTAGCTCTACTTTTAAAGCAAAATCATAACAAAATGAGTATAATACATACAATATACAGTACAACACACCCATTATCTATAAGTGATTCTAAAACAATAAATGTTAATAGGTATTAATAGGTTGTTATAAATATTAATAGGTTGATCCTGATGTTCTTGCTCTCAGAGTGCAGTCAAGGTGTCTATGGGGAAAAGTGCAGTCAAACTTGTCCTGCTTGTGTCCACTCCACCTCATGCCATCACATCACAGGCCAGTGTGTGTGTCCACCTGGATATACAGGACTATTGTGTGAGCAAGGTAGGAATTGCACAAAAGTTACACTGATATACTGTAGAGATGGATAGATGTTGGCTTGATCTCTGTGCAGAGTCGATTAAAGTATCCTCCTTGACTGTCCAGAGTAAAATGATCCTCTTAACTTTATGGTCCTTTGTTATAATTCCTTAATTAAACTTTGTTTATTTACAACATTCCGGTCTGTTTCAAATAAATGATGCAGGACACAAAGGCATGTTGTTTATTGTCATGTTAACTTAAAAAAAAGGTATCTGTTTTTTCCAGTTTGTCCAGTTGGTCACTTTGGTAAGCAGTGCAGTGGTGTGTGTAGATGTGCCAACAATGCCACATGTCATCATCAGGATGGATCATGTCACTGTCTCCCAGGCTGGACTGGATCAGACTGCTCTGTTTGTAAGTCAGTGTAGCTGTATGATGGGCGGTACCCAAGGTATAGAAAGATGCAGGGTAAGACTGTATATACGGTATACTGTAGGATGTATCTGGGCCAGTGTTAAACCAAACCCTCAAATCATCAAACCAACATTGAAGACTAACAACGCAGTGGGAGACCATCAACAGTGACACAGGAGATTTTCAAAGAGAATTTGAGAGTTGGGTTCAACGATGGTGGCAAATAAATACTGTAGTTTGTGATGTCTATTTTAAGTAGTAACCATAAGTTATTATGAGAATAGATATTATTAGAGAATAGTTATTATGAGAATGTTCCTATTTAATAATATGTACTATAAAGTTTTGGGGGGAAAAAATCACTCACATTAACAGCAGTGATACACACTTTCTACTTTTAAAAATACCAGACTAACTGATGGTAAGAATATGCATTTATAATTAAGCACTTTTACAGTACTAGTCCTCAGTATAACACATTTGAAGTACAGTAAGATGAGTGAAAGCACATTTCCACACCAGTGCATTTGCCTTTAATTGTAACTGTTATATTGATAGACTGTTGGTCTTAAACTATCTTTATTTTGTGGACTCGTTATGTGTTTATTGTGACTATATTTATTAGTTCCTATTGCTATCTGTAATGAACAATACCTCTGTCTGTTGCAGTGTGTAAAGGAGGGACATTTGGAACTAACTGTAATCAGATGTGTTCATGCACCCCTAACCATTCATGTGACCCTCACACTGGTACGTGTGTATGTGAGCCTGGAACTGGAGTTGACTGTGCACAAGGTATTGTCATTCATTTTTATAAGACTTGAAAACACAAACATATAGTAAAAAACAATATTAGAGATACACATTGTTGCATGTTCTCTATTCTGGCTTCATCATTTGCAGGAATGTGCCAATAGCCAAGCACCTAATAAAGCACTATAATAATATTTTTAAAATTCCTATGAAGATTTTACTAATCTATATTGCACTTTTGTTATGCGGTATTGTTATTAGGGCCCAAGCACTATAAGGTGCGCAGGACCCTCTTGTTTTCCTAAGGATTTTTTTTTTCCACCCTTTTGGACTTTTCGGGGGTCTTAACATGCTCGAAACCTCATGAAACTTGGCAGACAGGTTGGAATCTGAGGCCTGAGAGTCTCGTGGCCCGGGGCCCCCAGGGGCCCCCACATGAGATTTTGCTGTATAGCTCATACACACTTTCACGTAGGGACACGAAACTCAGTACACATTTAGAGCTCATCAAGCCGAACAAATTTCGCGCTGCATATCCTGTTCTAAACACAACAGGAGGCCAGTTATTTTGGGTCATTTGCAAAAACACACCCGATGGATTTTGATATACTCCTCCTAGGGAATTTATACAATCGCTGCCAAACTGGCCCAGTGTGATCTAAAGACATTGAGGTTGCAAAATTTCAGAGGGATTTTTAATATCTCAAACGAGCCAGCCGTGATAATGTCTTAAACTTACACCAAAAAATGATTAATAACTTTCTGTGGCATTATATTAAGTGACATTATATTCAGTGACACCTTCAGTGACATCACGTTCAGTGACATCACATTCAGGAACATCATAATGTGAGGCTTTTTCCAGCATCTGCGGCCTATTGTACACACATACACATCACAAATGTTAACACTCTCACACACACACACACACACAAATGCACTCAACAAATATTTAGGGCCCAAACTGACATTAGCCCGGTATAGTGTGTGATGTGTGCAGTTTGTGCGGTGCAACCGAGTTCTGAGGTCTTAACACACTCGAATAACACAGGTTGTGCGGTGCTCCCGGGGTAGCGATGGCACAGGGTGCTTGGGCCCGTCATCGTTGCTTGCAACTATATTTAATGGTTGTATTTCTGGTTTCCTACAGAGCGTGTGGTGAGCATGCTGTTACCCGTGTCTCCGGTGGAGAAAGACTCTTGGGGGGCGATTGTGGGCATTGTGGTCCTACTGGTCCTTGTAGTGGTACTGCTGGCACTACTGCTGCTCTACTATCGACGCAGGCAAAAGGATAAACAGACCAACACGCCCACTGTGTCCTTCTCCTCCACCCGCAATGTCACGTCTGAGTACGCTGTGCCAGGTAGGAGTCAGGACAGCTAATAATTTTTCATACCGAGAATAAGACACTTATGACTGGAAACAATAAATAATCTTCCAATTCCACTTTCTTTGAATTAGATGTTCCGCACAGTTACCACCACTACTACTCAAACCCCAGCTACCACACCCTGTCCCAGAACAGACTTCCTTTACCTCAAATCCCTAATAACCAGGATCGGCTTGTCAAGGTAGACGGCTATGAAATCAATTTGAAAAGTATGCACATAGTCAGTCTGAATACAGACATAACTGCAGCTTCTTTGCTCTGTCATTGATACAGAACACCAATAAGCAGCTGTTCTATAGTCTGAAGAATATGGAGCGGGAGAGAAGAGGCTTATTTGGAATGGAAACTAATGCTACTTTACCTGCTGACTGGAAACACCAGGAACCTCCTAAAGACCAAGGTATGTCCACTAACTGTGTAGTTTAGCATGGGTAAATCATCCAAATGAAAGGAAATTTTGACATTTGCTGAAAACATTATTAAAGTGAAAAGTTGTGTTGTAAGCTATAGCACATATTGTAGGTAAAGTCTGCTTACCCACAAAAGTGAATATGACTGTGGCACAGGAGCATCACAGACATTTTAACATTTGATATTATATAATATATTGATTATTAGACTTACTATATGTGCAATTCATTATGGCATATACAGTAGCTGTCTAACAGCCAGAGGTGAAAGGTAACCTTTTTACCCATTACTTTTACTGCACTTAGGTACAGTTTTCACATATATGTACTGTACAGTGAAACCTTGGATGGCAAGTAACTTAGTCTGTGAGTGTTTTGCAAGACGAGCAAAAATAAATTTTAATAAAAAAAATTGAAATTAATTTCTTATAAATTTTAACTTGATAAATGAGTTTTATTTTTACTTTATACTTTGTATTGATTATATTATTATGTAAATCTTTTTGCATTGCGGAATGAATCATCTGAGTTTCTATTGTTTTTTTTTTGTGAGGAAACTTGCTTTGATATATGAGTGCTTTGGGTTACAAGCACACTTACAAAACGAATTATGCTCGCAATCCAAAATTTAACTGTACTTTACTTGAATGGTTTTATTAGTGGATTTTTTTTTCACTTTATTCCACTACACTTACAACTAAATTTCTGTACTTTTACTTCACTACATTTGTGTATGCCATTGTGTTCCACAACAATGAAGTGGTGTGTAGAGTTTGAGGACTTCTGTTTTTACTTTAATAATATTTTACTTGGGATATCTCTAGTTTTGGTCCACCACTGCTAACAGCTTGATCAAATTGTGCAGAAATCACAATTAAATATCAAAGGGTTTGCCATCTTTAGGCAGATTGTTGTGAAACCACCTTCTGTGTACAGCATGGTCTTTGCAGGAAAACTAAACTTATTTCAACACCATTTTTGTGAACTATATGAACTCCCTTTAAAAGGTAAAGTGTCCAAGCAGTGTATGTTAGAAGAAGAAGAATATATTTTGAATTAATGCATAATTTTTTTTATCCTAAATGTATTTGAATTCCTAATGTGTGCTTTTCAGGAGCGTTTGGAATTGACCGTAGTTATAGCTACAGTGCCAGTCTTGGGAAATACCACAACAAACGTAAGTATTGTTTCCAGAATTAATCTACAGAATATTTGTTTCTGTAATTTGCGTAGATTCCAATTTATTTCTGTTTGCCTCTTAACACTTCCCTATTCTGCTCTCAGATTTGAAGGATTCCTGCATTGCTGTAAGCAGCACTTCTCTAAACAGTGAAAATCCATATGCCACCATTAAAGACCTGCCCGGTCTTCCTCCATGCCCTCCTGAGTGCAGCTACATGGAAATGAAACCTGCTGTGCCTCCTGAGAGATCCTACACTGAGCTCCGGCATCCTGGCATCCCTTCCACCAGTTTCTCCTGTAGAGGTAGCATGAGCTGAACTTTATTTATTCTGAAGAAAGGAAGTCAAGATAAGTTCATGTCAGAACACCTGGTTGTGTGTGAACCAAAAATTCTTACAGCACTAGCATCCAAAGTTCTGAATTATAGCTTCTTAACAGTAACACTGGACTTGGAAGTGGTATTATATCTGGAAAGTTCACTAGCACTGGATTTAATAGGAAACAATCTGTCACTTCATCAGACCATTTTTTAGAAACCATTTAGGCCAGTAAGTGTGCATTAACTCTTTCTATGTATTGGTGTCTGGTATCTATGGCAGAATGTTTTACCTGGGGGTTCATACTGATTGTGAGAGTGCGATGTCTTCTCTCTGAGAATAAATAGGATTTGGAGAGCCAGAGAGGTCATATGAGTTCAAAGAAGGGGTAATGGAGTATAATAGCAGGGGTGTGTGCTAGTTTGACAACATCTGCCTAAATAACTCTTACTCTCTCTTACTTATTCTCTGTGCCGCTTATCCTGTTCATGGTCATGGGAGGCATGGATTCTATCCCAGGGGACTCTGGGCACTAGGCTGGGTACACACTGGACAGGGTGCCTAATCTGCATGTCTTTGGACTATGGGAGGAGGGAGTAAATCCAACAAGCACAGGGAGAACATAAAAACTTCCCAAAGCGGGAATCGAGCCCTTGACCCTAAAGGTGCGAGGCCAAAGTGCCGACCACTGCGCCAATGTGCTGCCCCACAGAACTTTTTTTTAATTAATTAGGACTTGAGAGCTTACTTTAGCTAAAGTTTTCTATTGCAAAAAAAAAAAAAAACACCTGATCAACCCTATGAAAACAAAACAATAATAGAAATAGCATGTTTTATAGCACAAGTTTAAATTAATGTTGCCCCTTTCTAAGTGTTCTGAAGATGATTCACTTTTTCCCAGAGGTTATTTGTGCAGTCAGGGACATTTTTAGCTTTTCAGTAAGCTAGAATGTTTTTTGAGGCAGAAGCAAGAACTGTTCTTGTTTGGTTTGGACTCTGAAATGTTCCATTTCCCACTTTTTTTTTTCCAGAACAATGTCCTCTTGGAAACGTTCCAGAGCTGGATCCTCAGAACCATTACGACCTGCCAGTCAACAGTCACATACCAGGACATTATGACCTGCCACCAGTCCGCAGGCCTCCATCACCATCGCCACGCAGACAGGCCAACTAATCGCTGCCTTAACACACACATACACACACACACACACACACACACACACACACACATGGGTTAAAACACAGCGAATGACATGTCCCTAAAGCACAACCACTGCCAGTTTCACCGCTGTATTTTCCATGCAATGTAGACAGGAAGAAAAAACTGCTCCTGCATGGACAGGGGCTTACTAGAGCAATACACATACCCAACTGTATAGCATCTGCAAAATGTCAGATGAACTTGCACATCCACCCTAAGCACACTTTATACTGAGATCAGTATGTGGGTCAAATCAACTGGTTTCAAACATTCCTGCAGCAGCACAACACTGCCATCTGGTGGACATTGAATTATTATTTTTTCAATGCATGAACTTGTAAAAGGTGTTAAACGTTTTTCATGTTAATAACTAAGTTATGCTTTCATGTAATTAGGGGAAAAGAAATTCTCGAATAAAACAGACCAATCATGGTTTAAATATTCAGTTTTCATTACCGCTACATAAAACTTGTCTTGAAAGGTTGCACAATGTTCACCAAATCTACATTTGTAGAGTCTCAATTTTCAGTGTCAGTTGTACCTTTATAAATTGTAAATACTGTAAATAAACTGGAGGTTTTTATGCATTTGAGTGTGTGTAGTGTGTTTCTCCATTTGTAAGATTCAATACATCAGTCTACGTCAGGAGTGGGGTATTACTGCAGTGTTGTGATGTATTCCCAGCGGTAGATATACCACAAGAAGTCAGTAGTCTGTCCTGCGCTGGCTTTGTATGAGGTTGTGAGCCATGAACTGATGATTTCTTCAGGTTGCTCCACATTGCTTTATAATTCTTGGTGCTCTGACCATCATATGTCAGTGTGTTAAAAGACATCTGGAGCCGTGCACCTGGTTCTATTCTGACCATGTGCGTGACTACATCGTCATGGATCTTTTTGCATTGCGGAATGAATCATCTGAGTTTCTATAGTTTTTTTCTATTGTTTTTTTGTGAGGAAACTTGCTTTGATATACGAGTGCTTTGGATTACAAGCACACTTACAGAACTTACAGAACAAATAGCTAACAAGAAATTCTGCATGAACCTGGGCAAATCTGCCAAAGAGATATTTGACATGATTTGCCAAGTTTACGACGATGCTGCAATGAGTTGGTCGTGCGCTTCAAGAGAAGAACATCACTGGAAGATCTTCAGCGAGCTCAACCCCCGAAAATGTGGAAGCCATTCAGTCATATGGAACAGTCAATTTAAACATGCGCCGTGTTGCTGCCAAGTTCATACCCAGGATGCTGACCCAGGAGCAGAAGAAAGTCGAAGTCTACCAAGAACTCCGTCCTTCATGCCAAGGATCGTTACTTGTGACGAAACCTGGTTGTATGGGTACGACCCTGAGACGAAGCAACAGTCTTCACAGTGGAAGAGCCCATCTGCATATCGACCATACTGATATCTCAGAGTGGCTGATATTCAATACAACAGAACGACCTCGGCGAATGAGTGTGATATAGCTTTTACTGTATACAACAGTTCTACAAATACCATTTGTGATCAACAGCTCATTACTTGTTTTGTTGTTTAACCAGATATTTTGTTCCACCAACATATGTATCCTTCTGCGACTGACTGAACTACTATAGCTTTAAGCTGGTGACTGACAGTGTAGCTAACAGGGGTAAAATTAGTTCTTAATTCTTACTGGTACTACGTAGCCAAAAGGTTATTAGAATAAACCTGCCTGATGGGTTTTGTGTAACTCCTATGTTTCTCTTAATATTTCCACTTATTCTGCTTAAGAATAGCCTCAGCTAACAAACTGTTGTAGGGTGAACACACCAAGTAGTGATCTTAATTAGGATTTAACGATTGCTAGACCGTTACGGTATGAAGGCCCTCTACGGAGCCTCTCTGGTGACATTCAAGCAAAAAAAAAAAATTCTGTGGCCCAACTTACTAAGGCGTGGGAGCAAGATACTATGTTGTGTACTGTATCTTGGTTATCGTGGACACCTATGATTCGTAGTGATGCACATGTTAAATGGTCTAGGACTGTTATGCTCTGTATGGAATGCCTCGTTTCCAATCAAATCACTTGGTCAAAACCAACTGTTGTATAATGCCTGATAAATTAGACTCAGTTGAGATAACCCGTGCCATGTTATCCACACATATACTGTATAGACACACTGGGCACCTTCTAATTCATGTAATCAGATGATCATGATCAATCATGGCAAGTGTGCAAGAATTATGAAAATATGACCCATCAGAATAAGAAAAAAAAGTACTATAAATTATTCTTACAGTCACATGATTGGTGCTAGCACACAGGCTGGTTTGAGTATTTCTGTAACTGCTGATCTCCTGGGATTTTCAAGCATGATATTCTCTAGAGTTTACTCAGAATGGGGCAATAAAAGAAAACCATCCAGTGAGCAACAGTTTTCTTTACTCTTCTTCACCATTAATGATGGTAGTCACATGGGACAGGTATTGCACTACTTTTGTGTTTTCAGATGTGTCTCAACATTTACACAGTCATTTCACCATTTTCAAAAAACTCCACAGAGTCTGAAATTGTATTTTTTTTTAATAAAAAAAAAAGAAAGAAATCAAGGCACTGTTTATGCGTACACATTCTACATCAGTAATAATTTTTGTAAAAATAAAGCAGAATAGTGCAGAATAATTATTCAAGAAAGCAAGCAGAAAATGAAAAGACAAAGAAAAAAACTGCTGCCAATTAGAGAATACTGTATTTTCGAGACCATCACGGGGCATCTTAGCATGAAGGCTTTCTAAATGTCATATTCAACCCCATATTTTTTAAACCCGTATTTAACAAATAATTTAGCATTCATAATTGCTGGTCAGGCATTAATCAATCAATTATCAATATATCTATATCTCCATCATTTCAACAGCTGTACTTTCAATTGGTCTGAATTTGTAAAGAGAAAAAAGGGAAAGTGACATCGCTCCACTGCCTGACCCAAACCAGCAGCGTTCCAGCCCTAGCAGTTGCGCATAATAATATAAGGGAAAAACGTTGCTATTCATGTATGCTAGTGAGGTCCTGTCCACCACCTACATATACAGAAGTTGGTGTTGTGGTATCTTAGAACAGAGCCATGTCCCATCCAGCTCTCCAAATAATCACACACTGTATAGGCAGGTCTCCATGACGTTTTATAACTTCATCAATGTGCATCAATTAAAAATTAAGGTTAGACGCATTTTCCTTGACCAAATGCCAAATCTAGTAACAAGGGCTACACAGAGGCAGAGAAGTGGACACCTGTCATTTAAGTAACAGCTGCTTCAAGAGAGAGGAGTGACAACAACAGCAAAATCAACACTTCTAGCTGCCCAGCCTGAAGGCACAATACTACATGCATAAACATTGTTTATACATTTCAATTCAATGTATATTTTCAACCATTCTAATGAAATTGCAAAATATCAAATTAGGGCAGGACTAATCATGTTTAAATTTATATACGTTTTGGTTTTCAATGCAAAATTCAGCTCCCTAATGTACACAAAATCACCTGCACCTATTACTTTCATACATTCTTGTGCTTCATGTCTTCTTAGGTTACAAACAATGACTGTTACATTATAGAAAATTGTTTCAAATATCATATCCTTCACTACCTTGTACCTAAATGTATTATTTATGACCGCTTTCAACAAACAATTGCATAGACGTTCAATACTCAAAAGCTCAAATAAAGTACATGTCATATGTCCAATACGACAACTTCAAAAAAGAATTAACATTTATCATATATTCCAACCCTGCCCATTGCTTTTTCCTAAGAGGCAGAGAATAAGAACACTTTACACACAGTGCTAGTGAGACACTGACTGCACCAAGTCTACACCACTACATTCATATACTGTAAGAGCACAAGCAAAAGCTTTTTAAATATCATATCATGACATGGTCCTAATAAGCTTCCCTTTAAGACTGTGCTTACTGTATGCCAAAATTTTACTTTTAACATGAATTAGTGTTTAACACTTTTGCTAGGATATCTGAATTTTGAATCTATGGATCAAAAATGAAAAAATAAAAAGCAAAGCATATCTTTACAGTACAGTACAATCAAAGACACTCCTGACTCTTTGGAAGTAAACTTAATGACAGGAGTACTAAGATGTGCGTGCTCTGTTGTGACAGCATTCTATAATCAGCTGAAAACTGATCCTGTTCTTTGGATAAGTGTGAAGTGATGTGTCTACCTCTCTCCCTGAACATCTCTACTGGAAAGCAGCTGCCTAGCCCACATGCAAAGACTAGCATACAGTACTGTATATACAAACCCTATATAGCACCCAAGCTGCATGCAAACAGTCAGCCAGACAAAAGCAGTTTATCTACCCAGCAGATTAGTACATACAAAACAAGAATTACGTATACAAAGTATGAAAAATAAAAATATAGATGACCAAGTTAGAAAATTAAATCACGTCTCCCAGTTCACACAAATAACTGATCGCTGTGGACTGGGCAGACATCCTGGATATTCCTGGATCTACATGATGGAACACTTTTCTGGTTTAGGCCCTCCCTGTTGAGAAAAAAAGGACAGAATTAAAAGATTAATTAAAATGTTTAATTACATTATATTACTGACTGATTATTAAAAAGAAAGGATTGAGTCTTTGTTAGCCATTGGATATTATAAGATTATAATGAATGAAAACATGTTAGCATTGGAATAAATCACATTGCTTTGATACAATTTAAATTGCATATCAACAAAGTGCAAAAATAAAAAATATATTTATTACAGTTTTTTAATTTAACTTAGATATTTTGATAGTTTTAAAGTTTTATTTATTCATTTATTTTAATGCTGATGGGGGGGGGGGGGAGAAATGTGCTTTAGATAAATTAAATTTTCAATTTCAATTTCAAAATTAAACTGCTATTATATTACTAACCAATCTACATCTAAAGTATTACTTTATTTTTTATTTACTGCTTTAATTAATTGTGATACGATACCTGTCTGGGCATGTCATTGCCCATAATAAAGTGGGAGTGGGAGTGGGAGACTAGACCCTCAGGAAGTCCTCCTCCTCCACTGGAGGTAAAAGAGCGAGAGGCACTGGAGACTGCAGTGCTCGCCGTTACACAGCTGCCAGTATTCCGGTCTGACGGCTGACCACATGAGCCACAGATCACAGTGCGGCTACGCAGGTTATACTCCCCATCCCCACAAGTACTGTGAGCAGCCTAAAATACACAATCAAGAGGACAAAAGTGTTAAGTTCTTAATGATAATTAGTCATTGTTGTTTTCAAATACAATCAAAAAGGACAGAAGCAAACACAGCAATATTTACCATTTCCTCATCATCATCGTCCTGGAACAGTGAGCGCGTCACTTTCCGCATTGCCATTTCCTAGAGAAAGAGAGAAAATTAAATGAGCTAAATATATTTTGGAAAATGTTGCAACATTAAGTGTAATTTGCAGCTACAATGTCAGAGGGAACTGGTCCGTGCCATACCTCTCCATTGGAGCTCATCAGAGTAGTTTGGAAGAGATCTCCACTACCCCATGAGTTCTGATTCTTCCACACCAGGTCAGAGGGAGGATTGTGGGTCCCACCAGCTCCTGCAGCCCAGATCTGTCAATGCAGACAGACAGAGAGTGTAAATTCAATTAATATACTAGAGTAGTTTATGGTCAGTCTATGCCTGACTCAAAGTATGAGTCACAAACCATGTGTGCAATTTGTTGTTGAACACATCATCCCAAAAAGCATGGGTACTAATATGGAGTTGATCCCTCCTTTGCTGCTGTAGTTATAGCTTCCTTTCTTTTGGGAAGACTAGATTTTGGAGTGTGGCTGTGGGCAATTTCACCTTTTAACTACAAGAGCATTACCGGGGTTAGACATTGATGTCTGATGACACATAATTAGTGCTCCAATTCATCCCAAAGCTGTTTAGTTAGATGCACAGTCATTGTCAGGCTGGAACAGATTTGAGTCCCCTTACAGTCAGTGAACGGAAATTGTAATGCTAGCACATCCTTAGGTTTATAGAAGACCCACATATTCATGTGATTCTCAGGTGTCCACATACTTTTGGTGGTCTGGTGTAGATCAAGATGTGCAGTGTTGTACATGTTTATAGCAACTAATAAATTGCATAAATAAACTTCTTGAGCATATAACAGAACTTTAAAGATGAAAAATGCATGCAGGCAACCGGCTATGCAGATAAATATTATGGATACACAGTAATACTATCTGTACAATAAAGTGATTAATAAATGATACATTTTCTGTCTTTTCCAATAATTTGTTGTTAAAAAAGTGTTTAAAAAAAATCAAACCTGGACTTAACTATAAAAGTCTTTTTTGGGAGAGAATGAGCAAAACATGCTAATTTGGAAAAGCATACTGTGAAAAAAAAAAAAAACAAGAAAAAGGAAAAAATAAATACAAAGCTCAAAAACTGTGGCTCAACTGTGACCTGGAATCTACTGTAGTATATACTGTAGTAATATTTAAGACTTTGTGATTTGTTGGCACCTCTGAGAATTCACTACTATTGTGTTGTACTGTACAATATGTGGTCAACTCACTGTAACAGTCTGTCCTGCTTTCAGAGTGAATTTAGGTGGGAACTTGAATATGATGGGAGTACCAGAGCCTACTTGTCTCTTCACCTGCCAGTGGCCCAGAGACTGGTCCTGAGAAGAGAAAGGAACAAATGTAATGTCATTTTTTTTACAATAAAAAAAAAAAAGATTCTGGCAAGTGTGCTATGTGACTAGTAATATAGTAGTACAGAAATGTACTAAACAATTAAAAGATTAAAAAGTTTGTTGTGGAAGACCAGAAAAGTAGAAACTATGCCAGAATCATTTAAAAAAGTTATTTTAAATAGGATAAAAAATGCCTGTAAGACAATCATTAATGGCCATCATGCTCAAAATAACCCTTGCCTCGAAAATCTCACAGGATTATGAAATAACCCTGAATTAACATGATCTGAATTACAGATTAAAAGCCTAGTTCAAAGTTTTTCTTATTTAGAAGTGTGATTTTAGTCTAACATCAACCATACCTATGGCACTTATCTAGAAGACAACCGTGATCTTACCTGGTCAGATTTGTTGCTGAGACGCACATATTTGCCCTCCAGGTCTACCTCGTCCACAGTGACCCGGCCACTGGCTGAGGCCTGCTGAGAAATGCGAGTACGTGTCACTGTCCCACCAGTCACGCTGGAAGCCTCGCTGTCTGTGTCATTGAGGCGGCGTTTTTTTGCGCTGCCAGATGAAGTGCGAGTGCTGCTGCTCTGAGCCAAGCGAGTCTGAGTCTGTGTGCCAGAGCCTGAGGTACGAGTGACTGATATCACACGGCCAGGAGGAGGACTTGGAGAGAGACGCAGCCTGGAGAAGGAGTGCGATTAATAAAAGAATAACTGACCCAAAATTTATATCTTGAAAATCTGAGCTGTGATGTGGGACATGGGATCAATGTGAGCATGTACAGTACAGTGCCAGTCAAAAGTTAACACACAAGTTTGTCTTTATTTTTCTACATTCTACAACAATACTGGGGATTTCACTACTAAATAACATGGCAGTCAGTTGTTATTTTAAGACATAAAGGTCAGCTGATCTGCAATAGTTCTTGCAAGAACAGTACCATCAAGAACATTGGCACTCACAAAGAAACTGGCGCTCACAAAGACCTTCCCAGGAAAGGAAGAGCAACCTACGTCTGGTGCAGAGGAGAAGTTCATTTAGAGTTACCAGCCTCAGAAATCACCAATTAACGGCACCTCAGTTTAAAGCCGTTATAAAGCCTTTATAGAGCATAAGTGCCAGACACATCTCATTATCAACTGTTCAGGGGAGATTATTGCACATTTTGGACGCCTTCAGCATTGTTTTACAATGTAGAAAGAAATAAAAATCGAGAAAGATCATGAAATGAAAAGTGTGTCCAAACTTTTGACTGGTAGTGAACATCACATCCATTATTTGTTTCTTACCTCTCCTCTTCACCCTCCAGCAGCTTCCGGTAAGCACTGATCTCCATGTCCAAGGCCAGTTTGATGTCCAGCAGCTCCTGGTATTCGTCCAGCTGCTGCTGCATGCGGTGGCGCATGTCCGCCATTTCCTTCTCCTTCTCCTCCAACCGCCGGCGCATGAGATCTCTCTCACGAGACAGGGACTCCTCCAGTTCACGCACCTTAGCCTCCCGCGCAGCCAGCTATCACATATGACAAATAGATGAAGATACAAATTGTAGACAATTAAGAATATATTTTAATCATAATCATATTGTATGGTACATCTTTTTTTTTTATTCATTAAAACTGACAGATGTGTGGGAGACACAGAATTTAACTTAAGTTCTGAAGTTAATTTAAGTTCTGCATTTACAGCTGTAATCCGTTTAAAAAAATTTTTTTTTTAAACATGTTGGTAAATGCTAAATGACCAGTCAGGATTATTTACTTATAAAAAATTGGAATTGTGTGCGAGTTTAACCCTCCAGTTGGTGGTGCTATTGAGCTAAAGAGAGTGGTCGAGTACTCTGGACCAGGACTGACATGATGAGGGGAAACCTGAATAAAATGGTTACTCGGATTGCAAAAGTTCTATTCTAGGACAGAGACAAACAGAAAGATATAGATAGAGAGACAGAATGCTTCTTTGTCCATTAAGACTACAATAGAATGAGAATACCAGCGTGTCAAAAAACACACAGCTCCTGTCCTTCAGTGCTATAAAGAATTCCAAATATGGAGACATCATTATATACACAGAAAAGCTTACATGATTAGATAACAGATCTCCATACAACAAAATGGACAGAGATCTAATCAAGAATGCAAAAGTCATTACAGTCAGAGAGTTTATGACTGAATTTAAAGTATTTTTAAATCCCTCTGAAATTTATTCATTTATTGAACAAAAGCTAAATCTTTGTGAACTGAATGATTAGTTTGATCTGGCCTGTACTGTATATACCCATTATACACATGCCTATGCATTTATTATTCATTATGTATGCATTATTCATGCACTTTAGACTCATCTCACCAAATATGGTATGGATTGCAGTACAGTGTTATTGGGTTTGTGCACTAATTCTATCCTGGTGAATAATTATGAAGTGTTTGTCAGCACTTATGACTTTGTCGATAGTGTCTTTGCACTTAAATTTATAATTTGCGGAATTGGCATTGTATTTTGTACATATTTTTGTTTTTTATTTTGTAAATATATATTCAGTTAAATTGAACTGATCAGTTTGGATTCTATTCGATTTTGAAGTACATAAGTTTATTTTAGTTAGTACTGTAGTTATTTTTAGTGTGTAAAACTAATGGCCCATTAAATATCATTTTAATGATCAAGTATGTGTGTAATAATTCTGTTTAACCCTAAATTTCTTTAGCTTCTACTTTGCCAATTGTTTATCTGTAGTTGTTGCTCACCTGTTTCTGAAGCTGGGACAACTGACCAGACATGCTCTCCAGCCTCACACGTGTCTGCTGCATCTCCTCATGAGCTGCTCCAACCAGGTGACTGTTTCTATCTGCAGACTGACGTGCATTATCCAGCTAGAGGAAGAAACCAATTTTCATCAAGTTCATGGCAATGTTTTTAGCCGGTGTCTGCATTTAAAAGAACTGAAGAAGAATGCCGTGAATATGTATAGCATGCTTCACACTGTATAAACAACCACAGCCAGATGATGCTACCTTGGCATTGTAGGTCTTCTCAATTTCCCCCTTGTAGATGCAGAGCTGATCCTCATGCTGGGCACGGAGTTCCATCAGAGCGTCAGCCAGCTTGCTCTCGAACTCCTGTTGTCTACCGCTGTCAATCTCCACCATGCGCGACTCATGTCTACGCTTAGACTCGCGCTGCTCCTGCAACACCAAAGAACTCGCATGAAAAATCATAAAATTGTACAACACTGTTTTTTTTCTTATTTTCTGTGAATAAATTGTCATTTTTTCATGCTCTGTTGTACAGCTCTTCATTGTCTGTGAAGCTGTGAGCTTATAAAGCATGTAGAAGTGTTTTCTCACTTTGTAAAACCCAGCAAAACCATTCTTTTTAAGTATTGATGAATATAGAGTGCACTGACCTCAGCATAAATGTTCTTCTGGAACTCCAGCTCCTCTTTCAGAGTCTGGATGCGGTTCTCTGCATCCACCCTCCTCAGCATCTCATCCTGCAGCTGCTTCTTAGCATCATTCAGACTGCCTTCCAGCTACAAATACACACAATATTTTTAAAGGGTTTTTTCAAATTAGACAATAAGATTATGAGGCGTCATAAAACGCTCATTATAAAATGATGGACTCTATTAGTCCAAGACCTTTGCAGTTATGTAATTTAAAAAAAATACACTCAAGCTTAAGGTTCTTATAGATTTCAGGTGTTCTGTAACCTTTTTATACCTTGGCCAACTGAGCCTTCAGATCCCTGACTTCAGCCTCCAGAGACCTCTTCTCCCCCAAAGCTGTGGTGAGAGAAGCATCCTTAGAGTTGAGTAAAGCCTCCAGATCCTTCAGCCTGGCCAGAGCCGACTCCAGATCAGCCTCTTTCTTACTGTTCCTATAGACACACATGAGCAAGACAAGACAAAGGGTTGTTTTAGCACTAGATCAAAACTATGCAAGTTTGTGTGGTTGTTTTATTCTTTTTTTCCCTTCAATTCCTCTACTTATAAATAGAGGCAGATCTCAGTGGGTTTATTCGAATTTTAAAAAACACTACAAATGCTCTTTAAGCCGACTCAAAGTAAAACATGAATAAAAATTTGCAAAAAAAAAAAAGAAAACCCATTTCCCATATTCAATCACCTCAAAGCACATATGTACTTGTTTATATATTTTTTTCCCTTTTGTGTCTTAAAAGATCTGCAAACCTTCAGTTTTGCATGTGATTTCTAAAGTTAGTCTGAGAACGTCTAGGCAAAGAACCCTTTAAAAACCTATGAAAGGTGACCCTAAATGCCCTTGCCAGAACAATATAATTTTAACTGCCAACTAAAACTCAACAGCATGTGGCCATGTTTGCCGCAGGGCTATTCATTTAACACTGGATAAACATCAACACAACATAAATGCAACCCATAACACAGGGAAACCATCTTAGTAAACAGTTCAGTAGAATGGCTGATTGGGGGAGGGTGGGTTATTGCCAGCGTGGGATTAAATTAGGGAAGGGACCAGAGCCAGTATGATGCTGTGTGAAACGTTACAGCCCACGGAGGATTAGACCCCAGTGTCACTAATGATAACCAGCTGAAGTGGAATGATCTCCAGAACACTATACTTCATCTCCCTGCCTCTTCACCCTCTCTGCCTTCTGTCACAAAGATGCACAAATGAGGCACAGAAATCTCAATGAAGGACACTATAATCTTGAAAACCTGTCCTGGCTGGCAGTCAACGTATTCCAGCCAGCA
The DNA here is from genome assembly GCA_030347435.1 of Clarias fuscus. NCBI lineage: Eukaryota > Metazoa > Chordata > Actinopteri > Siluriformes > Clariidae > Clarias > Clarias fuscus. The sequence continues at coordinate 16,257,232 of CM059207.1, read as the reverse complement.
AAAAGTCAAGCCCTTAAAGCATTTCACTTCACTGTGATGATGGTGCATCCTTCATGTTCAATACTACATTCCAAAAAGCAGTAAATTGGTTACTCGTGCAAATTAATGCTTTTGAGCCCAGTCAAACCCGTTGAGTTAGGTCATACACATTTCTTCCCATCACACCACCCAGAAAGACTTTGAACTAGCACCTTTACATCAAGTTAAGCCTTTGTCACACTGCACAGTGAAATTCTATCTTCGCATATCCCAGTGTAACTGGTGTCCGAGTGCAGGGTCAGCTATGATACCACGCCCCTGGTGCAGATATGGCAACCTGGTGGAGCTGGGGCTCGAACCAATCACTCAGTGCCTTAGCCCTCTGAGCTGCCACTGCCCCAAAAGAAAACCTAAAAAAACCTTTAGTCTCTACAGTTCTATCTATAGTTCTCTCTAAATATTCTGAATTTCTAAATGGTTCCTAGGTGTTAGATGACTTCATGGTGACACACAAAAGCATCAGAGCTCTTATATTTGTTACCAGAATATCACTCAATGCCTTCCCACCCATCACTGAGCCACAGCTACATTGCATTCTCTCCAGCACAGCCATTCCACACCTAAAGAGGCACAGATAGCCTGTGCTTAGTGTAATAGAGTCCGTAAGTGTGTATAGATTGTTTCCCCTTCTGAGCACACACACCCACCTAAAACAATCCTTTGATGGTCTAAAAAAAACAACAACAAAAAAAAAACTGCATCCAGATGCAGTAAAGAGAGAACAAATGAGTCACAATGTTTTGTCCTCCTGCTGAAAGATTTATTACTGAATGTTTTTGAAACGGTGATTATAATGAAAGATTTCACCAACTGTAACATACAGTGATACAAAGCAGCTTATTAAGCTAATGAATTACAGTTTATGCTAAAGCCAGAGGCTACGGGAGGATATCCGCACTTGTCTTTTAGTAAATATCTTGATCCTCACCATGCTGTGGATCTTTAAATACTCAAATAAGATGAATCTTCAAAAATCTTTAAATAAAAGATGTCCTTTCATTATTATTAATTGAATATAATTAAAAAAAAAAAAAAAAAAAAAAGCTAAGGCAAATTACTGATATGGGATTCAAGTATCAATATTTACTGATGTCTCAATTTAAAATTAACCAGCCTTAGCAGAGTCCACCAAGGATTAAGTACAATATTACTTAATTGCTTTTGTTTAACACATTCCTTTTTTAATAATCTATATTTCAGCTCCATCTTTATAGTACATTCATTTGTTACTCTTCTGCGCAAAAAAAAAACAAAAAACAAAACAAAAAAACCCACCAGTGAAACAATAAAATCCATGTTTTTGATCTGTTTCGTTATAAGTATCTCGAGGACCATGCCCACCTATTGTCTCAAAAACTGCTCGTAAAGCTATTTCCTAATTCCAGAGCGAAATATCCTGAACACCCTGCTCCTGGGTAAATACCCCTATCACCCTCTCTGTCATTTTGCTCCTGTTAAATATGGGTCTTAACAGTGCTTGGTTTGGCTTGGCTTCATTTTACACATGCTATCACAATCGTTGGATCATTTCTTCCTAAAACGTGTAAACCAAAGATTAAAAGAAAGGCCATGTATGGCAGGAGGTGATAAATCATCTGAGTGACAAATGAACAGAAGTGCAGACAGAACATTGAACAGCAAACAAATTTCACATTTGAAATAAATAAATAAATAAATAAATTGTGCTGAGTGAAAAAGCAGAAGTAAAAAAGCAGAAGGAAATTATTATACATTATTAAATGGGAATCTAATGTGGTCATAAGGTATTACCATGCTGATATGCATAGAAAGGTGGTTTTTAGCGTCTGCATAAACAAAAATGTGGAAGGAAGACAATGCTGTGTGATATGATTAATTAAAAGGAAACAGGGCATTGTGTGTGGTGTGTGTGAGTGAGAAAGATGTTTATATAAGAAACAGGAACGTGTCCCAGTGGCATTACGATTCTTTATTCAAGTTTAGATTAAATGAACCTCAAAATAAAGCATTTGCGAACTTTCCTGTTTGGCACTCCTTCCAGAGGAGACTCTGCTGACCACTTAATGTGGAAATTCTGACTGTGGTGTCTTTAAGGACACTGGGAATGGGCTTTCCCCAACCACTACTGCTGCTGCTATAAACTAAAATAGTCTCTTAAATAAACTATTGCCAAGACACTGCAAGCACAAACACTTCCTACAATAATTATGGTGCAGGCCAGGGGTAGCTGGGACTGGAAGGTTTCAGGTTCAAACCCAAGCACCACCAACTTGCCCCTGGTAAGAAACTTGGGCAAGGCCCTTAACCCCCAACCGTTTAGATGTAAATTGAGATAAAAAAATTTTTAAGTCACTCTGGATAAGGGCGTCTGCCAAATTGCATAAATGCAAATGCACTTCAAAACAGCAGGGTTTGTTCTTCTGGAGGTACCGTTATCAGAAAGGGTTCCAAGTACCTAACTATATAGAAAACTTTAGAGAAGCTGTTGTGTGAAGTAAAACTGTTGCAGCTAATCTAAATAAAAGTCAGGCAATGAGCTAGACAAGTCATGTCATGCCAATCACTAATACTTTATAAAAAACAAAGGAATTCCTTGTTATAGGCTCACACACACCCAAACCCACAGACGCACTGCAAGTTACTTATCTTGCAGAAACACAGCCACAAATGCAGGTAGACACACCTGTACTTGTGCATCACAACTCATTTATTCTCACATTCCTTGAATTCCGTTCATGCATTCAGTCCATCAACCAGTGTTTAATGCACATAGATAACATGCAGGTAGCAGAAACTTCATGCACAGGGGACTTTTGTTTATTAAACCTAAACATTCCCAAATATTTGGAGACCAGGCCCAATGTTTGATGAAAACACTTTTCATTGCTTGAGTTATTGCAAACATGCATTAACGCTATAGATAAACCAATCAGAACTAATGTAGTACAATACTATTTGCTTGTGTTAGGCACTGCAGTGTTGGGTGGTGCCTTGTGTGAGTCACTCAATAAACAGCCAAGTCTCAATCAAGGGGCCTACTTGTTCCCAGTGGACTTAAACACTTCCTTTCTAAGCAAAGGACATCTCTGACTCATACCTACCGAGAAAAATAACTTTGAACAGAACAGAAGAATATGGTCTTTGGAATATTGTTGAAAAAATAAGGGGTCATTTTCATATAAACAGTCTGGAAACAGCAACTGCTCAACCCAAAAGCATGATCTTTATTATATGAATCAGGTTTCAAATTTTGAATGAGGCTACCAAATACATCAAGCAAAACCTCCAAACTCAAACTGAGCAAAGTAGAAACAGAGGGATAAAAAAGGGGCTGTCTCCATAGATCTAAATATGCAGCCATTTAAGAAGTCAGTATGACACGAGAGACCTGTTGTGTTCTCTTTAGTAAACTGCACAATTATTTTAGAGAAAACTCTACTTTCTATTACATCACTTTAAAAACATCTTGCATTATATTTATACATTGTCAAAAGATAAAGTGTAAATAATCCAATTAGGACACAAAAAAGTGCAGAAGCTTTTACTCTTAATATGCTTTAGGAAAGTTTGAAATTATTAGAAGCTAGGATAATCACCACACCCAGTCACTGATTGTATGAAAAAATGATTAAAAGATTGAGAAGTAGGGACAATAAGTAACAGTTACAGCTGAAACACACCCAAGCCTTTCTGCACGAGGATGTTTGCCCCTTCAAGTATAAAGGAAAAAAAAAAAACAGTCATTATGGTATTAAACCATAATACAAGCATTCATTTTTCAGCGGGTTAGCACATGGTGTGTGTACAGTATACTGGTGCAGCTGTAAGGATACTTACTGTATACAGAACTGAATCCAAGCACAGTCAAAACCACAGATATTCTTCCCTCTTGCACTGACAAATGCACAAAGTCTGGTCAGGATTGGCTAAAGAGTTTTTGCATAATTTGATTTGCGTGTCTACAGAGGCTGACAAATATGGACTAAGAGAGCATGTACACTGATAGATTACAGATTATTATTAAATCATAAGCATCTGTGAATGCACAAACAGTTACAATGCCACAGCGGTAATGGGTACTGTAGATGTTTAGAGGAAATCCTGACAGCAGAAGTAGCCAGCGTGGCACTTGGGGAGCGGCAAGCGGATCCACAAGAGGGTGACTCACTCTCTCCTTCACTCCACCAGCTACAGCGCGACCATTTCAAATGGAGTATACTCCATCATTTCATAATGAATCACTGGCTTTTTATACAAACTCAAAATACTTTGACTGGCTTTTCAAAAGTATAAACACATTCTGCAGCAGCTCAGTTCCTCTCAACAAAGAGTGAGTCTCCATACAGCTGCATCTAGTTTATAGTGGGATGGAGGCTGTCTCTGTGTGTGTGGGTGTTTGTGTAGAACTAGAGAACAATTATAACAGCGAAGCTCCTCTCACACTATAGGCCTCGTAGCATGGCCATGTGAGAATCCGTTCAAACCACAGAGACACTCTCTCCAACTTTTGTCCACAGGACCTCTTTATAGTCCCCGCTGGAATTCACCTGAGACCTCGAAATGCATTCAATAGTGTCCTATTTATAGTGAACTCAACACCTCTGATTTCAAATGCTTCTCCCAGTGACGATCAGATCGATGGTAAAAGTGTTAAAATGTAAAGCTAAATAATGCATTACATCTATTAGAAAAACAGCCAGGCCATGTTCAGTGAATCTTCCACTAAGAAACCGCTGGAAAAGTGGAAACAGATTGGAGTTTTATTTTTTTGAGCAAGAAAGTGAATGGAAATTATATAACTGGCTGGGTGAGTCATTCGATAGTTCCCCAAATTTCAACCACAATTAAATGGGAACCATTCTGTGTGTGTGTGTGTGTGCGTTTGTGTGCGTACACAAGTAAATGCATACGAGCGAGTGAACGTTTGCCCAAAATCATTTTCTGATTTATACTGAGTGACTGACTCATAACTGCTTGGCAAGCTATAGTTTAAAAAAGGCCAAAAGCCATGGAAACTATGATCCACTCCACACCGCATGCACACACACACACTTTCCAGTCAAGAGTGAAGTTGGACCAGCACTATGGACAGCCAGAATCCCTCATTATTCAACGTCTACCACACAAAATGCCTTTGTAAGCTTCTAAAATCACGGAGAATAACCTTTCCCCATCTGATTTCCGTAGCAGATTCATGAACGAGCTCGACTTTAGCGTTACTGGTCTGAGCATAGTGTGGACTGGAGCAGATTTAGAACCAAACATTCGTGAACTTGAATTGTTCTACAGGTTTTGTATGAAAGCATAGCCATTCAACCTCCAATCTCCAAAAAAATCTGAGCAGATGAGAGTGATTATGAGAGGGCCTGTTTCACATTACATAAACTAAAGGTCGTTATGACAGATGAGCTCAGGTGAGACCATAAGGAGGATGTTGAACTGTTCAGCAGGGGTGCTCAGGGGTGCAACCTTATATACATAGAAACAGAAAAGACGGACTTTAAGAAAGAGCTGAAAATAGAGACAACCTTATTTAAACCCAAAGCACTATTCGGACGGGACTAGTTTTACAGGGGGACGTTTGAGTTTGATTTTTTTTCTGCCGATGTCTGTCATTTCATGTATGGATTCGGACGGGACTAACATCTCCGTGTTTATTACGGAGGTGGGCGTGTCTGTCTTTTACATGTGGGCGTTGAACAAGACCACGTATTGAGGATGAGGATTTCTACTGGATCGTAGAAAGCAGAAACTCGAATACTCGCATGCTAGAGATTGTACGGTAGTTCACGCTGACCAAAAAATACAGGAAAACGCGTTTCGGAATTTTTTTTTTCGGCAAACACAGACATTCGCATTCGGACGGGATTAGATTTCTCAGGGGACCGCCGAGTTTGCTGAAAAACAGTAGGTAATTTGCTCTGGAATTTTCACAGAGGTCGTGTGAGAAAAAGACAGACATGGCAGATTCGGACGGGATTAAAATCACAAAGTACCTCTGTGAAACAGAAATTTCTCTAACGTCCCCCAGTAAATCTAGTCCCGTCCGAATAGTGCTTTATAGCTAGTATCAGCCTCAGGCCTGTTCTCACCACATGACTCATGTGATCAGGCTGGTTTAGAGTTAAAAGAGGTTTGGGAAGCATGTGAAGAGAAAAGGGAGTGAGCTGCAGTCAGTGTTCTGTCCTTTTTAGGCCACACTGTCCTGAGCTAAGCACACAAGCTGCATTATTGGGCATCTGTCATTATGAGAGCCCAATAATGAAAAAAAAAAAGCTGCATCATTAGCAGATCGTTATTTACAAAGTGGATGATGTTTTAATTTTATTAAAAATATGATATTTTATACAAGTTAATGCAAAATTTTCCTGCTATGCACGGTTTATTTACAGGGAGATAAACAAGCACAACATCATTTAGCAAAATATGTGACCATGCAGGAAACAATATAAACAGGAAAATGTGATAAGAGTTATTCTACATTCATGTTCCCACTGATATGCCAACTACTGGGAGCTAAGAAAGCTTTTATATAATTTCAGTGTTAAAAATGCATAAAATATTTTCAGACCCCTTCATACTTAAGGAGGAAATACCGCTCTAGAAACATGAAATCAGTTAATGAAATCAATACAGTTTGATATACAGATGTAATGAACCTTCCACCCATTGTTCACATATCAATTTTTAACTCAATCATTTCCCCTCCAGTCCAAAAAAAAACCCAAAGGCTTTATTTAACGAACAAGTTTCAATGGCCTAAGGTATCAAAGACAGCGGCAAATAACAGCAGTGCAACTGACAGGAACTGAAGTACGTGTCTGTTCATGCAGCTGGATGGATCCAGTTTAACCGTGAGCTAGCCTACACTCTGCCAATATCCTTCTTGTGCCAAAAAGGTGTGTGCAGCCACAGTCAGCACCACACCCACACCTTAAAAAATGATGACGATGTGAACGTTTGAAATCAGACCAGGTTAGCGTTTGTTTTTCTGAGCTAAAAATTGTCCACCTGAAAAGTGTACTTCAGTGCAGACGTTTAAGCTTTTGTTTGCCCATGGCAATGCACATTGCTCGGCAGGTGATATGAGATATATTGTTATCATATCACAACCTTTGTAATCATTATTGGCATTCAGTATTTGCTGAATAGTGTGATTTTTTTCTGAACAGAAAAATAACTTTTGACTATTATGCAAATTACAAGAATATGTAAGTACATGGAGCTATGATTCATAACATACGAGACAATGTGCTTAGGTGTACTGGGCTGGTCTCTTTTTCCTGAGTCGCAGGATGGTGTGCTACCAACTGAATAAATATCCGTTATAACTATCATCACCACTAAACATTATTTCTACAGTATCTAATTATGTTATTCTGCTTTTGTCTGCTTCTCTACAAGCAGCTAAGATAATACAGTAGTTATAATTTACAGTCAGCCATGCATGTTTTTGACCAGTGAATAACAAGCTCACATCTGCCATCCTTTCACTTTTCCGCCATGTGGTAAGCAAGGGTTTGGACAAGTAAGGAAACAAAAAGAGCCTATTTGCATCACCACAGGTTAAGACTGAATCAACAGCACCTGTCTCTTTCCACACACACTGCATGCACACACACACTCAAACCAACATAAGGTCCACTGTTTGCTAATAATCAAGGAAGGCAAATGCTCATGTTGAGGGTGGGGTGGGGAGGGGTGGATGGTAAAAAACAGCGGCCACACAGAGAAGGGTCATTCATCTATTTCAGGCCATGTGTTCGTGCCGAGCCACTTCATGAGGCCAGAGTCACCGTGTTAGATCGTGCAACCTGATCTCAGAGAGGTGAGCTAAAAAAGACCGAGTGTCACCAGGGGGGGTTCCCCACTTGTATACCAACGCAGGATGATTCAGGCTGATTATTAATACTTCAAGTAAATTGAATTTTAGAATCCCCTAAATCCCCCAAGATCAAAATATGAGTCAATTCTGAATGGCCACACTTCATCAATTACTAAACTTTTCACTCTATACCATCATTTGTTTTCAATAGTATCATTGGAAAGGAAAAATTATCCACACTTGGGAGGCACAGTACTGCAAAGCTTTTTTTCCCCCCATAACAGAACATGCTGATGTATTCTAGGATTTGCCAACAATTAATAATTATTTAGAATCATTCTTCGAACTGTTTATCAAGTTTTAAGTTAAATAAGTTATCAGTTATGTTAAAGCAGGTTTTTTCCCCTTCCCTCTTGATGGTATAAATCTGTGCCAAAAAAGAAAAGAAAAAAACTTGCTATGTTACTAAATTCCTGGACTCCTGAAGTCTTTCCCATAGAGGAAAAGTGACTTACTTTCACCTCAGGCTCCTACCATGAACATAATAAAATGTCGTATTACTTGCAGAAACTTATTTGGTGGAGTAATACACACTTACTCACACACAATTTTTTTTTAATCCACAAAACATTCCCCTTCCTCATTTAGGTGAGAGGTTTAGGGTATCGAGAGTTTGTTCTGAGACTGTCTGCTTCTCTCAGAACCACAAAAAGGCTGATGAGTCACAGCTCATTCCAGTCAGCGCCAACTCACACACCCGTGGTATGGCTGCTCCATTGTCAAGGCAACTAAACACTCCCAAACAGCAGCAGCTACTGAGGTAGTTTGAGAGAAAGAGAGGGTGAAGCGTAAATCAGCATCATGGGATAACTGAGAGAAAACGAACACACGTCACAGTTACTCTGGGCAACAAATGGATTTTGTCCACTTGTGTCCATAACTGATCACAAAGACTAATCATTTCAGAGGAAAACTGTTGTATATTTAGAGGCACAGCCATGCAAAAAATACTCTATTACTCAATAAAACTAGTTTCCTTGCATATTTCTCAGTCTATGTTTTTTTTTTTAAACCAAACATAGTTTACATATTAACCTTATATACATAGAAAAATCTGACTTCAGTGGCTGCAAGACAAACTCTGATAGTTTGACACTGGCAGCCAATGAATGGTGGCTACTTGCCGTCTTAATCTAATCTGGTTGCTACTGTATGAAAGTAAATGCAACATGTTGGCACTGACACTTTTTTAGCAGCATTCAGCATTTTTATATTTACACAGCAAGTAACCATATCAGCGCTCAGATATCCCTAAGGCAAAAGAGATGAATAAGCATGCAAATTATACTGTTAATGTTCCAGTTCCTCTCCTTGAGCTTGATAGACCAGTCACATACAGTACTGTACTACGGTCACCAAACACCACTCTAGCTTTACACGAATAAAAGAGAGCGGGAAACTGAATTGTGTTAATCATTACTAAGTCCTGGACTTTACAACTCTTATTAAAGAAGGTTGAATACAAGGAGTACTGCAATAGTATGCAGCCATTTCTTTTGTATTGTTCCTGCCATAAAACAATGTGCTAGGATTCCATTCTGATGAACACAATTTATTGTGCAATAAAGCGGAGATTAAAGATTAACAGTGTATTCAGCTACCTGCTCAACTGCATACTTAATTTGGTTCAATTCTATAACACATAAGTCAAATCCCATAGACTTAACACGCTCAAGTAGCCATGACAGGGTGTGGCGAGTCACTCTGCTCTCATTCGTTACTCCCTCAGCCGCAGAGGTAGATAAACGACATACCATTCTGCCTGAGATACAACTCTACAGCAGGAATGTGTGTTGGGACATGACTTGGAGCTCTGTAAGGTGTGCAGCTCTTGCATCTACACTAGCAACATGCAAGACTCACATTGGGCTTTAAACAAGTAAATCCTTACCCAGGAAACAAATTGCATGGTGAAATTTAGCAATCATGTGGGTGTGAATCATGAGTAGTAGAACACCCTTGATTGACACCGATTTGTACAAATCAGGTTTAAGAGCGGTAAAGTGCTGGAGGCATGGTGTCTGTGTACAAAATTCCTCCTTTGGGCATTTATATTTCTGCATTTGAAAGGAGACTACAAGAGACTAACCTGTTTGCTCATAAATTTAGACACATCACAATGACAGAGGGAGGAAAAAAGGATGCAAAGAACACACAATCTTCAAAGTCCAGGGGAATAATCAATCAACTAATTGTGAAAGATTAATGTGAATGCTCACATTGCTCACAATCAGACTGCTATAGAGATTTTGTGGTTTAAAAATGATAGATAATAGGAGCTAATTCTAATTTAGCTGGTTTAGATTTAGATCCAAGCAAACATTTGGAGGTCTAGAAACCGGTGCATGCCTTCCGCCTTTTGAGATGGTGTGCAGCTGTTATTTGTATTCGTACCTGGCTTTAAGCTCCTTGTAGTCCTCGCGGATCTTGTTAAGCTCTAGCTGCAACCTGGCTCTCTCCTTAGCCACCGAGTCGAGAGTTTTGCGAGCATCAGCCAGCTCATTCTCGTACGCTGCCTTCATGCCGCCCAGCTCCCGGCTCACCTCCGTCTCCGACTCTGTAATACGCATTCGCAGGCCAGCATTTTCGACCTCCAGAGAGCGCACCTTGTCGATGTATACAGCTAGACGGTCATTCAGGTTGCTCAGGTCCTCTTTTTCCTGCAGGCGGGTAATGCGCGCGGGTGAGTGCACGCTGGACACCCCGCCACGGCTGGTACGTTTCTGAGCCGGACTCTCCATCACTGACCTTGAGGGGGATTACGAAGACTATTGCAGTAAAGCTGTTTGTGGAAGAGAGGATATGGGATGAGGAAAAAGAAGAGTGAAGTGGAAAAGTTTGCTTTAGAACTGATGGGAAGGACTTGTGCAACACCATTTTGTCCCAATGCAAAACAGCTGTGTAAAAGTCAAGAGGTAATTAAAGAAAAAAGAAAAAAAAGGATTATGCTAAAAGACTGTTGATGGTCAATCACAGCTGCATTTCAGTTTTGTACTACACTGGACATCAGTAAACTGGCCTGGTGCGTTTCTGAAATTAATTCACGACCAAGACTCAAATGCATCACATCCTCCATATTCTCCACTACCTTCCTTCTTTTCCCGCCCTGTGCCACCAAGGGCCACACCCCTTAACAAAATAATTAACATGTAAGATAGATCACAGCAAAATTTCTGAACGACCTTTAAACCATTAAATAAAATTTTCAACCTTAAAAGCAAGTTTTAAAAAATGTTCAGGCAAACGTCGGGAATGCACAAAACTTTCCAGGTTGTACTGATTTTAACATCATTACATTTAGTAGAATATTAAGAATGAAATAAGTTGTTGATTAAAAAACAAAGCAGACTGTGAGAAAACTAAAAGCAGAATACTTTCACTTTCACCACACTCTCTTTACTCTAAACTGAGACATGTCCTTAAAGCAATTAGACACTCCCCCCACCACACCCACCCTCGCAGAAAACCTTCATACTACACGGGAAAGCACCAGCAAAAGGACAAAGTGCAAAATGAATCACTTTTACACACACAGCTTTAGGTTAACTTAAAAGCAAATATACTTTATAAGAAAAGAAAAAAAAAAGATATAAAAGATTAGGTAAAAAAATTTACCTGATAAAGGGAAGTCTTGCAGAGCAAAGCTCTTGTGGAAATCAGAGTTTGTGGAAACTGGTTGTAGCTGTTACTTCTCTCTGTAGTGGAGGAGTTTTCAAAGCGTCTGGTCTGCCTTGTTCACTCTGGCCTTGGCTTGCTGCCTTTCAACCCTTCCCTAGCAGGAAAGAGTTAGAGAGGGATGGTGGGAGGGACTGGAAAAAAGGGCGGCACCACAGAAGAGAGCAGAGCCTGACCATTTTCTGTCTTTCCTTTTCTTTCTCCTTCTTCTCCTCATTACTTCTCCCTCAGCCCATGTCTTTATGTCTCATTTTGTTCTGTTGGTTATTTTTTAATATAGACTCTAATCCTAGTGAAAATTTCAAAACATAACCAAAAGTGAAAGTTCTGCAAGTTGGAAAGATTTCTTTCAGTCCTTGGCACTCTTCAGTCCACCTCAGACAAGTTCGTAGTATACCACCTAATCTCTGGCCATCCAAATATACAGGCACAAATAAAACGTTTTCCTTTTCCCAAAATCCGAGGACATTCTAAATATCCCACCCGTTATATATCCACCTAAATCAAAGATTTACACACAAGACAAACCATATATAAAGAAATAACCAGGCAAAACACTTGCGAACACAATATTTATTACAGAGGGGTGGCCTCCTAAAAATGAACTGTCCAATCAGGTGTGTAAACAGAAGAAAGCTGACAGAAGTCTGGGAGGGCACTTGGATTGCGTACCGATATTTTTAACTCTAACTTACTCCCAAATAAGTCTTCTCTTTCTCTCTATACCTCGCTCCATATACTGGATTTTATACTGAGGAGATGGTGCAAGCAAAGTGACAGCGATTCAGACAGCCATATAGCTCTTAGTTCTTCATCGGTCACAAAGTCAGTCAGTGTTCATAACACAGGTCTATCTGGCTGTATCTCAAAGATGAGGTTCTTGATTTGTGATCAGAGTAATGAAAATCTATTCCTGTAATGAGACTGATAGGAGGAATGAGCAAAAAGCTCGTCTGCAGCAGAAGCTGTTCTTCTGTGTGTATGGGCAGGGTACAGTGTGGTACTTTCCCTGCAATCAAATTCCAACTGGTGATGCAGTGAATGCATTATGGAAGACTTTCACTTTGATTCTCTAGAGGATCAGTAGTAGGATTATAACATGAAGCAAAACCTGAACCCAAGTCCTCAGCTCGAACTTCTATCTGCGTTAGCACATCATCACCTTGTCTGTGTGAGTTTCCTCTCTCTTTCCCCCAGTAGCTAGAATAGCTACACTAATTTGCCACATGTTACAATGAGCAGAGTTCAGTTTCAGTGGGCATCCTGTTTTTAGATGATAGCCATGTTTAAAATATTGTTGCTTTTCTGCTCACACCAGTTATAAAGCCTGAACATGTCAAGTAACAACACATATAGCAAAGTAGGCAGTCGACTTTTTGCTGAGCCATTTAAGGTCAGGAGTAGTGAAGGATTCCCCTATGATTCCCAAGTTATGCCTACCAGCAACACACACACACACATACTTTTGTTGTTCTTCCACCCTTGCCTTTTCCCACTGCATTCTTCACTACACAAGGCTGTATGTTCCTTCTGCTAAATCCTCATCTGACTTACAGCAAACTGTGAAAACCATTCTGAAATCACACTGAACAGTCCACTACCTGTACCATAGGTTTTGGAGACAATTATCAGAAATATCCCCTGGGAAAATCAAGAAAAATCTACCCTATACATCTAGCACATTCATCATTAACTCGTGATCTTCAATCGTGTCTAAAATCTATTTTGTAATAAATTTCTCAGCATACTTTTTTTCTTGACTGAGAAGGTCTTTAATAAACACATTAAATGTTGGATTTCACATTACTATGATACTGACTGTGGTGTGTGTGCGAAAGAAGGTTTTGCACATTTTTTAATAACTTAAACAGTAGGGTTGCATAATCTGATTTAAAAATTCACATTGCAGTTATTTTTATTATATTTAAACTACAATATTTAACTATTAAATGCATCATTTAGTATTCAGACTCATAATGAATAAAAGCAAATAATTGAACTAAAAGTAGTTCCAACTTTTTTCCAGTCTCATGTAATTATTAGTTTCATATTTTGATTTCTGTGAGATTAATTGTTCAGCACTAACTAGCAGCAAAATCTAACAGCCCATAATTACTTATGTAATTGACTGATAGATATATTAGAGAAAATAATGTTTGCAGTGTCCACCTGTGACATTAGTAAAGCAGATAATGCACATACAGTATGACACTGGCCCAAGTGTCCCGTCTAAATGGGAGTTAACCCGCCGTCTAAACTCGTCAACTGTCAGCAGTAAAAACTTACCTTACCACTGGTGTCAGAAAATGGCAGACAATGAAGTCAGATATGAACCTTTTTTTTTCCCAAATTAGCTGTTTTTTTTAAACAAAATTCAGATGGATACTTTTCTTGTTTTCTAATTTCCATTTGAAACGCTGGTGTATTTTTTTCTCTTCTGCCTTACTGAATAGTAATTTCCAACCACAATTATTCAGGCTACATCGGGCATCAGGTGGACATGGTGTTGATCCATTGCAGGGCACACCCATGTAATTTGGGCTATGGGGATTAGCCAACAATTAGCCTAATCTGAGGGGTTTGGAGTATGGGACAAAACCAAAGTACCAGGAAGAAAACCAAAAAGCACATGGATAATTCTAAGCAAGCTCCATGCTCACACAAACCTAAGCCGAGACTTGAACCTTCAACCATAAAGAGTGAAGTAACAGTGCTGCATCTACTGGTCACAATAATCTTACAGAACCAGTGTAATGAACTGTATGCGTTAGACTGGTAGAAGATAGAAGTTTGTGAATAGAGCTTTCACAAACTTCTGATGTTAAAAAACAAATATAATATAAACTAACAATTTTGCCTATTGCTAACAGCCAAAACATGGTATTGGTGCTCGAATGTTCCACCTTGGTAAAAAAAAAAAAAAAAAAAAAAAAAATTCAGACAGGATCATATAAGAACATTTTTCATAATACTTCATGCTTCTCATCTCCCGACTCATGCTTACATTTTTTTTTAATTTGCATACACATTTATATTTTTATCATGAAAAAAAAACACATTTGCTAAATACTATTTTATGCTATTTTATGTAATGTCTATAACTCTCTCAATGATGTTAATTGTCATTCAGATGAAACCTGGCCAATTTAGATTTCACATGAAATTACATGAAACCTGAAAAAGTGTATTATTCTAAAATGCAAAAATGTTAAGGTCTTTTATTTATTTTTTTGACCAAAAACTGGAATGTTTTAATTTAAGCAACAATTCCTACAGGTAATATATTTCTAGAAAATGACACTAATTTTTGTATCAATACTCATAAAGAAATATGAATAATTTGGAGTATATATAAAATCATCTCCAGAATGGCTGAAGTTAGCAACTTGAAATTTTTAAGGGAAGCAAGATTGGTCACTTCCATGTTGCATAAACTACAGAAGTAACTTCTTTGGCAAACAGTTTCTGTATTATATGTATAATATACAAACTAATAATAAAATAAGCACCAATGCTGTGTTTAAGGACTATTTCTAAATAAATAAATAAATAAATAAATAAATGGAATGTGTCTTACAGTGGAGTATTTTTGCATAAAAAATAATTAAAAGGGAAACAGTGAAAACTATATGAAACAGACTACAGGACTTTGTGGAAAACCAGAAGGTGTTGTTTATCAGTCTATCTGCTCTAACTAACCACAACTAACTTAGCACAGCTTCAGAGTTAACTCCAACGCGCGCGCGCGCACACACACACGTATCTGTACACAGACCTTTTCAAATTAATTAAAAGAATCAATTAAAGTGAAAAAGCCTTTCTTGGGCGTAAGGAGTCATGCAGGGCTTTCAGTGTCAGCGTCTCTAATAGCAGCTACTGTTTCCCTGGAACTCTGAGGATGTTACACTGCTGCACAGGGCTGCGTTACATTCACATACAGCTGAGTCACGGAGCAGGAATGAAAGGTTTCCCAAAATCCTTCCAGCGCTCAGGTTAACGTCCACCAGCCATACTGAGGTCATATGAATTACACGGTACAGCTTCTCAAAAGAAAATGGATGCACACTCACGGGAATATCGTCCCTAAACGTGGTAAAGTTTGGATGTGTGTAAGCCGCAGCATTCCTCCTCTCCTCTCTCGCCTTACTAATTGTAACACTGCCTCTAGTGGACACTATAAACACTACACCGGAGAAAAGTGGGTGATCAGTTAAGTTTAGCCTTTATTTGCCACATATACTTTACTGCACAGGGAGATTCTTTCTTCGCATATTCCAGCATAGCACAGGGGTCACAGCATAGGGGTCAGAGCACAGGGTCAGCCATGATACAGCGCCCAGGAACAGATAGGGTTAAGGGCCTTGCTCAGGGGCCCAACAATGGCAACCTGGTGAAGCTGGGGCTAAAATTCAGATGCACATTCACACATTTTGGCAATTTAGGAATGTCAGTTAACCTAATCTGCATGTCTTTGAATCCCAGAGGAACCCAATTTAGCCCAGGGAGAACATGCTAACACCACGCACACAGACCCTAGGCGGGAATCAAATCTGGACCCTGGTGGTTCAATGCTGTCATCTTGCACCTTGTGCTAACCACTAAGCCACCATGCCACCAAAATATAAACCAGTTTATGCTGTTATAACTGCTTTGCTTCTCGAGACTAATTTCTCTTATTTCTTAAAATGTCTTAAACTTTACCTCTAGACAGTGATTTTCAGCCAGCTTGATGTTATAAGGCCACATCTGAAACAGGCTTGTCTGTTTCTGGGCATGGGCTCTCATAAAGAAACTGAATAAGAGGCCCATTTGAGGGTCCAATATGGAGCCAACTGAAATGTTTTATAGACTGTATCTGGGTGGTCCAACTAACTCATATTAGACCTGCCTAGATTGGTTGGCTGTACATCATGCAGCAGAATACTTATGCAGCAGGTCAAAACTCACTAAAAATGCTTAGAATAAGAGACATAATATAAGATATAATTGCTTTTATCCTAAGAGATTAATAATTTCACTAATTGAAAAATGTTTCTGATCATTTACAAGCCTAGTTTTAGGCTTTATATTTTTACTTTACTACCTTAGAAAGAGATGCATTCTTCTTTTTTTTTCCTTGACTATATATATTTTTTTTATATGAAGAACTGTTTGTGGGAGGGCGAGAAACAAAAATTCTAAATAATTGTTAACTTCTGATGCATGTTAAATTTAACCACAATGTTAACATTATTCATAAACTACGTATTTGTAGATTAACAAGGCACCAAAATATTTCTGCTTATGTTCAGATGAAGAATTTGTGTACTTCTTTGTCATTATGTACAGATCCACCACTGGATAACAAGGACTGGTTAAGCTACAGATAAAAGAAATAATAATAATAATAATAATAATAATAATAATAATAAAAAGAGTATACAATTGCAAATTAAACCTATACAGAATCATGTCTCTACTACCCATCATTGTGTCTTTGGATTAATCTTTACTAGTATAACATAATAACAGCAGCTGTCGTGAGCTGTTTTCTAAAACTCTAAAAGCCACTTTGTCAAACAGTTCCCACTCATTCAGTGCTGAACACCTGGGAACAATAGAGTGGGCCTGTGTAAACATCCAAGCTGTTCCACTGGTAAATAAAGCTAAGAATAATTACAGTCTGTACAATCAATACACAGATGGATACATAATTTTTTACATGCAGTGACAGGCTTTAGTATTGCTGTCTACCTAGTCTGTGTACACAGAAAGTCTCATCAATTCATTTTGCTGTGACATGGGCTTAGTTACACTTCTAAAAAAAGTCAAATTTAACATTCTGATGAACAAACTAAAGACTACAAATACTGTACTGTAGAACATGGTGTTCATCCAGAAATGAATTTTCACATTTCTAAAATGAATAATTTAGCATTAATTCATGCATGCAACAGTCTTCCAAATTTAAATTATCAGCCATAATATTAAAACCACCTAGGTTTCGGGTTCCCTTTGTGCCACCAAGGCAGCACGGGCCCGCATGACTCCATGGGAGCTCTGGGTGTTTGTGCTGTGGGTTGCAGGGTGTGCCCTTCTTGGGCTGGACTTGTTTGTCCAACACATTCTACAGGGAAACTCTAAGGCTTGAACACTTTTCCTGCTAAATCCCGGGCGTGGCAGGGCGTGGTGCACTGGGTGCTCTGATATCTAAAAGGGACCCGACCTTTGGTTCCTGGGAGCCAATGATCCTATTGCATCTTGTTTAATTTACCTGCTGGCAGTCAGAATTATGGCTGATAGTTGTGTGTGTGCATGCATGCATCTTAAAGAAACCACTTCAGTCATTTATTTCCTTCTTGCCTTTCTGGTTAGTATATGACAAGTATTTGGTCTGAAGTGGTAAACAGGCCTGTGTAGAGTTTTAACCACTAGGGGTCTCTAGTGGACACTGAAAACCACGAAAAAATTAACATTTGAAATTTTCTGTAAGTTTCTTCCTATTAGTGACAATACAGTAACATAATTCCACACAAACGCCTCTTCAAGATCAATATCCACAAAGTTTATACCAAAATAGTTTTAAACAGACAAATATAAAAAGGATCATCCAAACCCAGGGTGAAAATACACGCTAGTAAAGGGACTCGCGAAATGAACTTGAGAATTTTGGCGCAACCTCCTCATGCCGTGAGACTGTTTTGTATTTATAGGCAAGAGGGAATGAAAAACAGCTGCTGCTAATGCACGACGATCAGAAAAGCATTACAACGTGTCTGACTGAGACCTCTGGTGGACATAAGAGGTACTGCAGTGTCCACCTGTAAACACTGGTGTAACAATAACAAGGAAATATGATATTTTGTGGGTCACTAAAGGTTACATTTCTGAAATTTCCCAATTTAAAAAATGGTGCTTTTTAAAGAAATGTATATATGTATATATATATATATATGTTGCAAATATACTACAATAATTTCATGCACACATCCACAACCCTCTGGAGAAGTGCTGCCTGATATATCAATAAAATGGAATATACTGTTACTCATATCTACTTTTATATCATTTCTAACTATGAAATGATGAATTTTCTAAATCTTAAACAAATCCTGTATTCTGGCATAGAGTGCCACACAGCACTCTCAATGTATGCAACCATGACCTGCAACCATGGGCTGAAAGATTTCTCAGATAATAATAAATATAATATAAGATTGAGGAGGATCATAATATATTGTAGGAGCAGTTTAAGCCGGAATTTGCAGGTTATAGTTTAAATTCCCTGCTGGGAAAATGGCCTTGTGGTGTCCATTATTCAAGGCTAAAGAAACAGACATAAAGAATGCACACAGCTTTAGTAACTCAAGGGTGAAAAAACACAGACTATGTCCTTCTCACCATCCCACAACGAACATATGCAGCTCCATTGTGTACAGTAGTTGCATAGACAAATACTGTGATATTATTATACTTCTGCACTATAGGAGACCAACTTTTCGCAGTAGTGATCATTTTACAAAGAAACGGTAAGCCCTAATACTTTGAGCTGATTAATATTATTTAAGTCACATTTCCTTTTTTTACAATAGTGTATCAGTTTCGCTGTTCACTGTTTGGCCGATGGCGTGTATGTTTTCTTTGTCGAAAATGTAATTTAAACATTTAATTAGACATCACACTTTCTATGACACAACAATAGAGTGTATATATTTTTCAATATTATGGCATAATTTTTGCCATCATGACAGAGTAGGTGTAACTAAAACGGGTATATTGTAAGGAATAACAATAACTCACATAAAGATTAACATATAAATTGGTGCACTCGATCAATAGGGAAGCGTAAATGTCAGTAAGATTTCTCCAGCAGCCTGAAAATCTTTAATTATTGGCTGGTCTTTTCTAAACTCATTGGTTTTTATGTTGTCATGACCCTACTGTCAAGTTAAGTCAAGTCAAGTCAAGTAGGCTTTTTATTGTCATTTCAACCATATACAGTTCAGTACACAGTAAAAGCGAACTAACATTCCTCCAGGACCAAGGTGCTACATACAACATAAATTAATAGCATAAATTAACTAACTAACTAATTAACTAACTAAGACACCTAATAAGCTGACGAAACTTTATCAATATTTAAAGATCAAATAATATTTACTTTAATTATTAATATACTTATAAAATGTTCATAATTAACAGTATAAAACAATGCTGTTCTTGTTTTGCTTGTCAGCATCTGGGAAAATCTTGATTCTCATCTTCTATATTTTCTTATTCATGTGAATTGCTCATATTTTTGATTTCGTTTCTGTTTTGTTTCTTTTGGACTTTCTGAAAAGAATGTCATGGAAACGTTCATTCTTACCTGAAAGCAGTGTTCTTGTCAACTCAAAATTTCCTTGACAGAATGATCACTTTTCATTCATTCATTCATTCATTCAATCATTCATCTACAGTAAGCACTTTATCCTGGTCAGAGTCGTGGCGGATCTGGAGAATCAGTAAAACTGGGCATGAAGTAGAAATATACCCTTGAGAACACCATGGGGACTCCTGAGTTGTAAGGAGGCACTGCTAACTACTCTGCCTTCTTTTTTTGGTCGCCTTGGCCAGGATCATCATTCATTGACATATGGCCTTTTTAAAAACATCTAAGAAAAATATTTAAGACAGCTAAGAGTCTCATCACTTACTGTGCTTAAAGTCTTCTGTTAATGTCAGTTGGTTTTCCTACTTCATTCAAGAGAAATTTAATTTGACTTGAATGCACCTCGTATTATAATTTAATACATTTGTAAATATATTTAATATATTAACTCATGCAACTGTGTCTAATTATTATGGTGTATCTATTGCACAGATGCTATCATAGTTGTTTCTCAAACTTCTCTTGTGTGTACTCCTAATAATAATTTTGAGTTCTCTCAATTTTTTTTTCATTAATATTATTTATTTATTTTTAAGTGGTTCTCTCAAGAAGTGTCCTCTCATATATTGTATATATTATACTTTTCAGAGTGTAATCAGAGGAAGGCTTATCACCACGAAACAGTGTTTTGCTTTTTAACCCAGCTGTCATGACTAACAATACTACTGCTCTGGATAAAGGGCCAACAGACTGCCATGAGGTTCAGATTCCTATTGAGATCTTTCTCATCATTGGTGTTGTGAGCCTGAGTGAAAACCTTCTGGTTGTGGTGGCAGTGATTCGCAATAAAAACCTGCACTCTCCCATGTACTGCTTCATCTGTAGCCTTGCTGCTTTTAACACCATCTCCAGCCTCTCCAAAACCTGGGAGAACATCATGCTGGTTTTTAAAGACACTGGCCACCTGAACTCTGAAGGAGCATCTGAGCTCAGGGTAGACCGTGTGATGGATACTTTGCTTTGCATGTCATTTCAGGGCTCATTCTTTAGTTTCCTCGCAATCGTTGTGGACCGCTACATTACCATATTCTATGCGTTACGTTACCACACGCTCATGACTATGCGGCGCACAGCATCCATCCTGATCACGATCTGGGCCATGTGCGGCTTCAGCGGGGCTCTCATGATCACATTCTTTGAGGCTGCAGTAGTGAAGATCTTCTTCATCGTGCTCTTCTTCACAGCCCTGTTCCTCACCCTCCTGCTCTATATGCATATGTTCTTGCTGGCACGGTATCACGCAAGCAGGATCGCATCCATGCCAGGAACCACTGGACACCGCAGAAGGAGTGGCATGAGGGGCGCGCTCACAATTACCATCCTCTTTGGTGTGTTTTTGGTCTGCTGGGCCCCCTTCTTCCTTCACCTCCTGATTATTATGGTATGTCCTGAAAACCCATACTGTGAATGTTATCGGTCGCTCTTCCAGCTGCATGTGGTGCTGCTGATGAGTCATGCAGTTATTGATCCAGCTATTTATGCCTTCCGGAGTGCTGAGCTACGAAAGACCTTCCGTCAAATGTTTTTCTGCTTAACGGAAGCTCAAAATTACATCCACGGCACATGAATATCCTGTGCATGACATCTATTGGACCGGATTTATGGAAGGATGGAAATAAATGCGAGTTTAAAAAGCTACACCAAATACACTTCTTGTAACTGAACAACGTTTATTAATGTATTTGATTACAGAACATGAAATGTGCATGAAGTGTCTTCCTTATCTGATTTGGGAGATATATACATTGTAAAATAGTGACTGTGAGACATTCATTTTAACTCACATAAATAATTAGAACAAATTGTCTCATCTTTTAAAGAAAATATATACTGTATTTCTATTACACTTTTATTTGTTTTCCCTAGAATTCAACACAAGTTATGTTGTCACACTAATGTAATATAGCAAAAAAAAAGTTACAATACAACATCTAACAAATTCAGTACATTATCTAACATATACAATATTATCATATTCAAGAAATGCTAATGTATGTGAATAAAGAAATCTTACATGCATCTTACATGCACGCACAATTATACAACAGCAGTGCATACTGCTGTGTACTGTGCATACATCATACATGACAGTATACAGCATCACTACATAGTACATCACAGAACAGTTACCATAGAATTAGTTTGGCAAAAATGTCTCAGAAAGTGGACAGAAGAAATCTTTTGAATTTTTGTAAAACACATGAACAAAACCTCAAGAAACACACAGATACTAGGTAGAGCATCTTTGTACATATGTAGTATTTACATAGCAGGCTACAGCACAGATTGAACTCTCTGTGGTGTAAAAAAGCTGTAAATGTTAAAGTTAATAATTGTGCAAATGTCTGTACATATTCTGTAGGTGATGTTCTGAAGAATGCCTATCTAAAATAAAACAGAAAAGATTTTAATTAAATAGTTAAAAGTTTCATGTTTATACACTACGCAATAATTCACATAGCTTAATTGATAGTACTTTAAAGGTTTACTATTTTGATGCTGTTAAAGTACTTACTACCAAATAAATGCAGGGGGATTACCTTTTGTCTGCTGGTCTCAAAAGGAAATAGGTCACTTGAGCATACTCAAGAGCATACTCTACTATTAGCTATAGTTTTAACCTCTAGCTAGTTAGCTAGCTAGCTTTCTATAGCTGATTTACCACATGGATCTGAGAATATGTAATAGTATACAACAGTATAGAACAGTATGGTTATCTTGATTACTGCTAATAGTTTAGTTACTAACACTGAATTGGTTTGTCTTTGCAACATCAATCCAATATTACAGCTAGCTAACTTATTATCATCTAATATTTAGCTATCTGATTCATGTGCTGATAGCTAACATGCTATCTCTGCTAAAGTGGTCGAAGTGCGAAATTAATGCAAAAAAAAAAAATAATAATAATACAACCTTAGACCTCAAAAATATTTTAGAAAAACAAGAATTAATAGAAGCAATCAAGAAATCAATATACAAGAAATAAGGTGCTTCCTCTAGATGTAATTCAAGAGTAAATGAGGTGCTTCCTTAGAGGTAATTCACAACTATTTGGACATGGTGCTTCACACACCCATCTAACTTTTCTGCCAGTGTTATGGGCAGCACGGTAGTTCAAATTTCTTGAAGGTACTATGTAGCCCAATGGGAATGAGAATAAGCCATGAAAATGGTGTAAAGTCCTGTAAATCTCGTACGCTTCTCAAGTGTCTCCACTTATTCCATTCTATAATATCTACACTCATCTAAAGGATTATTAGGAACACCATACTAATACAGTGTTTGACCCCCTTTCGCCTTCAGAACTGCCTTAATTCCACATGGCATTGATTCAACATGGTGCTGAAAGCATTCTTTAGAAACGTTGGCCCATATTGATAGTATAGCATCTTGCAGTTGATGCAGATTTGTGGGATGCACATCCAGGGCACGAAGCTCCCGTTCCACCACATCCCAAAGATGCTCTATTGGTTTGAGATCTGGTGACTGTGGGGGCCATTTTAGTACCGTGAACTCATTGTCATGTTCAAGAAACCAATTTGAAATGATTCGAGCTGTGTAACATGGTGCATTATCCTGCTGGAAGTAGCCATCAGAGGATGGGTACATGGTGGTTATAAAGGGATGGACATGGTCAGAAACAATGCTCAGGTAGGCCGTGGCATTTAAACGATGCCCAATTGGCAGTAAGGGACCTAAAGTGTGCCAAGAAAAGATCCCCCACACCATTACACCACCACCACCAGCCTGCACAGTGGTAACAAGGCATGATGGATCCATGTTCTCATTCTGTTTACGCCAAATTCTGACTCTACCATTTGAATGTGTCAACAGAAATCGAGACTCATCAGACCAGGCAACATTTTCCCAGTCTACAACTATCCAATTTTGGTGAGCTCGTGCAAATTGTAGCCTCTTTTTCCTATTGTAGTGGAGATGAGTGGTACCCGGTGGGGTCTTCTGCTGTTGTAGCCCATCCGCCTCAAGGTTGTGCGTGTTGTGGCTTCACAAATGCTTTGCTGCATACCTCGGTTGTAAATCTTCTATCAGCTTGAATCAGTTGGCCCATTCTCCTCTGACCTCTAGCATCAACAAGGCATTTTCGCCCACACGACTGCCGCATACTGGATGTTTTTCCCTTTTCACACCATTCTTTGTAAACCCTAGAAATGGTGGTGCGTGAAAATCCCAGTAACTGAGCAGACTATGAAATACTCAGACCGGCCCATCTGGCACCAACAGCCATGCCACGCTCAAAATTGCTTAAATCACCTTTCTTTCCCATTCTGACATTCAGGTTGTAGTTCAGGAGATTGTCTTGACCAGGACCACACCCCTAAATGCATTGAAGCAACTGCCATGTGATTGGTTGATTAGATAATTGCATTAATGAGAAATTGAACAGGTGTTCCTAATAATCCTTTAGGTGAGTGTATAATATCTATATATTCTATAATAATCAACTGTTCCAAGGTTGAAACCCAAACAGTGCAAAATGGAATGCTAGTGCACTATGTAGGGTGTAGAATCCCTTGTTCTACACACCAAGCAGTGTCATTGTTCAGGGGTTAGATAGGGATTTGGGATTCAGCCTGGTCTTAGATGATAGTTAGGTTTCTAGCTGGTGTTTACCGTGAACAAGTTGGTGAGGTCACAGACCTGTCAGCAGGCTAGTGAAAGCTCACGCTCACATCACCCAGCAGTAATAACAACACGGATGGTTCAAAGGCAATTTGTTATGACTTAGAAGCTGTTAGTGAGGAGACAAAGTGTTGTTTATGATTACATATTAGATGTGTTTTCCTGCTGAAAATGTTACAAGGACTGGTTCTGAATGTGGGTTTTGGAAGCCAGCTACACTTTCTGGTACTGCATACCTGCCTTTCACCCATGACAGGCAGATCAATAGTGTTCATACTGTCAATGGGATACTAGTCTTGACTAGAAAGGAAATCAGTGGTATAACCGTAGCTGGGAGGTTCTGAGGTCTCAGGCATTTTTCTTAGCAATAGGACACAGAAGATCAATCTGGTTCTAAAATAATGTCTGTACCATTAATAATTTTGTTAAATGTTACACAGTCCATTTTCCTTTTATATCTGTACCAGTCTCTGAGCTGCATGATTTTGGATGCAAAATGTTTTATTAAGGAATATGATTAAACATATTGAGTGCTAAAATAATTCAATGGGTTCTGTTGAATAATTACTGGAGAAGCTACAGACACTGCGCAGGTTGTAACAGCAGATGATCTCCTTAAAGGTCTTCCTCATCTCTTTGCTCCTCAAAGCATATATCAGAGGATCGATCACTGTGCAGCACATGATGAGAATCAGGTACATGTTGAAGTGGGCCATAAAACAGATGCAATAAAGATTCTTTGGACAGGAGATCATAAGGATGAGGTGGAGAAAGAAGGGCAGCCAACACACCAGGAAAATGCCTAAAAGGATGGTAAGAGTGAGAGCTCCTTTCAAGCTGGCCCGATGCTGGATAGAGGCATTGGAACCAGGCAACGTTGCCATGTGTCTCATATGGGATCGAGCCAGCAGGAACATGTGGCTGTAGAGAGATGCCATTAAGAACAGCATGGCCAAAAACATAGTCACCAGACAAACCACCACTAGTGTTGTGTCAGAGTAAATAATGAAGACACTCCCACAGCCAATGCAGAAACTCCAGATGCTACCAATAACCATGCACGCTCGCTTGACAGTCATGATACTGTGGTAGCGGAGTGCATAAAATATGGAGATGTAGCGATCTGTGGCAATGGCTAGCAGACTGCACATGGAGGCCACCACAGAAATACAGATGAGAGAGTCGAACACGTTGTCAATCTGACGGGTAAAGTGATCTTCTACAACTAAGCTCCTGTTAGCCAGAAGATGGATCACTATAGTCTCCCATGCATTCGAAAGACTTACTAACATATCTGCCAAAGCCAGACTGCAGATGAAAAAGTACATGGGAGAGTGAAGGTTCTTGTTCTTGATGATGGCAAGAATAACAACGATGTTTTCCAACAGACTTAGCAAGCCTAGAGAGAGAAAAAACACAGGGGCAATGTGGACCTGCTCGCAATTTCGTGATTTGTTTGATTCCTCATTGGGGATAAAGGGTGTGAGTGATGAGTTTGGAATATGTGAGGTACATGGTGTATTCATTTTGTGGCTGAGGTTCGTTCACTGGTGAAAAGCTTTAAACTGAGTGGCTGTCAGTGAATGCTCTCCTCCCCTGATTCTTGCTCACCTGTTTAAAAAAGAAATAAAGAAGGAAAAAGTCATATTATCAAACAAAGAAGACCTTTGAAATGGTGTGATTACACTAGCATGTCCCATTTGTGTCCAAGTGAGTTGAGCTCTGAGTGCTCCGGACTCCTTCCCTGTCCCACGATTGTGTTTACACAGCGTGGTGCGAAAAAAACAAAGACAGTGAGTGATTGACAGTTGTGTGGATGGAGTCCCGTTGCTGTTAAGAGGTCAGAAGAAAATGGTCTGGTTGATTGGAGCTACCAGGAAGGATATGACGTGAATGGGCCTACAGCGAAAGTCTACATTGAGTTCCTCTCCTGTTAGCCAAGAACGTTAATTTGAGGCTATCATGTGCACAGAATTACCCAAATATGACAGTTATTATTATTTTAAAGAAAACAATCACCTGGTCTTGTCCAGTTTGGGTGATTTTGTGCTCACGATGGCCTCAGGTTCCCATTCCTGTCTGAAGTCACTGGACACTGATGTGGAATTCTGCTGTTATAGCTGATCCACCTTAAGGTTTGTATGTTTTGAGATGTTTCTGCTTACCATGATTGTGAAGACTATTGTAATAAACATAAACTTCCTGTCAGCTCAGACCTTTCTGATCATTCTCCTCTTATCACTCTCATCAACCCTAGAGACTGTTATGTGTGAAAATCTCAGGAGATAAGCAGTTTCTGAAATACTCAAACCAGCCCATGGTACCAATGACCATGGTCAAAACCACAGATTATATATTGAAACTCTACATGATTTTATGTATTTCTGCTTGGATTGAGTGGGTAACTAAATAACTGCATGAATTTGTAGGTATTCCTAACAAAAAGACATACAGCCCGCAAGTGAAAAAACAATTCCACAAAATTCCATAGTGAACACAGACTCAAAGTCATTGTTTCACACTTCCTTCTTTATAGGAAAAAAGTTATAGTTCTTATAACTTATAAGATCTTTTTTTTTCAGTTGTTATGTTTACTATAATGCTCTCCTCAATGGTTACAAAATTCAAAGGACAGCATCAAGAACTAGCACGCTACTTCTTGCTGAATTCACTTTAGCTACATTGTGACAGACAAACCAGAGCTAAATCAGATTTCCAGGTTCCAACAGATATGAGGGCGTCAGTGACTTGTATTTGATATATTCAGTAAAACACTCAATCTCACAGCCATTGAAATCATATATGTTGTGGTGGGTGTGAATGCAGAAGATCTATAAAGTGACAGCTTTCTGCCTTGTCACCTGTAATATCCTTTATGAGAAGACATTTATTAATTAGTAGAGTGTGAAAAGGTAAATCATAAAATCCTAAGAATTTGCAGTGTTTAGCCTCGGGCATCGGCAGTACAGCACTTGTTACACAACGTAACTTGTCAATCACACAAAAGGTCAATATTAAATAATGAATTCCAAGTTAAACAATAAGCTTAGGATGCTGTAAGAAAAAAAAAGCCATTATAAGTTCGTCAGTTATATTTTAGCTCTTCACGTTTTCAACACATGTGAGTCATCCTTGTTCCCAATATTAAGATATAATGATCCCAATATTAAGACATAGTAATCCCTTCCCTGCTGAGAGCCTGATTCCAGCTTAATGCCCACTCATCCCTGAAATGGTCTTTTCTCCTCTAAACAATGTGGAAATTACAATTTTACACAATGGGATCTATTGATCATCGCACGTGTTCCTCCCCATCTTTCCAATATACATCAGTGAAAATCTGGATGCTACACCTTTTCCTCACCAATATAGTTTAAAGCTATCAAAACACACTTGGTCAGATTTTTTCATGGTAAACAGGAGCAGAAAAAACAGAAAGTCTCACCTTGCAGTCCTATAATCTCCACAAACTACACAGAATATCTTTAGGCATCTGTGATCCAGGGGAAGAGGTGAAGAAGTGTTGAGTCCAGTATGTGTACTCTCTCTCTCTGTCTCTGTATCTCACTACACAATGCTGCTCCTCCTCCTTACCAACCTACCACATTCCTAAGCATTTCTTGTTATAGTATTTTTATATAATACCAATATCACTGAGTTGTAAAAACAAAATATTAAGCAGTGAAAGTTTACACACACCATAGCATGTATTGTGCCCATATAGTACGTGAGCAAGAAAAAAGAACAGGTGAGGAAAAAATCATAATCACTTAAGTAATACTTCAAGGATTTGATGTTGGGTTAAATTTAATCATTAATATTTAATAATTAATTTAATCATTACATACCTTTTCTATTAGAACGATGTGAGTTATTGTGAGATGTATTGAGAGGTCAAATCTTTCATGAAAAAAATAATATGTTGAGCTGAATGTCTGTTTATTCCTGTTTCATATATATCGTATACTCTATACACATACAGTGTATCTAAACCACATATATAAGTAAAGTATACAGTAGCTGCACAGAACAGTGCCATAAACTAATACCAAAAGCAAGATTATGCAACAAGACAATGAATTCAGGTTGTGACATGGCCAGTAAATTTTATAATTAGATCTGTAGTATAAGAGGCATTAGATTGCCAAACTCTGATTTGCTGAAATTCCAAAAAAGACAAGCTAATTTGTAGGTGCTGGTAGTGGACATGCTGCAGCTGTTTTATAGATGCAGATGGCATGCAAAATAAGGGACGATGCTAACAGTAATTGATACTTGTGCAGATCTGAAAGTATACTCCCAGAAGAACATTTGAAGTGTCCTGCACATTTAGTTTTTCTAAATAATACAAATAATTCAAATAAAGATCTATTTAACAGCCCTTGCTGAGTGTAAGTAGGTGTGTTGGGACAGGGAAAAACTTCTCATTAGTTTAAGATACAAAAAATGCCTATCACTAATTCACTATAAAAAAAAAAAACTTTTTTATATCCAGTTTTGTCTACACAAGTCTGTAAAAAAAGGATTTCATATTTAACCCTGGCATGGTTGTTGGTATCAGATGGACTGGTTAATGTATTTCAGAAACTGCTGATCTTCTGCAATTTTTACACATAGAAATATCTAAGTTTCTACAGAATACTGCAAAAGCAAACAATCGATCAAACAATCAATCAATCAAACAAACAAACAAAAAACACTGAATCAGGAATCTAAAGCTATCATGGGCACACTCATTAAAACAGGACAACTGAAGATTAAAAAAAAAAAAAACCTGGTCCATACTGTAACTGTCCAGTTTGTGTGACTCTATGCCCATAATGGCTTCAGAGTGCTGTTCTTGATTGATGGGAGTGGAACCCAATGTTGTCCTGTTGTAGCTCATCCACAGGTCTAATGTATTGTGCATTCTGAGATACTTTTTCATTCACCCTGGAATATACAGTACAATATGCTTCCTGGCAGTTTAAAAATATGTCCATTTCCCCCTGCCCTCCCTAATCAACAAGGAGCAGTGCTGACGTTCTCCAAATTTTCATAAATCCAAAGATTAAGAAAAAAATAAATAAATAAATAAAATAAATGTCAGTCTGTGCAAACTATGACAATTGTCTGATTTAAATTTAAATTTAATTTTAAATTTGTTTTGAATCAATCCAAATTTTCTGGCAATAAAACAGAAATGGAGGTTCCGAGTCTGAAATGGATCAGTGACGTCATATACAAATACAACATAAAGTGGTTAAAAGGTAAATGAATACCATGGAAGGATAAATATGTGGCCTTCAGACAGCAAGAGATCATTTAATAGGCTTCATTCATTTATTTATCTACCGCTTATCCTGTACAGGTTCATGGGGGCCTGGAGCCTATCCCTGCACACTTTGTTGGGGTGGGGTACACCCTGGACAGGGTGCCAATCCAATTCAGGGCACAAAACGGGAATTTTGGCAATGCTAATTAGACTAGTCTGCATGTCTTTGTTTGTGGGATGAAACCACCACACTATGGTACTGCCTTTAAGTATGCTTCGTTATTCCATATTAATATGTATATGTTATGAATACATTGTATATGTAAAAAAAGAAAGAAAGAAAAAAAGTTCATTTTAAAATTAATGTTAATTTTACTTGCCTAACAGCAAGTTTAAAATCCCAAGGTTACATTGCAAAATATCTAAATCCCAAGCTGATCCACAAAATTCACAAAAAAACGTTCACAAAAAGTTTCCACCCACAGGTCTGTCACACTCACTGTTAAATATTAGATACAAATAAGAAATGGCATAAATAACGATATAATTAAGCAAGTTAACTCCAAATGATAAAATTGTTTGAAATAATGAGTTGAAATAATTGAAAGAAATATATATATATATATATATTAAGTGCAAATAATGACACTGTTTGCGTTTCAGCTGTTTCTGTAAAGTGAAGCACAGGTCTGAAGCACAGGTCTGGTCCAGCCTAACAACGTGAGTGGTACAAAATGACCGAACTAATGAATTCATCACCATGACTTCCGGGTTCTGTAACCTACCCGGAACAGACTTCATTTCCCATAAAGCACCGCGCGGGTGAAGTCCATGTGCAGTAGTGATGGCAGAGACAGGAGCATGGCGCAGCGCGTGCGTTCGAGGACACATTAGAAACACGAGTTCAGTGTAAGCTTCACTTCCCTTCTCACGCGCTCACCTCTACCGGATCGCTTTAATACCGGACTAGATTTAGCCAAGAGCTACCTGGGATTTGACTAGCTAGCCGATTAGCTTAGCTATATTTAACTGCATAACTGGACAATCGTGTGTGTGTGTGTGTGTGTGTGTGTGTGTATGTGTGGCTGGCCTGTGCTGTCCTTACTGTCCTTTGTCACGCGTGTCACTCACTAGGCATGAACGCTTAATTCCAGTCTGTTGACTTGTTGATTTATTGATAGCGATCGAACTCGGAAGTAATACTATAACCCATACGTTTTATTATTATGATTACTGTGCATAAGATTGTAAATGTGTTTAGTAACAACACGGAAATATGACCGTAGCTCGCGCTAGATGAGACAGTAGCCGTGTCTGTTTATTTGGTCCATGCTGTTTACTGTGTGTGAAGCCACGCCCCCTGGCGTGAAGGTGAAGGCTACCGATTTGAAGGACGTTTTAAACGTCATTTCTCTTTTTGTTTGTTTATTTGTTTGTTTTTTGTTTAAAATGTCACATTTAAACTGCCTGAGGAGGAAAAAACAGCCTGGGACTATTAATTTAAAATGTTCATAATGTGTCCAAAATGTTTGTTGAACTTTCGACGGTCGAGGGGTCTCGCCACAGCAGACCATCCGATCCGCAAGTATAACTTGGCACAGGTTTTACGCCTGGACGCCCTTTCTGACGCAACCCTCCCATTTTATCCAGGCTTGGGACTGGCACTGCATCCAGTGGCTGTGGTTTGGGCTTTAGGTGGGAATCGATCCTGGGCCTTCTACATGGCAGGCAAGAAACCTGCCACTGAGTCACCAATGGCCCCAGAATGAGTCCGACATGACACAAATAAAATCGAATTAGCTAATATCTGTATTACCAATCTGTTAAACATTATGACCACCACTTGCCTAATACTCTGCATTTCCCCCTTCAAGGCAAGTACTCGACTATACCTCGCCAAATTTAATCTGTTCCGGAGGTGAGTTCTTAAGATGAAATTTTGTATTGTGAAACACATTTTCACATAGGAAATAATGTAAATGCAGATATCCTGTTCCAGCCACCTAAAAAATATTACCTCGTATGCCTAAAATCCACAAGACGGGGTCGTTCATATGCCGAGGTACCACTGTGCTGTATCTGGCACCAAGCCGTCAGTATCGGATCATGTAAGTCTGGTTAATTGTGAGGTGGGGCCTCCACTGATCAGACTAGTTTTTCCAGCACATCCCACAGAGATCGAGATCTGGAGAAAGGCCAATTCAAACTCGTTGTGTTCCTCATACCATTATTGAGCCATTTTTGCAGAGTGGCATGGCACGTTATCTTGCTGAAAGAGGACATGGTCATCAAAGTGCGGTGTACTTGATCAGTGGCGATGTTTAGATAGGTGGTATGTGTCAAAGTAACATCCACGTGAATGGCAGGACCCAAGATTTCCCAGGAGAACATTGCTCTAAGCATCACACTGCCTCTGCTTGCTTGCATTTTTCCCATAGTTCATCTTGGTGAGCAACACACAAACAGGACATTTTCTTCTATTGGTCCATAGTCAAGCTCTAATCCTAATGTAGCCATTATAGGCAGACAGGGGACAGTGGTGGCTCAGTTGGTTAAGGCTCTGGGTTACTGACCGGAAGGTCAGGGTTTCAAGCCCCAGCACTGTCAAGCTTGGCAATGTTGAGCCCTTGAGCAAGGCCCTTAACCCTATCTGCTCCAGGGATGCTGTATGCAGTCTAACACTGCACTCTGAGCCCAGCTTTCTAACTGGGATATGCAAACAAATCTGTCGCTGTGCTGTAAGGTACATGTGACAAATTATTGAATGTTAATAGATACTTTTGGTGGTGGACACGGGTCTGCATGGGCACTCTGACTGGTCTCCGTTTACACAGCCCCATGTCAAACAAACTGATGCACTGTGTGTTCTGACACCTTTCAGAAGCAGTGTTAACTCTTTCAGTAATTTGAGCTACAGTAGACGAAGTCATCTATCTATCACAATTCGACCCTTGTCAGTGTCGCTCAATCCTTACACTTGCCCATTTTTTTCTGCTTCCAACACATCAACTTCAGGGCCAAATGTTACATGACTGAGTAATATATCCCACCCACTTCCAGCGGCCATTGTAAGGAGATGGTCAAAGTTATTCACTTCACACGTCATTGCTCATAATGTTATGGCTGATCAGTATATCTCACACTTCCTGGTTTGTGGGTTTGAATCTCGCCTCCAGTCTGTGTGCGTGTAGTTTGCATGTTCTCTTCAGTTACTCCATCTTCTTCCCACAGTCCAGGCTGATTGGTGTTTCCAATATGAATGAGTGTGTATGTGCACATGCTTATGCCTTGAAGTGGGTTGATACCCCATCCAGAGTGTTCCCTGACTTATGCCAGATTCCTCGGGATCGGCTCCAGGCCCCATGCGAACCTCCACAGGATAAGTGGTCAGAAAAATGAAAAGCGACCAAGTATTTATTTATTGTTCTTTAATGATTTAAACGCTGAACGTAGATCAGATCTGACGAGTAGCACAGCTTTCATTTCAGAAAGATAAAAAAAAAAACAAGCACTAACAAAATACAGAAGTATTCATTAATGTGTAGATTGTATCATTTTGCAGTGCATATCTAGAAAGAAGCTCAATTATCTGCCAATAGAATATGAAAATGTAAATCTTAAAATGTCGCTTTTCTCTCTTAACCGTACAGTGTAAATGGTTCTGAACATCATAAACACACTGTCTGCACTTCCAGTTTCCCTCTCTTTACCATGACATACAGTATGTTTGCAGATAATGACCCTTTGGGTTATTTACTTCAAAGCAATATATTCGTGGCCACTGGCTATTTTAAAACTAGTCCAAAACGTACTTAACCTGCTTTTTCCACCTGCAGTCTGGTTCGAAAGCGATCCAGATTCAGTGTAAACCCTACCCCTCTGGCCTCCCAGTCACTGTCTGCCTGCGTCCATAAGCAATGGAAATTGATGATCGAATTAAACACAAGTAGGGTTGTTGAAGTGGTAGTGTCCTAGTGTTCATTTGTCTGATATTTCAAGAACAAGTTTAATTTGTTTATTTTAAAATGGAGCGAGCCACCAGAAATGTTGCCAAAAGAGCTCACCGGTGGTGTGGGTGTGGTACATTGCTGGCGTCCCCTCATCAATTCAGCATGCATCACTGGTGCAGCCACAGATTTCTAAATTTGCAGGAAGATTGAAGGATGTGTATGTTCTACCTTGCATTCATTTGTGCCATGCTGTTGTAACATTGCT
The DNA here is from genome assembly GCA_030347435.1 of Clarias fuscus. NCBI lineage: Eukaryota > Metazoa > Chordata > Actinopteri > Siluriformes > Clariidae > Clarias > Clarias fuscus. The sequence goes on along the minus strand of CM059207.1, from coordinate 16,223,131 downwards.
GATATATCTGAAGATCCTATAGCCTTAGCTGGCTCCCATGAGAGTATCAATGACATTATAGTGGCTTTTATGAAAGAACTCTGGCGATGGCTCTGGTGATAACCTATTTGGACAACAGATAAAGATTTCATGATACACGGGTGTCGGTAATCTGGACATATTCTGACATACAGCAGGATTTCCTATAACAGCAAACCAGAAAAAAAAAAAAACATGTACAGTATATAGTTGGACATAAGGGAGTTTGAGAGTGGTGCTCGTATAAGAAAAGTGTCAGGAGAATGAGTTTTGTGATGAAGAATCATATAAAAAAAAAAAAACTGAAGCTTACAGGATTCTTTCAAATTCAAAAAATAAGAAGGGAGGAGAGTCGAGCTCATCATCAAGCCGAGGCAGAGCGATAAATAGCAGCAGTGATGGCAAACTTGAATGAACAGGTGCGAGTTTTGTAAGCGAAAATGGGACCGGAGTTGTGCCAGAATGCCAAGCTGACTTCTTAGAACCGAGAGTATTAATGTGGAATGGAATCAAACTTTCACACATCCTGGGTTTGTCCTTCCCTAGTCCTCTTATGAACTCTTTCAGTTTATATTGCAGTGTGTGTGTGTGGTTGTTATTAAAAGTAATTAGACTGACTTTTGTGTTCAGGATCAAGTAATCTTATGTGGTACTTACAGCAGCGGACTCAATGCCAGGTTGCTTTGGTAACACCTCATCTCTACAGGCTGATTGCCTTCATGACGCACGCAGTACAGTAATTCGTAAAACACGCAGTAATTCGTGCTAAAGGAACTCCAACCAAGTACTGCAACATTATTATTATTTTTTTAATTAATTAATTAATTAATTAATTTTTATTTATAGAATTTCTGTATTGTAAATTTATTATTGATTAGTCTTGCGACATATTCTAATATTTTGAGACACAGGACTTTTGAGTTTCATGAGCTGTTACCTGTCATTTCAAAGAAAATATTTAACTTTATGTGAAACGAATATAGAACATGAGATTCACTTTTCAAATTAAATTGCGGAATTTTTTTTTTTTTAATGATATTTTCCTAGATGCAGTATAGATTACATTGGCTGCATAACTATATTTTTTGCCCCTTTGTCCTTTTTTTCCCCTCTTTTCTTTCAAACCCTCCCCCACACCATTACACCACCACCACCACTAGCCTGAATCATTAGTACGACATGGCAGGATGGATCCATGCTTTCATTTTGTTTATGCCAAATTCTGACACTATCATCCGAATGTCACAGCAGAAGTAGAGACTCGTCACACCGGGCAACTTTTTCCAATCTTCTTGTCTGGTTTTGTTGAGCTCATGTGAATTGTAGCTTCACTTTCCTGTTCTTAGTGGACATGAGTGGCACCTGGTGCGATCCGCTGCCGCTGTAGCCCACATGCTTCACAGTACAACATGTTGTGCATTCAGAGATGCTCTGTGGGACATAGCTGATCCACGTCTCGTTACAACTGATATCAGCTCGACCCAGTCCTGCCATCCTCCTCGAGATAGGTTGTGTGTGAAGATGCCCGAGTTCACACACTGTTTTTGTCATGTTGTATTCCATGACCTCATTAATTCAGTTTGCATGCTGTTATGATCTGAATTATTATACAGGGGCACACATTAGGTGAGGAACTATAATATACTTGTTTTCTCCCCTCTAGGTTGTGAGAGGTTGGAAATTTGAAGAGCAGATGATGCAGCGTGTGTTGTGTCCTGCAGCCTCCCCGCTGCGCTCTGTGTGCCTGAACCTCAACACGAGGGACCTGGGTGTCTGCGCAAAGATCCTTCACATAAAGCATTTTACTGCACGCTGCTTCAGCGTCTCCGGCATCACCAGGAACGCGGAGTCCCACAAGACACGTCCCGAGGATCAAAGAGCTACACAGAGGCAGGAGAAAAGCCAGGGAGAGCTAGAAGTCTCACCGCAGAGCATCAGGGACCTCGATCCACTGCAGGACAAGTCGATTGGCCTCGTTCAGAGGTTTAAGAAGACTTTTAAGCAGTATGGGAAAGTGATGGTTCCTGTGCATATCGTCACTTCCACTGTGTGGTTTGGGACGTTTTATTATGCTGCCATGAAGTAAGTGCTGGTCTCTTCTCTTGTAATATTTAAAATCTGATCTGAATCGTTTCCTCTGAAGCACGTAAAGCTGCCGATCTCATCTTTTCGAACTGTCCCTCACCCACCGTTAGGGAACGGCTTAACACACTCTGAGGACGGCGCTATCCCATCCTTTCTGCTTGCGTCAGCTCACAGATGCCCATTGATTGACTAGTGTTTCTATGATTGATGTCGGTGTGAGTGTGAGTTTGCCATCCCTCCCGCTGAGACAGCAAGGCCAATCTTGATCAGGGTGTCCCACAAGTCTATATTCTGGCCTCTCTTTTATTCCATATTTACATACTACCTCTTTAAAATATTATCAGGGCTAAGAGTTCACCAAACCTGACACGAGCGACTCCAGCCTGATCCGCTCTGCTTGCTTAAAAGACATCAAAGTGGGAAATGCTCGCTCATTAATCTTCGCCAGAAGTCCATGGTAGCTCAGTGGATAAGACGTTGGACTTCTGATCAGGTGGTCGAATCGCAGCCACATCAAGCAGCTACTACTGGTCCCTTGAACAAGGCCCTTAACCCTAACCTGCAGTTTAAAAAAAAAAAAAAAAAAAACACGAGATGCATCGAAGTCGCTCTGTATAAGGGAGACTGCCAAATGCTTTTAAAGGAAATGTATTTCAGGATCTCTATCCTCGCTGGTTCTGAATATGTGACTCATTCCAGTCACATGCCTCTGAAATAGACCAAACTTCCCTAAAATAAAAAAATATAATATAAAAAAAATCATATTCATCATAGTCTTAGTGACCACACTTATTACTTAGTGGATGATGATTAAAATTAATTAATTAATTAATTATTTATTTTTACAAATATCACACAACCCCATCATTAATTATTGTCCTATTACCGCTCCCCTGTCTTGTCCTTACTTTGAACACTAATGTAGAATGTCTGAACAGAGTCAATGACTATATTGAATAAAAAATTAATGATTGAAGTATTTGAATATTAATTTTAATTCATCTAGCAATTCTATTTCTTAACTTGAAACATTTTCTGTTAACAAATTGTGAGTGCACAAACCAGACAGACTCGAATGTACCTGTTTTTAAAAAAATTTTTTTTTTTTTTACACAGTACCTAAAAAAAAAAAACCTTCCAGTACTGATAAGGAAAATATTCCTTGGTAATTCTGTGCTGGTTTAAAGCCAAACTGTGAAGCTGTTTTCCTGGATAAAGTCGCATTCAGTCACACTTCACTGTCATCTGAAGTGCAAGCAAATACAGGACACACTTTTATCAGCATGCTATTATAAACTCTGTATAATTACAATGTTAATGACTGGGCATAAAAGTCCCCATTCCAACCTGTGTAAGTGCTAAAAGATTTCTACATTGCATGTGTGTTTTTGCCAGAGGGGTGAACTTGGTGCCATTTCTGGAGTTCATTGGCTTACCAGACAAGCTCGTGGGCATTTTGCGAGACTCTCAGGGTGGATATGCACTGACAGCCTACGCAATGTATAAGGTAGGAACTGCAGGAATCTGATGCGCAAAAAATACAAAGTAAATGCAACTGTCCAGATTCTACATTCCACTTTTTGTCCCGAACAGCTTGCTACGCCGGCCAGGTACACGGTCACCCTGGGCGGCACGTCTCTCTCAGTGCAGTACCTCCGTAAACATGGCTACTTCTCCACCCCGCCACCGGTCACGGAGTACCTGCAGGACAAAATGGAAGAGACCAGAGAGAGAATCTCCGAGAAGATGGAGGAGACGAAGGAGCGGTTTTCAGAGAAAATGGAGGAAACTAAAGAGCTCCTGTCAGGTCGCATGGAAGAGACTAAAGAGCGCTTCGCCGAAAAAATGGAGGAGACGAAAGACAAGCTGGCTGAGAAACTGCAGGAGACCAAAGACAAAGTGTCTTTACGGAAGAAAACGGATTAACAGGAAATGATCGCTCTCACAAGGTTGTAAAATTCCAAGAATCAAACGGTATAAAGATGTTCTGATCTTTCACAAACCTCCAGTCTTGATCCTGAAGTCATACTTATTACATAACTGATCAGGGCTGATTTCTACTTCTGTATTAATGCGCAGAGATGTGCTTGTATGACGAGTATCCTAGAAAGCAGACGTAAAAACACTATTACAACAAAAACAGTGAGGCACATGTCTGCTAATTTAACACACAGCACCTACACTTCAACCGGAGACCACAATCTCTCATTCTCGATTACCGTTGGTCACAAGCCAGAGGTCACCTAACAAACTGTACGGTCTCTTTTCATACATCTTTTTTATCTTTAATATGTATCTATTACAAGAAAATGTAACTATAATATACTCCGATCAGCCTTAACACTACCACCACTGCCAGGTGAGGTCAATAACATTGATCATCAATTATATACTTGTAAACTGATGGCAGGATCATGGGCACCCATGGCTTATCTATACCTGTGGGGACCGAAGGCCGGGCCGTCTGGTCTGATCCCATGAAAACTCCAATGCAGCACGTATTGCTGAAAAAATAGTCGATAGTGGCCATGATACGGTATCAGAACACTCCGTGCACCACAGCCTGCCATGCATGGGTCTTAGCAAACAAAGCGCCGACGGCTGCCGACCTTGCCTCCAAACTCTGCAGATCCCAATCCAAATGAGCACCCATGGGAGCGACTACACAAACAAGCCCGATCCATGGAGGCCCCACCCCTCAACCCACAGCACCCAAAGGATCTAAAGTCCCGGTGCCAGATACAGCAGCGCGTCTCCAGAGGCCCTGCGGAGGCCGAAATCCTAGGTGGGGTTAAAGTAATGTTATGGCTGATTGTTGTAGCTTTCAAGATCTGAGGGTGTTCAAGTCAAAGTCGGGACTTTTGATTGCGCAGAATAACGGAACTGTTATGAGGGTAAAACCTCCCTTTATTTCTCTACATAATCCCCTTCTACACTAATACACTGATCGCAGCATTTCACTAATGCTTGGATTCCATCAAGTTATCCCAATCCACCGGAGCCATGATTGGCCTGCCTGCTTCACGTCTGAAATGGTGGTCTCCCAGGAACTGCTTTAGTGGCCCAAACATGTGGAAATGGCTTGGAGTGAGGTCAGGACTGTACGGTGGATGTGGCAATAACTCCCAGCCGAGTTCTGGTAATGTGTAAGTTTCGTTTGTGAATGATTGCGTGTACAGATAGCTGGTAGCTGCGTCTCATCCACAAGTTCTGTGTGATGATTTTCAAGGATCAGGGATTCCACTTGCTGACTGGTCACATGAACGACTGCAGTGTGCTCAGAGCCACCATACACGGATGCACAGCCTTTTTTAAAGAGTTTGCACCATTCAGATATTTTACTGCAGCTACGAGTCTCATCATCATACTGTGCTTGAAGTCTTCTGGTGTTCTACCTTCGTTTACAAGTAACTCTATCACAAGTCCCGTTTTGACTTGAACACAATGTGTTTTAAGACTACAGTTATTCTAAAAGCTAATTAAAGATGCACCATGTGTACCTCCATCTATGCATTGTCTATAGTACGTATCCTGTGTAGGGTTCGCAGGAGACCTTGAGTGTCAGGGCATCAGGCAGTGTACACCCTGGGTGAAGTGCCAACCCATCACAGGGCACAAGCGCATACACACACAATCATACACTACGGGCTTTTTTAATTGGGGAAAAAACACGTCTTTAAAACCTGGAGGAAACCCAGCAAGATTAAAAATCCACACACACACACCAGAGCCAAGATTTAAACCCACAACCCTAGACAGTGCTATCCACCAAGCCTCATGTAACTTTCCCAGGTAAAACATGTATACTAAAAGTATTTAAAAAAATTTTGAGAGGAAGATATTTTGCACAACCACTACCAGAAGTCTTTTATCTTTCATATTTGTGTGGATTTTATTTGAGTTTGTTTTGACAACTGATTTTTATACATGTATATATATATAAAAAAACCCTGTGTAGATGAGGCATTTGTGTAGATGATGTGTAGAAAAGAGTTGAAGCAGAAGCGTGTATCTGGGCATGTGCTGTCCTGTAACCTGAACCAGACTAGAAGTAGCACAAGAACAAAATGGGACAACCTTCCATTTCCAAGGTGTGGCCTTCTAAAGCGCTCGGCTGCCCCAGCGTCAAAACTTTGAAACCATGAACTGACAGAGAATAGTTGGGATACGGTGAAAACTTGCGAGATTTCATTTAAGTTTCTTCCCACAAATGATCCTCGAATGCAGCCGAAGAAACCAAACTCTTCACTTCAGCCAGCAGTTTTCTTGCTCCGTCATCGTTTCCTGTACATGCTGCTCGTCACATGTGACAACTTCTCCCTATATTAGGAAACACCTCAGCTGGTGTGCAGACAGGCTTGTTTACACAGCTCGCTTCTCCCTCAGCCACAGGTTCTTCCATCGTGCTGTTCAAAGGCATTTCTAATGCAGCGTGGTGTGTCTACAGGCTGGCTTGAAAATATTAAAATCCAACCATATGAGCAGAGCAGGACAGGTGCTCTTGAAATGACACTGCTGATAGTGTGTGAAAAGGGTTACCTAGCATCTATGTTAAAAAAAAAAAAGATACTTCCAAGGTCTCACTTTCTCTATTAAATGGTTAACACAGGGTGTCACAACTGTTTTTATGTACACTGGGGGAAATTACTTTATCGGAAAAAAAATGATTCCATGATTGTTATTCTTTGTAATCACACACACACAAGGTCTCTCTTTTGATGCGTTATACATGGAATCGTACCTCAAACATCTTGTTGCCTTACCATAGCTTCCTGATCTGTTTATGAAAATGATTTCAATACATTCTTTCCTTAAAGGCTATCTAAAATAACGAACATGCAGGTAGTCCCCAACTTACGAACATTCAAGTTACAAATTTCTACAGATACAAACGGACACTGCAGTGAACCGGATACCAATATTTACAATTATATACAATATTTTCACTCTCGCTCATCTATACCGCTTAATCCTGTATTCAGGGTCGCGGGGGGCCTTGAGCCTATCCCAGGAGACTTAGGACACAAGGCGGGGTACACCCTGGACAGGGTGCCAATCCATCGTAGGGCACACACTATGGCAATTAACCTAACCTACATGTCCCACAGGGAGAACATGCAAACTCCATGCACACAGAGACGGGAATCAAACACGGACCTGGAGGTGTAAGGCGAGAGTGCTAACCATTACACCACCGTGCCACCCACAATATTTTCAGTGCGTGAGTAAATGTATAAAATGTCTAATATAGAGGTTAGCGTGTCTAGCGTGCGTGTGGGGGTACGGGAGAAATGAGTCAGCCTCACACAGCTCACATCATTTTCACGATGATAGAAAATGGCTGTCCTGTAAAGCTGTCCTGAAAAAGTTTTCAGTCCAGTACAGTGGAAAACGGCTCTGCAGAGACAACATTGTATTTGTGAGAGATTAATTTCCTTAGGCGTGATTACGGTTTTGGTCACATGATGGCTGTGTGGAGAAAGGGGACAGATGAGTCAAGTGAATCTATGTGCTTTACGTTATATATCCGTGTCAAAGGCGTATAAGACTCACTGTGTCGGACTTGAGAACAAATCTGACTTAAGAACGATAGCTTCCTGGAACGGACCTCGTCTGTCAGTCGGGACTACCTGTATGACCTGAACAAAGAATGAGAGACATTTTGAGTCGAGACAAGTGCGTAAGTTCCCCCTTGTGTACAGGGACTTTTCTGACACTACTGATATATTAAGCCTGTAACAGCAATAATCGTTCTACAAATGTGTGGAGTTTAGAAAAATTTATTGTGTGAACGCATTTCTGCTCAAAGATATTTAGTGATTATTACGAACATGTAATGTTTGCAGTTGAGGTGTGTGTATAAAGTTAGGTGCCTCGAGGGTAAGGGAATCATCTAAAGCCATATAAGTGTGTGTCTGCTTTATGTCTTCATGGAGATTCAACTGTATATTATCAAATCGAGATGCTCATTGTTTTATGATCGAGTACACAGTTATGGAAAACCACATTCTTCATTCTCCTAATAAACCACTTTTCCTCATCCTTGTCAAGAGTTTCATTCACTGGTCTTGAGAATGAACACAACAAACTGATAGTACTCTCTCATTCACTATCCCAGGAGACTTAGGACATGTGGAAGAGCACATCCTGGACATGGTGCCAATCCACACTACACACACACTCCGGGCAATTTGGGAACACCAGTTAGACTAACCTGCATGGCTTTGGACTGTGGGTTGAAACCCACCAAGCACGGGGAGGACATGCAAACTCCATGTGGAGAAACGCTCGACCTTGGAGGTGCAAGGCGACAGTGCTAACCACTACGCCGCCTCAACCTGCATCGAATCTGTCTTCATTCTTATCGTCATTAAAGCGTATTGGCAATAAAATGAGAGACACTCTACGCAGGAGTATTTTTATTATTTTTTTATTTATTTTTAATGGTTTCGCTGTAGTTTGACCACAGCAGTACAAGCATAAAATCTTTGACTACAACAGCGTTTAGAGCAACGTTTTTTGACTATTTTGAACTGTTTTTTTCTGAAAAAGTATTGCAATAACAGACCTTAGGCCTAGAACCTAGTACATCACAATTGCTTAAATAAAAAGAGGCAAAATACACATATTTAATGTGTATATAGACATACGCATGTACATGTATGCAAGAATACAGTACAAGTACACACTTATGCATACACACACAAAATGCTGGGGTACATTTTTTTGTTTTTTCAAATTAATTTTTTTTTTTGTAAATAAAAACTAAAATGATACAAAGTCCATGACGGAAGCAGTCCAGTATTGACCAATAATGCTGAAAAGCTACGGGTTAGCCGGAGATGTGCACAAGCATCTGATGCTTCGGGGGAAAACAAAACCGAGGAGCGGTCAGTTTCAGTCGGCGCTCACGAGGCTACAGCCTTCCGTTGGGTTTGACGTCACACCGCAAACCTCTCAAGGCTACCTGGCGATGGAGCACTGGGGGGAAATGAAATGGCGCTGCTATGTACATTATCTTCAGTTCCGTTGATGTGGACGTGCTCAACGGTTACGCTGGACACCCAGCAGAGCGGTCATTAGAAGAAAAAAAAATCCCCGTTATTTTTTTTTTTTCTTTTGTTCCGACATACCACGTACACAGAATGTGTGAAATAAATAAGTAAGAAATAAGAATGGTAGAAGTGTCAGTGTAGTCGCTGTCTGGATCGATTATTAAAACGCTGGAAGCATAGCATTGCATGGAAATTTAAGACTGGCTATTACGTGCTTACAGAGTACCCCAAATAATATAGAATATGCGTGCTTTCCAAACAAAAGCCTGGACAGTGACTGATGGTTTGTGTGTGTGTGTGTTTTTTTTACTGCAATACAGACACACAAACATTCCAAAAAGCAACAGTAATGTCTTTGCTGACGTGATTGGGTATGTCTGAACGTTTGGTAAACTGCTGCTGTCACCCTGTGGGTGTGTGTGAAAGGTACAGCATGGCCATGAACTAAATCACCAGTCCAACCATGGGAATGTAGGGACGTGTTTGATTTGATTTTATCAGATTAGATTCTACTTCTGTATTGTATCGAGGAATTAGAAAGAAGTTTACAGGTTTCATTTAGACTCCAGTGACGTCACGGCTGACATGACTGCATGGGACCGACTCCGTTCTGCAAAGCAATGTTGATGTGACAGTCAGTGTGTTAGCTGGTTCAGCACTGTGGGTGAAAATGGTTTTTGTAAACGTGAAAATGTGCATACTGTAGCACAGATTTGCACTGGTACGCCGATTCTACCGTTAAATTGCAAGTTATACAAGTTGTTATCTCGGGGTAGGATTAAAAAAAACAAAACAAAAATTATATTCTATTTCAAGCATCTCTTGTCCTAGAACAACTGCCATTCATACTGTTAATATTGTTATTATCCATAAGAAAAATAAGTAGTACTTTGTAATCGTTCTGTAATTCATATTTAAGTATCGTTTGCAAACCTTGTTTACAAAAAAAGACAAAAGCACATTTCGAACTGTAGGCATTTACAAACCTGATAACCACTGTGTTAAATTTTTATACCATCTATACATTATATTACACTATTAACAATATCTTTTGTGGTTTCTACCCATTGGGTAGGATATGTGTGCATAACATATTCAAGTTATTTACAGCACCTTACAAAAGAACAAAAAAAGAGAGAGAGAGAGAGAGAGAGAGAGAGACAAACAATAAAAAACAGAAAAATAAAACACAGACGGACAGACCAGAGAAATAAAAAGCACCGTTGGAAGTGAGGCACACCGAAGGTGGGAGCTTAAAGAGTGCAAGTGGGTTCCTACGTCTGCTCGAAACGTGAACATTAGGCACCGGGTTAGCTCACATCATACACACATGCAACAACGCCTCATTCCACGGACGACGAAGACGAGCACTTGTTTGTAGCGAGGACGACAATCGGACAAAACGAGGCAGGAAAAGCCGAGCGGAGACGGTGAAGTTGTGGTCGATATATGAGGAAGGGGTCGAGCCAACGAGCGTGGGCCAGATCGCAATCGATTGGTGAAAGCAGCAGCAGCAGAAGCAGCAGCAGCGATAGCAGCAGCATTAAACACAGCACAGATGAAGGGATAAGCTCCGAGAGCTCTTTGGAAGAGTAAACGAAGGGAGAAAAACATCCGGAACACTTTCAAGCATCTCGGTCAGCACCAAACTAACAGGAACATGGTCCAGTCTTTCTGAAAGTGGCTGGCGCTACATGCCGTGTCCGTGTCAACCTCCGGGAGATAAAATAAGAACGTGATGCGTGGGGTAGCTGGCAGAAGCCCTTACTGAATGCTGGCATCGCAGTTCAAAAGAAGAGAGAGAGAGAGAGAGAGAAAGAGAGAAAAAAAAGAAAAGGTTTCAGGTTTGTGGTCTATTGTGGAGGTTCAGGTCTCCAGGTGCAGATTAAAACTCGGCTGGAAGTAAAACAGACCGAACCATGTTTACACATTTGATCCTTGGCTATTTTAATTTGTGCCCAAAACACCTCCTGGGTAATGAAGTGTGCGATAGTGGCTCTGTTCATTATGTAAAGGCTTTAACAGAAATCCTTCACATCCTTCCAAACACTGACAATGATCAGACCTCGTCCTGGACTAAAACTCATGCGCGCACGTGCACACACACACAAACAAAAAGGTGAATCAGAGCAAACTAGTGTATGTACATCCTTAATATTTAATCAGGGAACCAGCCCTGAACATGCATTCTGAACGAGCTGGCTTTCTACACAAACACAAACACACTTGAGGACACTTTCTCGTCTGGGTTCAGTGTCCAATAAATTGTCTCATTGTCTTTCAAGTGTACTTCTAGGCAGTTAAGGCTTGAGGTCAAGAGCCAGATTGAGAAACCAGGCTTGGTAATCTAGCTGGAGTAACTAGCCTACAGGTCACATCGTCTTCATGAATAACCTTTCACACACACACGCACACACAGTACAGTACAGCCAAACACACTAATGATTTTAGGGGCAGTGCGACTCGAAATCTACTGACGATGTTGAACAGAAGGGCAGCTGATAAGCATGTGTCAGTGAAATAATCTGAAACGGAAACATACAGGATGGACGTTTCAAATCAATCTGTCCATGTTCGACGCCCTAAAAGAAGAAAAAGGCCTAAAAAAAGATGATTCTTTAGCGCTGATATTAAAGGGATGTGTGCCGTACTACAAGGCAGAGAGTTCCTTTGGGTCCTGGTTGAAAATGTCCATCTAAGAGCGTAGAGCTTTTGACTGACTGACACGCACTTAGTCCCAGTGTCAGCTAACCAAACCGCCTGCACGCATCGAGTCCCTCACACCACATCAGTGCTGACACGCGAGATCATTATCATCATCATCATCATCATCATCATCCTGACACGTTTAACACAGAACAGCAATGTGTGCTCAGCTTGTAAACCTCTACAAGTTCCTCTAGCACCATGGTTTGGATCTGTTCGCCCAATAACCACAATGCTATGGATTGAAAGTAATGACATGATTGCATCTTAAACAGAACAGCGCAACTTTACAAAATGGAACTAAGGTGTTTAATTCTTCGGTTTTGTAAGTTTGGATCAGCTCGGGTGTTTTCATGCACCGCTTCTCCATGAACACGGGGGCGATCGAGAATCTACATCGAGAATGAGCTCAAATTAACACTTAAAAAAAAAAAAGGAAGAAAAAAATAAAAGATTAAAAACGCAGGACAAACTGCATGCGTCAATACTGACACGTGTGAGGACTGAGCAAGAAGCGACGGACCCAACAGGTCGATGTGATCAGAGGAAGGCTGGGTTAATGAGAGATTACAGTGAACAACCCTCACTTTAGCCCTTAGCTTAACCGTGTCACTAAACATGATTATCTTACCTAGCCTAGGAGACGTGGACAGCACAGCGACATGGGCTATGTTTGTATGCTTGTTTGTTTTTGCTCGCTCTGGTTACTATGGCAACGTCCATCGCGACGTCGTGCAGATGGGGAGATCTGTGGCGAGAAAGGGGATGAAAGTGAGAGAGTGCACGACTGGGCAGCGTAAGCCATTTCAAGTAAGGAAAAGCCAGGAGACGCTTCCGTCCATGCTGAACAACGCACAGGATAACACCTCGCGTCCATATAGCGCTCTAAAGATGATTAAATAAATGCCTTTTGTTTTGTTTTTTTGTCACGGGCCAAGTGCAACAACGTATAAAGGATTACAAGAGCCTTGACTGTGGTTCAGAAATCAAGAACCTTAAGAGCACGACCCTGCGCACATGACACCTTTCCCTCATCGTTGTTTATGTGGTTTAAGCCTATTTAAGAAACTTAATGATTTCAACACTGCTACACGAAGGAAAGTGTCTTTCAGACTGTTAGGAAACAAACAAACAAAAGTCTACACTCATAACAAAAGTAATTACTTAATAACCTTAGAATATTTCTGCGTGTAAAGTGACGATATTAAGTAAAAGTAACATTCTGTTAGCGTCTATCTGACCTCAAGTGGTGTGAGGAGACCGTGAGGAGGACTACGGACCGGGAAAGAGGATTTCTAGGCTGGATTTAAGTAACTCTTGTGCAGAAGCAAGGAGAAAACCCTACTGCTTCTACAGATCACCAACTTCGGAGTTCCTTTGACCATGAAATGTATTTCTCTCTTCCTCCACAATAAAGATAGTGCAACTTGTGTGTGTGTGTGTGTGTGTGTTGATGTAAATGTATACGTTTGCGAGTGTTTACTCTCACGCCAGCCCCACCCCCCCCCCAAAAAACCTTGGCACTAGGATTTGGATTTCTGTTTCAACTGAATTGTGCACAGATCATGGTCCTGGAAAACTTAAATCCAAGTCCCTCAACTCCAAGTCCTGTCTAAACCTGTGGATGCGTTGGTGTATCAAAAGGAGAAGGAAGGAAACAAAAACAAACAAACAAACAAAACAAGCTTATGTGCTAATATCATCATCTCCCGTTTGAATGTAATACACAAGTACAAAATAGCGCTACAAAGCTTTATGTCTTTTTATGAGACAGACAGTCAATAAAATGTTATTTTGTAAGCTTTGCTCCACTTGGTTCCTTCTTTGTAATGTGGCTTTGCTTTTGTAGTTGAAGACAGACGCGTTTTATGTTGTGCATGGGAGTGTCCAGAGACTGACCACACCCCTTTTCTAGCCGGTAAAAGGAGAAGGTTTGGAGAGTTGACGTTACACTAGCTCTCCTCTCTGCATGTCCTTGGCTTTGCTCAGGACTATTGTGCTTTCCGTGCTGCCCTGGCGCGTCCTGGCACCGGGCACAGTTGGCACGGAGGAGGACTGGTTATTGCTGTGCTGGTGAAGATAAAACGCCGTGCCTGGGTAGTGGCCCATGACCTCGCTGTAGGCGGGTGGGGGGCCTTCCGTGCGTCCGTGTGCACTCCAGTTGGCGGCGCTGATGCCCGTGTTGGTGCTAGGGGGGCACGGGCCATGGCTGTCCATCAGGTCACTGTCGAAGACTGTGCGGTTGGGTGGCGCTCGCACCGACTCGCGGTTCAGCTCAAGCTGTTGCTCGGGGTTGCGCAGCTGCAGCGGGCACGGGCCCTGGTACGGTGGCGGCTCCTCTCCATCTGAAAGTGCGATGGTGGGCGGCAAGTCGATGTGCTGCTGCAGCAGAGGGTAGGTCGGCTGGAAACGGCTGAAGCGGTCTCGCTGTAGGAATGAGGGAGTGCTGAAGCGCTCACGAGGATGAGGAGCGTACACCACCTGCGAGAGAAAGAGCGAAAGCAATAAAGGTTCATGGTCTGCGGCAATAACATTGCTAGAAATAATAACTTTTTAAAGCCCAAATGCATTCCGAGACTATACTCGTGTTGCTACGGCATCGTAAAAAACCTACATCTAGCCTATGGTGTGAGCATGCTCAAAGCACATGGACTACATCAAGAAGACAATCACTCTATAAACTTTCTTTTTCTTAGAATGTAACTGTATGCATGGACTGTTCTCCCCGCTGCTGACCCTGTCCCCTCAACCCTGCTCTCCTAAAGCCTCCACTTAACCCCCCCACCCCCCATCTCTGGGTCTGAAACTGAAGCACACCCCCACATCGCCCCCTCCCCCCTCCGAAATGCTAATTCAACCATCCATCCAAAAAAATATATAATCTACTGTATATAATTAATAATCCTAAATTATAAGTTAAGGAAAAAATTATAAAAAATATTAACATTTATTCTTTGGACAGACAAGAAAAGAATTTAGGTAAACTGATGCTCTACCTCATGCAAACATACAAACTGAATGAATAATCAGTGTTTAAGACTACACTGTAACCTGGGAAATCCTAAGAGGCAGCCAATCTCTTAAATCGAACGTAATGCAACACCCAAGTCTCTAACTGTATATAGAATGTTATTTCAGATTAATCAAGTCCTTTAAATGATCCGAGAACAGTAGAGTCCTGTTGACATTTGCTGGAAGAGGTACGACGGTTTGGTAGAGTGAGATGATATCATACACACACGCACACACACACACACACACACACACACTTGTAGCATGCTCAGTCACAAAGGATTTGGTGCTAAAGTAACATTTCCAGCTCCTTGTTAATGTTTCTCCAACACTCTGCATCGACTGATTAATGCCTTGTTAACTGGCCAACGATATAGTTAAGCAAGAAAATCCACTAAAAGTGATTAAACAGTGAAGAGGATGGAGGCTCGAGTAGCGATATATCTGATTAACAGTTGATTAATTAACTGATGGAATGGCCTGAATCTCCTGAAGCCTGAGAATTTGAGAAACTTAAGCACAAGGCTTACTTCAGAAGGTTTACTTCAGACATTCCCGGCACTGCTACATAACAAAGCTTCATCTGGAGAAAGAGGGCCGGCGTTTACGCACAATCAAATTATTCCATTTGTGGGAAATCTCCATGTTGGCCAGCCAATAAGACAGACAGCTTTGTTTTATGGGGCTGCGTTTCAGTTCGAGCCAGGGTGGCTAATGAGGGGCAATTTGGAGCGAGAGGCAAAGTGTCTCGTCTCTCAGACAGCTGTCTAGACGCTGCCAGAGGAGAAAGCCAATGATTAATGACGCAGTGAGAGACGCAGGCATCGAGACAGGGACTCTCAAAGCCACGTACACACCCCCAGAGGGACACAACACATGTGCAATGATTAACAGAGAGGCCCTGCTTCAGACACTGACCCTCTCCCTCCCCCTGACCTCACCAAATAAGGACCCTGAGCTGAATCCCCCCCCCCCCCCCCCACACACACACACACTCACACACCACATACACTCTCACACAGTTAATGACCTCACCTCTGAAGCTCCTTGTCTGGATCCACTATCTGATGGCCAAAAACATCCCTCCTATCAGAGGAGACAGAACATTAAGAGAGAAATAGTGTTTTTTAAAATAAATAAGATATCTCACAATATTACAGAATAAATACATTCAATGATATTTTAACAATCTATTTATCAAACATGTTATGAGAAAACAAGTTTACAGAGTTACTTTATTTATTGCAGAGTCACTGTTAGGGTACATTTGGTGGTAGAGCCCCGGAAGCCCGGTCTCCTCTGAATCCAGACAAAGCTCAAAACACTAATTAAAACAAACCCCCAAACTACTTGTTTATGCCCTAATACTAACGCTCAGCATTAACATGTGTGTGGTAAATCAAAGCAGCAGAGTGCACCAGACTGTGTTCTCCCTCCAGACAGTGTCTCTGCACTCGCTCTCCCCCTCAGTCCACCCCCTCCCCTCATGAATAAAAATGAAAGCGACTCAGACGTTTATCTGCCTCTCCCGCACGCTGCAGCAGCCAGCGTGCATGTCTGGCTCTTCGCTAGCGTCTAGACAGAGCTGGGCCAAATTTAATCATTAAGGCACGTCTGGGAGCGAGAGTACTGCGGATATTTATCAGAAACACAGTAAATGGGATCTTAGGCGAACACACGGTGCTTAAAGCCACACTCGGGCTCTTTTTTTCCCTTTCTTTCGAAACAGACCGGTATGCCTTAATCGAATCTCGCGGCTAGAGGCGACATATTTGTCAGACTAGCTTGTCGGGTTTTGCTTTTACTTTGCCAATACGTCTAACCCGATGCTGCCTCCAGGTCTTAATGAGACCAATACCCGTGCATGCTGTTTTCGGAAGGCAGATCTAAATTTTGTTTAGTCCGAATCTTTGTGCAAACTATATACGGATTGAAACGAAGCCGAGTCATTTCCACGGCTGGCAGTAATCCACTAACACACGTACTTCAGCTGGAAGTGAGGGACGGAGCAGTGTGACGTCTTACCGGCTGCAGAGAGTGCTCCTGCCTCCTGGCCTGGCCCGGTCTGCTCATCAAGGACCACGTCGAGAGTTTATAGTGGTTCAGAAGACAGATAATCACCACCACCATCACCATCATCACTACGATTATGATTATTATCTGCACAAACTCCAATTCAGCTGGAGGGAAAAGAGACAGAGAGAAAAATACAGATTTAGGTTTTTTTTTGTTATTATGAGGTTACAGACGCATACACAGCAACAATCAGGTTTAATCTTCATCCTGTTCGAAAAAAGGGCTGCAGGAAAATGTAGTTCTTCTTCTGACCACAGGATGGAAGCACAGAACAGCAGAAGCCTGCGAGGCCAACTGAGTGAGAAACACAATTACTGTTCTGTTGAACAGAGTGTCTCGGACACAGACGGGAAAAGGACTGCATGACGTTCAGCTGTTGACGAAGGCTCAAGTGGTTCAGAATGTACAGGAAGTGTTAACCTAACACTGTTTACCTTTCCTCTATTCAAAAGCATACTCTCTCACACAGACACCAGCCAACAGGTCTGTAACATGCACTGAAAAATAAAAACAAACCGAAAAAAAAAGAAAGAAAAAAGTATACGCACATCCTGGCACTATCCAGACAGGCAGGCAGAGCGTCTGGTAAAGCAAGACAATAGCTGCCTATCTGTGGCAGCCAGACAGCTCATGGCATTAGAGCGGGCGCTGCGATATCCCAGCACGCCCCCGAACACAAGCCCAATCTGATTAGGCTAGACGCTGTGGCTGATGCAGGCCTCCAGGCTCGGCGAGACGCGGACCGTTTTGGAACTCTCGGGTCTGGAGAGGGCATGTTTTAAAGTGTCAAACAGAGACGCATTATCTTCTAGAGCAGACTGAGTGTACTGTCTGAACAGCACGGCTGGAACACGCGCCACAAAATTGCCTGCAGTACAGCATCTGAGCAGACAAATACCGCTTTTCTCCAAATTTAGGCCATGAGAGCGGATGCAAGAGAAAAGAGAGCAGAGATTAAAGAGAAAGGAAATGATTACAAAAACAAGACAGAAACAGGACAGAGGGAGGGACAGAGACAGAGACAGAGAGAGAGAGAATGTGACATAGGCACTCAAGCTGTTTTTGCACACTAAAATTAGCAGGATTCTGACTAGCAAAGGGTGAAATAGACACTATGAAAATCGTCCTCTGGTGGTAGGGCATGAACACACACACTTACACTTAAGATACACAAATGAATTTAAAGCTACTAGAGGAGTGGTGATGGTGCCGATGAGGGTGAAATGCAAAAAGATGGGTTACACGGTGGTATGTAGGGGAGGTGAAGTTGGACGGCAGTCAGACGTTTCACTCTTTAGTTAAGCAAGACTGGACTTGACATTGTTATGTCTGAAATGCCTCGTTGTTGTTTTGTAACAATCAAAGAATTTCCCAACAAACTTTATTTTCCTAATAATGAACAGAATTTATGTAAATGTAGTGCAGAGGGAAAGCTGTTGACTTTACCAATGTGACGTGAGGAATTACTGTATGTTAATGTGTGTTTTCTGGGATGATTCATCATCATAACATTACGTCCTGCTCAAGAATTCGCCACAGTAGCGTACACTAGTCCAACATTTCAACACTATAGCAGCAGCAATGAAAGCTGGATGTATAGTCAGATGTATAGTAAATAAGGAGTTTCCTAATGATCTAATTATCATGCATGTACAATGACTCATGTGCATTAGATTATAAACACGACCGTGTAGTAAACAACTAGAGTGTGTTTTCACGCTATGACTCAGAACCTGAGGGTCACCCGGTACACGTGCATGCGTTAGAGCACTTCCGCTTCACTACATTTCTATAAAGATGACACAAATTACTGCAAGTGAGTCATTACCGAGTGCTCCTGCTACATCAGTGCATCAGAGCTACTACCGGCTCAAACGGCTATTAGAAGTGTAGCAACGCTGTATTAGTGATCATATGCCGGATCTACACGGGGAAGTTGGGCTGGGACGGAGCATCAGTGATCAGACTGAGGAGACTGCGCATGTCCCCAGCTCCCTCTGGTGAAATCCTCTTATTCCTGTCCACTCAGCCTAATTACCCTCTACAGACAAAACTAAACTTGTAATCAACCTAGAGATGAATACTATTCATTACCCGCACACATGGGGGCTTTCTGGTCAGGTTCATCCTCCCCATTAGTATATTCGTCCTTGGTCTAGTAGTAAATTGTACATGCGAGAGGTTTACAAAATGGGCTTGGAAGGGACTGGTTAAATGAACAAAGCCTGGCTGAGTGAGATGGAGAGAGAGAGAGAGAGAGAGAGAGAGAGAGAGAGAGAGAGAGAGAGAGAGAGAGATGGAAGATGAGGTTTGGCACTTCAGCCTTGCCTTTCATTTAGAGATAGACAGAATGAATAAGGAACAAGATCTTCAGTGAAGTGGCACTGCTGGATACTAGATCTCCTGTCCTGCCCTAGATACCACTGGCAATGCCATCCTCTCCCTCTCTGTCTGTCTCTCTCTTTCACACACACACACACACACACACAGCCATCCAGCTGCCATCATTGCCATGGAGACACAGCCCTCAGCATCCGTGCCCACAGAGACACAGAACACTGACATGGCCCACAGACACGCACATTCATGCAGACGCAGACACAGATAGAATAATAAAAAACACCATCACCACACACACACACACACACACACACACACACACACACACACACACACACACACACACACACACACACACACAAGCGGGGGCAAAGCGAAGAAACAAGGGCAGATCTAAAAAACTGTGTGCAGACTACAAAAAGCAAGGAGAGATACGGAGTCAGACAGAGTGGGTGCTGGGAGAAGCATTAGCCCGTGATGCCAGCGGCAGCCAGCGTTCAGCGCGGCAAATCAATCAGCCCTTTTACTGTCAGCAGGCAGAGCGCAGCTGACTGAGAGCTGCCAGACAGTGGGCCACTCACAGCGACGGAGTGCCAGACATGAGCCGTGTGTGTGTGTGCCTGCGTGCGTGAATAGGAGACTTGTTTTACATATGCAGCAAGAATCGGTCGTGACGTCAAAAAAGATTTTTTATTGACGATAACAGGCCAACAACAATCACAAGAACGACGCAGGATAATATAATACGAGCGAGAAAGCAAATTCAGTGCGGATGAAACGTTGTGAGAACCAGCGTCACTTCAGGTCTGGAACCAGTAAAAAGCTGCCTTCCAGACAGACAATGAAAGCTGAAGAATTCTTGTGAAGCTTCAGTGAAAGAATGACTATGTTTGGATTGTGTTGGAATGATGCCGCCTTAATTTTACTATTTGTCTGAGAGAAAAGAGGAGAGAGAGAGAGAGAGAGAATTACTTTCTGGCACACACCGTTTCATCTGGACAAGAAAAACAAAAACAAAAAAACACCGCTGCCTTAATGTTTCACATTGTACTTAAAGCAGCACTTCACACAAACCGTCCATCATCAACAATACCACACACAAACACTCAAATATAAATGTTGTATATAGTAAATAAATGCACCCTTTTCATAACTTCAACTTGTTTCATTCTGTCTTAGACAAACATGATACCCAGAGAGCAGACGCTAGGTCATGCCACGTAAAAGGCTCATTCTGTTTGTCAGGACGTCCATGGACGCCACATCACTCTGACAAGACGAGAAGGGTGTTTTGACAGCCTCTGAATGTGGATACGAGCGGATTCGAGACAGGCATTCTGTCAGCCAGTGATAAACGTGCATTTTTGTGTTCGCGGGCTGGGGGAGGTAGGCTCCTCGTCTGCTGTTTTAGAAGGCTGGATCACACAGGTGGTCTTTGTGCTACAAATCAAAGCCCTGTGGCATAGTGGGATGGAGAAAAACACGCTAACAGACTGGCATCCCGCTGGGCATCAGAGGGGCGGGCAGCCGATTTCAGCCCCGCAGTACGGCCATGCCACAAACACTGCCAGTGGGAAGAGGCCATGCCACCCAGCACGCCAAGCAGCAGCCTCCATTGCATGCGGGAGCTCTTGCCATCAATTACACTGAGAAAGGAACAGAGACATCATCTTAAAGATGCCCAACTGAGTTTCTGTCCATCAAGAGAAAAAAGGAACTACCCGAGCAATAATGGGCTTCTTACGGCTTCAGTGTGCGTACGTGTGAAATGTCAGAAACTGTACGGAGGAGTTCTTCACCGCGAGGCTGCTGCACGCCGCGTTAAAACTGCAGCACAAAAGATCTTTCACAACAACGCACCTATAGTCCTCCCTTGCAGATTTCAAATCTCGTCAGACGCCTGAAGATTTCTCGCTGCTTTATTCGTTTTAATATCCATCCGCTGCTGCCATTTTTCTCAGCTCTCGACTCGACACATTAGATAATTAACAAGTACTTCATGAGTCGAGGTGGTTTATATTAAAGTAGTAAAAAGACAAAGAGGGATTGAGAAGTAGACTCTCAGTGCACTACAGATATATAACCACAATAAAAAATAAAACATGCTCCCTCATTACCCCTAGCGGTAGAAGAGACGGCATGATACGAGTTCTCCTTTTCTAACACGCTTACTAAATCCCTGAGATATAAAATAACCATGTGCAGAGAAATACTTCAGCCATCAACGTGATGCACAAAACTGCAGCTGCTCTACTGAAACAAACAAAAAATGACTACGACAAAAATTACACTAAAGTGATTGCGAATCCAGTATATTTTTTATATGGTATGTTAGACAAATTAAATTTAATTCAGTGATATCTCAGTCTCAGGTGTGTGTGGTACAGGTATATTCTCCCATCTGATATCTGATGCAGCTTTTCTTTTTTGTTTTGTTATCAGATGAGTGTCGAGCCCCGAGTTATAGGTCTGTCACGTGTTAAATGAGCATCATTATTAAGTCAGTAGAGAAAAATCATAAGGCTGTGAGTCACCATGTCGGGCCAAGAAAAAAAAGAAAAAGAAAAAAAAAAAATCTGATCTGCTGAGGTTTCAGTTATTTCGACTCTCATAACACATTGTAGAAATGAAATGTTTCTTGTTATCCTTTGCACCAGAGACCAATCTGGAGCAGCAGCTCGGGAAGAGTGATACAGCAGCTAGTGATTTTCTTTTTTAAAACAGGGATGGAAAGACAGACAGAGAGACAGACGGACAGTCTGTCTGTCTTGCAGCCAGCCATCTGAGCCTCGTAGGTGATTTTGCAGAAAACATTTCCCCCACAACGACTCCTGGAATACTTTTCGCATGTGCACTGACTCACAATCAGATACATGAGCGCACATTACGACACTAAGCTTCATGCAACATTTCTAATAAAAAAAAATAAAATAAAAAAAAAGAGATTCAAATCCCTTAAGCACCTCAATTTATAGCTTGCCTTTTTACCCATGCTTTACTCCTACACTTTCTTCTCCATCTCACTGTCCCTTTGTCCAAGCAAATCGTTCTCCCCCCCCCCCCTAAGGCTGATGGAAATACAAATGAGCATTTGTTTAGTCTAGTGATTTCCATATGATGGTAAGAGGGGCCATAGTCCTTTCTTGTTCGTATTAGTCACGTGGATGACACAAATCAGATGGCCGACTCAAATGAGCATTCTGCCACTGAGCTCCGGTGCCAACATGCCACCCATCGCTCTTCTACTTCATGTGGGTGATCGCGCAGCTTTTGAAACTATTATGGTTTTCGCCAGCTGCATGAATACACATGAACTTGGGTAATCGGTTAAAACTGCCCCCAGGTTTCCAAGTTCAGGACTTCATGTACAGTACATTCTGCCAATCGTTAGCGCCAGAAAAGATCTCACACCTCTGCACTCAGCGGAGGTCTGGAGGAAGAAGAGAGCCAGAGACTGCTTTGCTTTGAGGGACATTTTCAGCGCTCTGTCACGGCATTCCATATATACCTTCAGGAGAACGTGGAGAAAGTTTTCAAACTATGAGACTGAATTCAGTATTATCCTTACCCTTGAATCTTTTATAAAACTTATAATTATATTCCTGGATGTTTCCTTATCCATGCAGATTGACTACTATTTTGGGAAAGCCCTCATTTCTTGGTAGCATACCTTGAAATTCTGTTTGACCAAAAACTGGAAGGTGCTTTCATGGCAGTCTGAGGTATCTGTACAAACTTGCAGGTTGCTGCATCGGCTTGCCAAGTCCATAAAGTTTAACAATCAGCACTGAAGTTTCAAGCAGGAGGGGAGAAAAAAACAAAACAAAAAACACTATCATCTTTTTTTTTTTGTTACTTCTATTTAGTTAGGAAGTGCAAAATGCATGAACATACTCCTGAGGGCAAGCACAGCCCTGAGGAAAGTCTAAAAGATTTGTTTTAATAGAGCGAGCAAGAGAAGAGAGGGGGGAGGGGGGAGAAAAAGAAAAAAAACTCTGTACTTCTCTAAAACATTTGCCCATGACCGCTAGCTGAACTTGCATGTATGACCTCAGTGGGTGGAAACCACACTCCTCCATTTGAGAATGCTGGAACAGGGTTGGAAAAGAGTTCACCAGTTACATTTTCAAAGCACGAGAACAGATAGAGGAGACAGACGAGCTGGACAAATGTAATCTAAACAAGAAGCGGGAAAAAAAAAACCATCTACTGTCTTTATACATCTACCGCATCTTATACCTGGTCTAATTGCAACACACAATGCTCTAATGCAAACAAACAGTGCTCTGTTCCTCACAAAAAATACATAAATTATATATATATATATATCTCCAGACCTCCGGCTACTCTTCGATGGCTAGATTAGTGATGGAGCACATTGACTAGCACTCTGACTCATCAATAATAGTCACTGGATCCTCCGGCTGTTATCACCAAACACATCAGTCGCACACCACACTGCGGCACTGAAGCAAGCCATCACTGTGGATGTAAACCTACCCACATCAGCAACCGCCCCCCTCCCCCTTCACTTTTTCTTTTTTAATGTACCAAGAGCTGTATGCCTCTTAACATGAATCATTTCACAACTAAATACTGGATTTTATTTCCTGTGCTTTTAGGTTGCCTACTATATTACATATACATTTCCTTTTAATGTATTCATCATGTCTAATCAGTAATAGTCAGTGTGATTAAACACATCTAGTATATAACACTACAGAACTCGCCAAACTGTGGAAACTTCTGGTAATCTATTGATTTTCTAAAATGTGACTCAGAAGACTTTTAGATTAGAACAAATGTGTAAGACAGCCTGGTGTGTCACTGATCCATGCACCAGAAAATCATCCTGCATCAAATATATAAAAGTATTTATGCAATGCGTGAGAAACGACCTCACTTGTGCATGTGTGTATATGTATGTATGTATATATTTATATATAAAGGACTGCACAAAGGTCCTGAGCCACCACTTGTTTCTTAATACTTTGCTACCACTAAAAACAAGACAATGTTTTGCATTTTTAATGTAGTCTCGAAGAATAGTTCTCCAGGTTTCCTGAAGGACTGTTTTTTTTTTTTCTCTCATTTTCAGACTAGTCCCTGTACCTGTTCAGTTTAAAAGGAATGTTTTAGTTTGTTTAGCCACACAGTGACCTATGAATCAAGAGCACCTAATTTAAGGCATGAAGAAACAGGTGTAGATGGTGATAGATGATCAGGCCGGTGATTAGTATACCGGTGATGCTAAATGCTGAGTGACTGGAACAGACGAGAGGGGAAATGAGGCTGCTGCTGAGGTTGTAACAAACAATCAATTTTTACATTGTACCTTTAGTTACTTTGCAGCCTGTTGCTGTAAAACATTTGCTCCATTTTGTTCGATTTCGTCTACATCATTTGACATGAAGGTAATGAGGGGTGGCTAAAACGTGTCACAGTACTGCTGTACGCATATATAGCATAGCAAGATCATGCTTTATCTTTTAATGAAACATCTGCAATACTAGTTAGAACATCTATAAACAGTCATTCTCTGTCTTGATCATCTTATTCCTCTCTTGTTTGGAGTAAGAAAATTAGACAACTTTTGTTGTCAAGAAACCGTAAGACATCGGTCATGAAAGCTTTGTGGGAAACTTTGTTTAAAACCACTCGACACCGAGATTCCTTCCAGAATGTCACCACAGACACCTTCACATACTAATTTGCATATGTTTTAAATAAATCTAGTACAAGCCCTGGTCGTGCTCATATATACAGTAGAAATCGTAACTTATTCGAATACGAGTATAATCAGAATCAGAACAGAATCAGACATACGAGTAGAAAATAAGCGACAAATATTACAGGAAGAAAGAGAGAGAGAGAGAGAGAGAGATAAAGACAGCTATTCCAACCTCCATAAACAACCAGGCTCGAAGATAGTCTGATAGCAACAGACGTCCTGTAGTCAAAGCAAGAAGAAAAAAGAAATGAGTAATGATCTCGACTAAGGACAATCTATTCACACATTATTTATAGTGCTCTTCCTGCTGGTCCATAGTTGAGACTCGGGTTGTGTAGTACAGTGCTGAACATGAGAGAAACATGCCACCATATGCACTAATAGTCTGCTAAGTGGAAGTGTTACAGTGTGCTGCCGGGTTGGGGGTTTAGACAGAGGCTCGGCGGACAGACACACACACACACACACTGAAAACGTTCATCACTGTCCAAACACCAGACCAGACTGCGACTCCGGTCCGTTTACAGCCGATGCTCCCTACACAGGCTCACTCCACAGCGCTGCTGTTTAGGGTCTTACCTAGCGCACTACAGCGCACTACAACTTCGCCGAGTGCAATTTAATCACGCTCAATAAACTTTACATTAAGAATAAACAAAAACAATAATGACAACTCTAAACATCTAAACAGAAGTTTTTAAAAAAAAATGTTAAATAGTAGCGACGCGGTTTATTATTATTGTTATTGAAACACTCACATATGTCCATTCCCTGAACTTGGGCTCCGGTGCAGTTACACACGCAGGCGCCATTGGAGCCGTAGCCGCTTCCGCTAGCCGCTCCGCTCTGGTTCTGCATGGAGCTCGCCACAGAGACAACTTCCACCCGCTCTCCGCGACACTCGCATCGTCCTCACCACATCCTCGCTGGAGAAAAGAAAAGGAATAATTCCCCGCGTCCTTCTTCTCTGTCAAAAGTGTCGCTTTTCTTACTTCCGTTTTTTGTTTTCTTTCCTTGAAGAGCCGGTGTGTGTGTGTGTGTGTGTGTGTGCGTGTTGAATGAGGCAGACAGACTGTGCTTTAACCCCTTCTCCTGCCCTTACTCATATCACAGCGGCGTCTCGAGGAGGGTGGGGGCAGCCGCGTCCTGAAAAACCACCCGCTTCCTGGAGGGGTGGAGGGGTGTGTGAGTGAGTGAGTGAGCGCGAGACGGGGCTGCGTCTCACACCGCACTGTGTCACTCTTAAGTTCACAAAGCTCGTCCGAGACACGCTCGGGGTTTTCTTTTTAAGCACCGACCTGAGGAACGACTCGGACACGGTGTACTGTGCGGGTCAGGACGTGGGCACTGTGTTACATCTCCACTCCGAACCAGACACAACCAAACAAAGCGGTATGTGTGTGTGAGGAACACGGGGCGTGACCTTGGCGTGACCCCGACGTCTGCGTGTCTGAGTGCGGGTGAAGCTCTGCGTCTGAGACGTTTGACTGCAGCAGGCATTACACACACACACAGCAGAGAGCAGACACCCTTTCACAACACTACACCATCTCACTTGTCTCACTCTGACCGAATCAAATACAGATATGAATTGAAGACAACCCACTTAAAGTTCTTAAAATGAAGTTTTAATCCAAGACAGCGGTTTAATCACTTAAGGCCGGCCAATTATTTTCTCTCTCTCTCGCTCTCTCCAAAATTCTCATAATTACAATTATACTGTACATTCAGAGCAAAAGAATTCTGTCTGGTCCAAATTAAGCCTTGTACAAATAATAATTCACCTTCAGATCTAAATTAAGATGTCTCTTAATTACGCCCTTAATCAAAGCAATTACAGCAACAAAGAAATGAATGAGATAAATGCCGGTTTCCCAGAATTCCTTCTTCGTTAGTCTGTTATTTTAGGACAACATTACTTCGAAGCGGTTCTGGTTTAGGAATGGTGTGTAGTCAATTCATATACGTGCTTGTTAGTAACCCTTCAGCTGTCTGCAATGTCCAATCCCAGATGTCACGATGAAATTTAAACGATTAGATCCTTCTCTTCACCACCCCCCTTACCCAGTCATCCCACAGGGAGACAAGCTGACATTTATCTGTCTGACGTCTTGTCTGGAAGTCATGTCCCCTGCCAACACACACACACACACACACACACACCCCAGACGTGGGGGAGGTGGAGAGGTAGGGGTCATGACTCAGGGTTTGAATGGGTGTCTGAAGCAACATCCCAAGGGAAGTGAGTGTTGGACAAACTGCGCATGTTAATGCTGTTGTGGCTGGTTTTCACAATCCCTCCACAATGCATTTTAATATATTCAAATAGACGAAACCTCTAGATAGCATGCAGTCTGTTCTGTATCGATTCAATTAAAACAGGTAAAAACAGGCCATTTAAAGTGAGACACTAACTAACTGCATTACTGGCTCTTATTTATAAGGTTTATCCTCACTCTATTTACAAGAGAAGCCATTTGCAGATTGTAAACTCCCCGCACTCTTTGGATCAGGTTTCATTTTTAGCACCGCAATGATTTCTTATTCTTCCCATTATGTAACCTCTAAATGGTCCTTCTGTTCAGTGTACGTTGTTTGAGGCACAGCGCCACCTGGTGTTCAACGTAGGGAGTCCATGAGCTTGGGACAATAATGTTCTCAAGTTGTCTTGCTGCTAATGTCAAGTCTTTTCACTGCTGACCATTGTGTAAGTCATTCCCCCTGCCTCAGATGCTGACATGAATATTAGCATGGCTGGAACAAAACCTGAGGTGAATTTAATATTCTGCCCCATGGCTAATTAACCTGACATGTGGTTTTGAATAGATGCTGAGGCTTCCACGATGCTCTGATCCTCCTTATCCTGCTTACATTAAACCTGTGTTCAGATATTGTTCACACAGCATGTCTCATGCCAATAATCAATTTATATCAAGTGCACCTTAAACAAACACCTTTCTCCGAGCTGATGCTTTATACCACCTAGAGCTGGGGTTATCACCTGGCAGTCCTGAATCCAGGTCCAGAAAAATATTTGACCAAATAAAACAGAGTATAATGAATTAGTATATCAGAGCTAACAACTACAAGTAGTTCATCGACTGGTTTGCCAAATATGAAACCATGTTTATGAGTTTGTCCAACCACTGTATTGTACTTTATATAGGTAAGGGCAACTCATCAGAGCGGAGACCAGCTACAGAGACAATAGAAGAAAAAAGAGCCAGAAAAGAGAGACTTTTATAGATTGCTTTTATTGACCTTTTCTGGTCTGATTAGCAAACTTTTGTCAAAACCAAAGACAAAATGTCTTGTTAAAATTTGTTCGCTGTCCCTCTCTGGACTTTTGTAAACAAGGAAATGGATCATCATTTTAGTTTTATACCTTTACAGTGTGTCTCTTTGGAACTGAAATCTTCTCCAATGTCCATGTGTACCTTCTAATAAATCATAGCTCGCTGTTGCTACAACAGTAGATTAAATACATGGGGAAAAAGCTCATGTTAGTCAACAGAGAAGCCCGGTGTAACAGAGTATCCTGTGTGAAATACAGCTCCTGTGGCCTCAGGCAAACTCAGAATCCATATTGTGTTCCAGGGACATCCAGTGATCTGATCGTATTTCTGAAGGAGTGTCAAAAATATTCAAAAATGAAGTAATATACACATGCATGCTATGTATAAACAGTGAATAATGACCTTTTGTAGGTGTTAGTACAAGATGGCCTGAGGGAGCAGGCTTAGTGAGACAGGCACAGGGCCATCACACTGATAATCTGCAGGTTTAATGTGGGAGAGGGCCGACTTCAAGCACTCTCCATTACCTGACTCATCTCCCACCCGAGCCTGCACGCTGTGGCAAATTATCTTCACACTCATCCCAGGAGACCGGGTGTGCGCGTGTCTGAAAATTGCCATCTGTAAGGAAGGAATGTGACGTCTGCGGATGTGTGCTGCAGAGAGTGTGTGTGTGTGTGTGTTTGTGTCTGTGTGTGGCAGAAAGAGAGAGGGAGAGAGAGAGAGATAGACAGAGAGAAAGGGAGAGGGTGAGTGTCTGTGTGTGTAGATAATCACCAGGTATTGAGTTTTTCCCCCCCGCTCTCTCCCGCAGCCTGCTGAGCATCGTCATGGGCCGTCTGCCCAGTAGGGTGAGGTAATGTCTAGGTTTAATGCCAGCCTCCTACACCGGCACACACACACATAGTGGGCACACACACACAGAGGCTCAACAGGAAGAACAGCAGGCACAGCAACTCCCAAAATGGCCACTGTTGTGACTCCTAATGATTAGGATAACATTATCTGCTTTCTGCTAACGAGCCACATGACAGAACCTTCACCACCCGTCCACCCACCTCTAAGCAACGCTCAAACGCTGTAAACGCCACATCTCAATCATACTAATTGCTGATAAGCAGAGTTCAAACCCATAACCAGATACACCGTGTGGCGTGAAAAAAAGTGCCTTCCGGCAGCTTCATTTGTGCAGGGAAGAAGCGCTGGACAAGATGCTCTGAAAACGAGTCTCATTTAATAAGACTGTGCCGGCGTGACCCGACAGAGGGAGCGAGAGAGTGCAGCCTCGATGCAGCACTCGGAGCAGCGGTAGTCAGATCTCGGTGGCCCGTGGCCAGCTCGCCTGCTGTCTGCCACACTCTTTTTTTAATAAACCTGTCAGCAGCTACATGCCGACAGCATTGGACACACACAGACCGCAGCGACCCGAGGGGCGCAGAAATGAACATATCACGAATGATGTCTACACCAGGGACATTACAGTGATGGAACACAGAATCGTGCTGCAGAGGCAGGAACTCAATTGAAATTCCGCTGGTCAATTTCAAATGTGTATAGAAACCAATGCGAACGCTATGACGGGCAACAGGAGAGTAAATACCTTTGTGAAACATGCCACCTTACAGAGCAGGTAATGAAACATGATCACTTGGGACAATCTGCTTTGTGAGATATTGCAGTGTTATTTTTATATACACTGATACAGTATGTACAGGTGAAAAATAATGCTGTGGTTGTGTTATGATATTAAGAACCTTTTGGTGTCATGATCTGGGTTCACATTTTTCACTGGAGTCCATGCCAATCAAGTGATCACCTTCATCTGATAGCTAGATAGTTTATTGATCCTGAAGGAAATTCCAGATTTGATGATGATGATGATAACATGCTCAACAAAGCTAATTGAATGATTAGATGAGTGTAAATCGTAAATGCTGAGCTCCACAGTGACCAGATCTCAACTGAAAATCTAGCAGAAGACTTTGGACCCATGTGTTAGATCTCACAAAGACCATCCCCACATGTTGTTTTGTCATCTGTCTAGATCACTGACTGAGAGTAAGGTCAGACAAAATAGTACAATCTGTTAATCTGGTTAGTTTATTTACTGATGTGGTCAAATATGTCTCCTCTTGTAGCATCATCAAGGCTATAATGCACAAAAGAAAATCTAAAAACACATTTAATCATGGAATAACTATAAAAAACATTAAAAACAGTTAATGTACCTCCAACAGCTAGTTTAACTAAGCGAAACGTTTCCAACATAATCAACATGTTCTCTTGGTTCCTTGGACAGTTAATAAGCTTTTCACAGAGATTCAGTCTGCAATCTTTTCTAAATGGTAAAAGCTCTTGCTGTTAGTACTTCAGACCCTTAAGAGTTCCTGCAGAGAGACAACCCAAAGAACCCTGAAGAGCACCAGAGTGAAATCTAGTATTCATTAAGTACTAAAAATGCCCATGGTAGCCAATCAGTCTAAAATACATAATGAGGCTTAAATAAATGTAAATATAAGTAATAATAAATAAATAAATAAAAATCTAGTAATTTTAAAGTCTAAGGTATGATCTCTTACACTAGGATTATAACTAGATTTCCCTGGCTGAGTAGGAAAACTTGTCCTGTCTCTGTCTGTCTCTCTCTGGATCTCCATGACCTACTTTTCCAGACCCAAAACACAAAAACACAACCAACAGTACAGAGAAAGAATACCATTTTAGAAAATCTGCTGACACATTCAGTCTACACTGTAGTCATTCAGTCAACACTATACAATGACCAAAAAAAAAATCTAGAATGTAGAGATCTAGTTTCCCTAATTAAAAACTTGCTTGGTTTGTTATATATTTTCTATAAGAGAACATGTATGTATAAAATGAGGGAAAAGTGCCAGATGTGGCTGGTAAGCTATGCTGGTTTCAGACGTAACACGGTTGCTGGAGCCTAAACTCGGACTCTAGGAACTCTCATATCTGGCAACTACATCTTCTGTACATTTACATAATTTGGCAGACACCCCTATCCAGACTGACATGCCTTTATCTCATCATGCATCTGAGCACTTGAGGGCTAAGGGCCTTGCACACAGGCGTAAAAGTGGTATCCTAATGGTGCTGGGGTTTCAGACCCTGACTTTCTGTTACACTTGTGTAGATATAGATCTGTAGCCCAACGTTTTAAACACAGGGCAACAACTATACCTGCCCACATTTTAACACCTAGAGTAGAGAACCAGGTCAAACGCTGTTTGGACACAACCTTCTAATTCACTGTTTTTTGTTTAGTGATTTACTGTATTTTGTACATTTTAGAATACCTCTGGAGATTTCAAAACTATGAAATAACACATACGGAACCATTTAATTAAGTAACAACAACAACAACAGTCAATTGTTATATAAAGACACAAAGGTTAGCTGATCTGGAATAGCTCTTGCAAGAATGGTATTGTCAAATGCATTTGCAAAACCCATCAAGCACCATGATGAAACCGCCTCTCATGCAGACCAGCCCAGGAAAGCAAGACCAAAACTTACATCTGCTGCACAGGAGTTGTTCATTTAGAGTTACCAGGTTCTAAATTATGAAGGTTTCACGAGCATAAGTAGCAGACACATCTCAACATCAACTGTTGGATTGCCTTCAGCCTTGTAGAAAGAAAGAAAAATCAGGAAAGACCAAGGAATTCCAAAAGGTGTGCCCAAATTTTGACTGGTTGTGTGCATGATTGCAGGTCTCTGATGTGACGGACAAGTCGAGTGAAATTTTAACCAGACACCCAATCCAACTACAATCAAGTTGTACTTTTAGGGAACTAAATTGTACTGTGCTGTAGCACTACACTTGTGGCTGCACTATATCCACATTTCCAGGTGAAAACAACACCTAAAAGTTCTAAAAAGGCAACAGTGCCACTCCAGCTATAAGTAAAGGTCCAGTTCTGTACCCTTTCCTCTATGAGTAAAGCAATGCAGCGCAGCAACACCAAAAACAGCTGCTGTTGTCAGGTTTCATTTAGAAACAGAAGACTTACTGAACTCCCTTTTTTCACAATAAACTGCACCTTGTACATTTTTACATGAAGATTTCACGTGTGCAGAAACAAGCAAGAAAGCGTGTGAAAAACATGTGTCAGGGTGGGAGGGTTTGCTCAGTGAGGAAATGAAACTGTTAACCATGGTAACACGAGCAGCTCTAAAACGGTTTAAAAAGCATTGCTGAAATTACAAAGAGGAAAAGAGAGAGTATGACAGAGAGAGAGAGAGAAAAATGAAGACGGAGCGAGAAAAAAGGAGAGAATCAGAATGAGTAATTAAGTAATAAAATTAAGTAATTGTTACCGTGGCCACACCAAGGTGTGCCATGCAACAATTAAATAAGCAATTACTAAGATTACTAAACATTCCAAAATGGTCACAATGAAGGATTTATGGGTAAACGGTCGGGCTGCATCAGCATGATGATTGAGCTGAGGGAACTGCCTATAGGGAACTGCCTATAGCCTGGAGCACAGAATGGGCCTCTGCCAACATACTAACACCAACAGCTGGGTCTTTTTAGCTTGGCCACATCATCTGCATCTCAGCACCTAATTGGTCAGCTTGATAGGAAAGCCGGGTCTTTTCTCTACTGCTTACCACAGGCTAGCCTATTCACTACTGTATCTCTTATTCCAGCCCCCACTGTCTCTCTCTCTCTCTCTCTCCCCCTTCCTCTCTCTCTCACACACACACCTACAGACACACTGGCACAATACGCAGACAAACGGCTGGACTTCAAATAGACTGCCTTCATGTTCCTTTCCTCTCTGTGTGGCCTCCCCTTCCCTTTTAGGCGTTTCCTTTTTTTTCCACTGGATTTCATTCTGGCCTTTGAGCCAAACCTGATTCTACTCCGAGGGAAAAAAAAAGCAACGCTTAAGACTAGTCCATTTAGTGCTGCGCTTTCTTTCTTTTTGTCCCCACTGTCGCTCTCATACTCTTTGAGAGGAGAGAGGAGAGCTGTCAGTTTCCCACCTTTAATGGTCCCAGTTGCATCATTAGCCCCAGTACCCACTTTACTGTGGAAAGAAACAACAAGGGAGGGAAAACGGTGAAGGAGGGAGAGAGGGGGTTTTCCTTCGTACTGGGTGGTACGCAGGACAAAATGACAAAGAGAACTCTGAAGAAAAGAGTCCAGTAGACCTCTGAGATAAACAATCCTAGACCCCCTCGCGCTTCCCTTGTCAGGTGACACTGTCCGATATCCATCTGTAATGATGCCGACAGCACCAACGTCTCGAACAGGCATGACTAATGCGACGACGTGTGGGGTACTGCAATAAAAAAATAAAATAAAAAAAAGAACAGTGTGCAATGAGCGGATACAGGGAATTGAGACTCTATTAATGCAGACAGCTTTTTTTTGGCCATTTACCACTAGCGCTAGGGCTACTATGCAAGTAATATATAAGATGCTAGGCCAGCAGGAGGTGAAAAAATAGTAGGATTTTCTCATTTTAAATATAAAGCACATTACGATTTCACAAGTTTGCTCAATTGATGCCTGCATAAAATAAAATAAAAAAAATCACACTTGTGTCTCTTTTGTTCATGTCTTTTCATGTCTCTTGTTTCATCATTTATTTTCTACAAACTAGAACAATACTGGATTTTTCAAAACTATGAAATAACACATATGGCATTTGGCAGTTAAGTAACAACAACAGTCACAACAGCAACAACAGTAGTCAGTTGTTATTTTAAGACATTAAGGTCTGCTGTTCTGTAATAGTTCTTGCAAGTACAGAGTTACCAGCCTCAAAAATAACCAATTAACTACATCTATTAGAGCCGCTATGAAGGCTTTACGGTGCATACTGTAAGTAGCAGACACATCTCAATATCAACCGTTCAAAGGAGATTACTACATATTTTAGATGCTTTCAGCATTGTTTTACAGTGTAGGAAGAAATAAAAATCAGGAAAGAACATGGAACTAGAAGATGTGTATATATATATATATATATATATATATATATATATATATGAATAGACACACAGTATATAATTTTATACAGTACTATGTATAGGCTGGGCAATTCATTGAAAATTAATCAGAACTGACGATCAGAACCTCTAATCGATGTAATTTTGCCCATGTATATTTACTTTTTTTTTTTCTTCACAATTTTGTTAAAACTTTTCCCACTGTGCGTGTCCATGTACCCTTAAAAAAAAACATACTGTGTGTGGAGTCACATGACTCCGCCTGGGCCTGTCTTCGACATGGAAGCAACACAGAGGATAACACTTTCATTAGAGAGAAAAAAGCTCAGGTTTAATAATTGAGCATATTTACATTACAAACATTGTCAAAAAAAAAAGGCCCAAAATATCATAATAGAAGTAAAATAAATCGATATTTAAGGTCATATCGGCCCAGCACTAAAACACACGCACACACACAAAGTAAGATTTATTTATCTATTAACAATAATTTATGTATTAACAAATATAGGTTCATATGTAGCACATAAGAATGCAAATACTAACAGCAAAAGGGAATCAAGGTTTGGTTGAATTTTAAAACATGGTTAATACTTGAAACTTAGTGAAATATTATACACTAAATGAATATCACTTACTGTATTACAAAGTCAGATTTAAGTAGCCTTTACTATACAATGGAAAATTCTTGCTTGTGTGGCAAAAATATTGAAAATGAAAAATTTCACCAGTGTACAGACAAAAGCAAGAAATATTCTATCACAATCACGCCAAATTAAACCACATCAAAAGAAACGTCCCTACTCAAGGTCATCAGAACACACATAAATCTATTAGACTATTTAATTTTCAGTTGGTTAGTTGATATGGAAATGAGTCATGTTTAAGTCTGAAAAGCCTTAAATAAGCCACCACAACTTCCAAGTCATCAGCCATCTTCGAAAAGCTGAATTGCTTTTACTTTCTTCTCCTGAACATCAAAGGGACAATGGCCAGTAAAGAGAATCAAGGAGATCACAAGAATGTGCTTCAAAAACGTCTCTAAAACACATAAAGTACATGAAAAGTGACAAAACAAGCGACTCATTCAAGCCTCATTTTTCACAAGTCACATAAAAAGGCCCTCAAAGACATTTTCACTTGCATTCAGCTGCTTGTCTTCCCAGTCCGGAATTTCAGGGAGCAAAACAACTCCATCAGCCACCTCTTCTTCTCTCTCGGGCAGCTTCAATGCCTCTGTGCCTGACTTTGCCTCTTATAGAGTAATGCTACTGCATAGAGAGGAGATGACGTCGGTTTGGCAATGAGAATGTTAGCATGAGAATACAGTGGCCTCAGATTAGTGCAAGATGATGAGGATTACGCATGGAAATCCCAAACTCAAATAAACTGAAGCCGGTGCTCTTCACTCAAAACGAGACTCAATCAAAGACGCGGCACATGACCTGTGTGATCTCTGACCTCAGATCAACCTGGTTAAAAACTGTGGAGAATTGAAGGATTGAGATGGGTGAGAGAACGGAAGAAATAAAGATTCGGAAAAATTGCAAATGAGATTCATGCTTCTATGGACCACCTAGGTGCACTTATAATGAAGTATTAGAAAGCAAATCATATGCTGTGTGCCTGAGGTGGATTTTTACACCTGGAACAATAAGACAAAAGTGTGAAGAAGCATAATGGTGTTGTTCCCAATAATTCACAGTTTATACTGAATAATATGCTTTAGACTCAATAAAGGATTGCATCTGAATTGGAGTTTTAGCTATTAAGTATAACACAATTTTTTTTACTCTCCAGTTCCTACTATTCCTCACCCATGTACTATGTAAATTGTTAACCCTGGACAAAAGCATGATGATAAGTCCAGGTGGATACTGGGCGGGTAGGGTCTATGGTTAGACTGGGCGAGTGTTGTGAAAGGTCTTGATTAGACCAGGCCAGTGTTAGGAATGGTGAGAGCAGAGGTTGGGGAGGGTCTTGCTTAGAGCGGGCGGAGGTTGGGGAGGGTCTTGCTTAGAACAGAAAGAGATTGGGGAGGGTCTTGATTAGAGCAGGCGGCGGTTGGGGAGTGTCTTGAGAGCGGGCGGAGGTTGGGGAGGGTCTTGATAAGAGTGGGCGGATGTTGGGCAGGGTCTTGATAAGAGCGGACGAATGTCTTGATTAGAGCGGGCGGATGTCTTGATTAGTCCGGGCGGATGTTGAAGAGGGTCTTGATTAGACCGGACGGATGTTGGGGAGGGTCTTGATTAGACCGGACGGATGTTGGGGAGGGTCTTGATTAGACCGGGCGTATGTTGGGGAGGGTCTTGATTAGACCGAGCGGATGTTGGGGAGGGTCTTGATTAGACCGGATGGATGTTGGGGAGGGTCTTGATTAGACCGGGCAAATGCTGGGAAGGGTCTTGAATAGACAGGGCAGGTGTTGGGAAGGGTATTGATGAGACCTGGTGGGTGTTGGGAAGGAGTCTTGTTTAGACCAGACGGGTGTTGGAAATGGTCTTAATAAGACCTGATGAATGTTAAGAAATGTCTGGGTTACCCCATGTGGGTGTTGGGAGAGATCTAGATTAGGCCAGTTGGGTTTGAGAGACAGCAGTTTGTATTAGAAAAAACTGTTTCCTAGTCTGCTGGTGGTGCCATAAACCTTCCAGTACCTCCTGCCAGATGGCACGAGACGTCACAACACTGGTGTCACACATTAATGGTGATCATCTGTAGTAGGAATAATCATAGTTCAGCAGAGAGCTCCCAATTATCTTTTGTAGGGTCTAGCAGTCTGAGACAGTGGGTAAACACAAAGCATAGATTTTGCTTGGGTATACGCAGATACTTGATATGAAATTCAAAGTGGCAGAAAATATATACATTTTTAACTTATTATGGTACATGTAAGGGGTTAAATAATTTTCTTCTATATTTAAGGTACTGTGGAAAGTACCTCGAAGTCAAACCAAGCCTCCTAGAAACCTGAAGAATAATTCGATTTGGAAATATTACATCTGGGCTGATACAGCCAACAATTTATGGCTAGGTTGCTTTTTCTGCTATACGTACTGTAATTGCCACTGAAATAAATTGATGTTTGTGTTATTTCGCAGTACAAGTAAGACTGTGCAGCAGTATACAGTCATGGGTGAAGACAGATAGCGTATTAGGACAAAGAGTGAGGTGTTATTTCTCATCACTTGTGTCCTTGGTGTTAGGAATCAACTTAAAGATGAAACTGCATACGCCTGGTTCTCTGGCTTTATTGACCAGCTTACTGGGAATAATTGTAATGCAATTTCACCCATAGACTGAAGGGCAGTGTGAGGAGTATGAGAGCGCACTGATTCCTCTTGGGCAAGAGGTCGAAAGAATCAGCCATGGTTCCATTGATGTGTGCCATTCAAATAATGTATCGCCACAAAAGTGAGTGCCAGCGGTTGGTAGTCATCTTTAAGTTTTCTTTGGCAGCAGCACAGTGGTGGTGCTTTTCAAGAACAATGGGACAATGAATGGAGTTAGTGAGCAGTTAGAAATGTTGGAAAACAGCTGCCATACTCAGGTTCAGAAAGAATAGTCTAGCACAGCAGCTTTGCAGGCATCCACTTAAAGTTCTTTTATTTCTCACTCTTTGTTTAGCCTACTGTGGACAGCCCTTGCATGAAACGGACACAAATTTCACAAGGGATATGAAAGTACATAAGTACAGGGCAATTTGTAGAAAACTGCCACAGTGTCTGAGAGAAACAGTGGAGAAGTAGGAAGGTGGTCTGCTCAGTCTTGTCAAAAGACATTAGAGAAGACACTGGTGCAATGCTGCTTGTACTGCGCTCTAAGT
Organism: Clarias fuscus; assembly: GCA_030347435.1. Lineage (NCBI taxonomy): Eukaryota > Metazoa > Chordata > Actinopteri > Siluriformes > Clariidae > Clarias > Clarias fuscus. The sequence continues at coordinate 16,184,995 of CM059207.1, read as the reverse complement.
GTGTCCAGCTGCCATTGGTTTTAACTAGCTGGCCAGCTCTAGATGAACAAGGTCCTTTGCTTTTATTCAGTACCACCCTGGAGAGCCATTAAAACATGCTTCAAAGTGTGCCACTCTCAGGCCCCTTCTGAGGAACGAGGTTCTAAAGATTTCTCCAGCAAAGAATGACGTGGCTTTTTAACACTGACCTGGGATCAGCTTCTCAGCTCCTGCTTGCAAGGAAAAAAATGCTGTCATGTTTATTCAATGCCACTTGGACAGTCTACTTAAAATAATCCCTTAAATCACACAGACAAAGGGAGTGATGTGAAAGCAGTGCAAGATAGAACAACAGAAGCCCATATCTGCATATGAATGCCCACTAGCCTGTAGCTCAGCATGGAGGGGGCACAATCACTGAGTCCTCCATCAGTTCCCCCTCTAAAGCCCCTAAGGTCCTCCAAAGTCCCCTAAAGAGAAGCCCTACACCGAAACAACCCTGTCTGGGCACGCGGAGGTGAAAAAGGTCCCTTTACCCGTGGTGGCCCTCCAGAGCTGGGGTCCTCAGTGTTTAAAGCCATGGCTGACTGTAGCCCAGGGGAGGCTCATGGCCATGTCCTAGCACTCCTTTCAACTCAGACACTTGAACACACTCGCTTTATGCTTCATTGCCTGGAGAGTCACACCAGATAATACGCGAAGCAGCTGTAGACAGCCCCGCCGTTTGATCAGAAAAGAATGTTCAGGCTCATTAACCTTTTAGTAGCCATACATACAGTCATGATGCAGTGCAGCACACTTCATCCACACTTACAGAAGATATGTAAATTTGACTTGAGCTCAGACAGGAGGGAGTGGGAATCACAGCATGGGTTTTAGCCACATGTCCAGTAATTAAACTCAGCAGTCTACATAGTAAACGCCTTAAAACTTCCAGGCTCAATAGGAGACCATGAAGAAATAATATTCTTCTGGCAAAACAATGAATAAATCAATGGTGAGACATCCTTTGTGGTTAATCTGACTAGGTCACTGCACCAAGAATGCATCGGATTCATCACAATGTCATCAGATGGACAAGTCTAAGTCAACATCAAAATGGAAAGGAGACTTGAACGGGTCAGGACTGAAATTGGAAAAAAGGTTAGGCAGTGGATAGCACGAGGAGCAAATGAGACTGAGCCAACGTTAAGTTTTAATTAAAAGTTTGAAATACAAATGAAATCAAAAAATCCAAAAAATTAAATACCGTATCATGTCGTATATTTACCATAAAACTAATGAAGATGTGATGATTTTTCATTTTCATCTTTCTACTTTCATCATCTACTTAACGACTTTAAATTCCGGACCAATTAAGCATGAAAAGTATTTCTCATCCAAATAAAATCAGTGATACCATGTCTTGACATTTGCTTAAACATCTTTCTGCTTTATCTATTCTATTTTCCCCACACCTGCTGCAGTCAGACGGTAGTGCACACTCTCCATGATTTCACCTGCTCTGTGTTTTTTCTCTGTTTTAAATATTTACCTGAAGCTCTATGCATCATAGATTTGTCCACATATCTTTAGTTACATTCCTTTTCAAATCACCGCAATTATATATCTGACATTAACTCCTCCACTAGATGCAGGCTAATACACAAACTCATCTGTGTAGACTTTAATCTCTGTAATTTTCCCTGTAAAAAAGGCATGTCAGACAATTAGCCCATTTTCTCATCGGTTAAACATTTTTTTTCCTGACATTTGCATTCATCTATCTAACGGGGTCTCGGCTCAATTTTGCAGCAGGAGAATATTCTCCGCCGCGTAAAAAAATGAAAGCACAGCCTCTGACTTGGTTAATTAGTACCTGTCTTCATAACGACAAACGTTTTGTGAAACCAGGTCTCTTCACAGAATCTCTGAACATATCCGTGCTTACTTTGTGGCATACCCCTCTAGTGGCTAAATAGGTGTGCCATTTTTAAGATCTCTTTTTTTTCCTTCTCCACTCTACTTCCTATTCTCTTGGTGTCCTTACACCGGGGGGTAACAAAGGGCTAGTGCACATCAAAGTGAACTGGCTGTCTGCCACTGCTGCTGCCTGCTGTCCTTCAGGCAGTGCACTCATGTAGCTGAGCTTCAAAAATGCACTCTGTCTTTTTCATCTCCGCATTTAAGAGGAAGGTAGAGTCTCTTCTGAACACCGAGATTCATCAAAATACACAGCATGGCGGTGTACAGAGGACTATATCTGCTAAAATAAATTTAAGTCCAACACTAAACATGTAACTGAAATGAAGCAGGTTAATATCTGGGTTAAAGTACGATAGTGAGGGTAATTTACATGTTTTTTTTGGGGGTTGTTTTTTTTCGCCATCACACTGTGATAAATTTGGCCTGAATTTATGGTTGCCATGGCAGAAAAACAAAGACATCAAATTTCCTTCTGCCAACGCTAATAATCCTTCAAGTAGATTTGTAACATGCAACCTCCAACACAGCTTCACACACAGACAAGTGTAAGCTAAGCTACACGCCTAATCATGCCATCACATATGCACACACGCTTTCATTGTGAATGAAGGTGTTTAACTGATTGATATTTACAGAAGATCTCGAGCACGGTGCGGTGAGATGAGATTCTTAGCCGCAGTAAAACATTTCTTAAAGAAGCTCACACGTCTGTAAATAATGATCCTGGCCGAGGTGGCTTGGTGCCCATTTCAATCCATGTGAACATTCAGTGAGGGGAATGTCTGATCCTTGACAATCGACTTCTCGCCAACTTGAGGAAGAGATCGGTCTGTGGGAACTCGTCCCTTGTACAGTCCTGCCCTCGCTCCAAGCCATTTACACATGTTCGAGCCATTAAATTCCTGGGAGGCCAGTGTTTCAGATGTGAAGCAGGCAGTCCAGTCATGGCTCAGCATACTGAGCAAACTTTCTACATTGATGGTGTGCAAGCATAAGTGAAACACTGGAATATGTGTATTAATGAGGCAGGAAATTACATAGTGAAGTAAAGATAGTCTTTACAGCTCATAACTGTGTTCTGTGCTTCCGAACAATTATAAGTCCCGGGTTTGACTTCACGTGTGCATATACACTGTAAGACAAAAAAGTTGTACCCATAATTGTCTTAGTGGTGGAAAGAGAGCGAGAGTGAGTGTGTGTGTGTAAAATGATATAATTAATATATATTGTTATATATGAATACTTGTGAAATATTAATAAGGTAAAGGATGTACGCTGCCTTGCATAAGTATCATGTACCACAGCTCCGCTGCAGGTCTGGTCATTCACAGCAGCTGGCTAGAGGACTTGATCTACAGGCTAGTCATAATATCCTGAAGGCTAATAACTAGCAGAGGCATGGAGGAGTCACATGATTCGCACTCAAGTAAAGTAGTACCAGCAGACACTCACAGTAGAACAGGGCGGGAGAAGGGTGCTGGGTGGAAACGGGGCAGTTCTCTTCATCACTGTTGTCTCCGCAATGGTTGAGCTGATCACACACCAGCGAGCTGAGGTCCAGGCAGCGGCCATTGGTGCACAGGAACTTGCACTCTGTGGAAGAAAAAGGAAGTTGGGTTTAGGTTAAAATGATACCAGTGAACAGTACTGCTGAGAGTCAATAATATGCTGCCTTGTAATGTCAATAGTGGTCGGCTATAACTGGGTTTGTTCTGCATGCAGGAAGGCCACCATTTCAAATGTACATCCTACACAAGTAAAATCCAGACATTAAACATTATACTAGAAATGCTGTACAGACTTTTAATCATAATTTCATGAATGCTTTAAACTGATTAAAAAATATTCAATACATTACAAAATGTGGTACTGATTAGTAGTACTTTATTTGCCTTACTGCATGGAATTGCTGCCATGTTGTATAACGTTTGGAGTTTTATTAGGTTTAGGAGTTTTCTTCTTTTATTAGGGACTTATTTTTAGTGGCAAACTCCACAAAACTTACCTGCCTTGGTTTGAGCTTTTATTTAAAACCACGTCATAAAATGATGCAAGGATCTATAATTATAAATGATATGTGATCTTGAAACGCTTCCATGACCTCGTCTAATCTTTACTCCACCCCTAGCTTGGTTATGCTATAATATAATTGGCTCGTAGCCTTGGTCCCTGGATAGAGCTTGTTTTTCAGCTCAAACACATTGCATCCGACTAATCAGCTAATGACCAGGCCTATCTGAGTCAACATGGGTGTGTTAATACAGTAAAACACTCATGAGTTATAAAAAGCCAATAGGTAACAGCTGAGAGTGTATGTCTGGAACTTCAGGACCTATTTGTCCACCAAAATATGATATTTATGCACATCATGAGAACGATTTTTAGTCCTTAACAATAAACAAATACATGAACAAGATGTCTGTACAGTCCCTCATCAACCTTGAGACTGAAACTTGCTGAACGTGCCCGTAGGTTCTTGTGGCTGCAGACGGACTTGTCTTCAGTTACACATGTCACTCCGTTGCACCATTCCCTCCCTGCTCTATGTTGCTGTCAGCATTAGATTTAAAACCTTGACCAGCTCTGCCCTACTAGTCAGATTCCACACAATACATCAAGGCTTGAGCCTCAAATACAGCTCAGCTGGACCGGGCACCTTTAAATCACAGGAAGCGTGATCATTCTGAACGGTTCTTTAAACAGTTTCTCGTAGCGAATCACACAGCTTGGGACTGTGGGTCAGTGTGCACCAGCATGAGGGGAGGTTCCACCTAACCCTAACCCCGCCACCGAGTAAACAACAAAGCTCTTTTGTGAGTCATTTGAGATAAGAGTGTCTGAGAGAGATAAGAATGATTAGTCTAGGCTTGTGTTAGAGATGCATGCACAGTAGCAACAAAGAGTAAACAGTTAACTGGGAAATTAAACGTGCCACTTGTAGACACAGGGAGTGTGATTTCAGTTTCATTTGCATTGCAATGTTCTCAGTGATTTATATAGCAGGAACAAATAAAAAAAAAAAAATACACCAAAGCACCAAACACCTGGAATTACTACAAATGGTTAGCTATGTATCGAGCTCATCATACATGTTTTATGGCTATAATGTCAAAATAATAATTTCCTGAGATCACACTCAATTTCTTATGTAGGATTTCATCATATGAATAAATATAAATAATCTAGATAAGGGAAAAATCAATTCAGTTATGGATTCAGATTCTTTTGTGTGCTGATTCATTGACACCAAAAAAAATCTTTTTAAAAAAAAATGATTTATTACATTTCTAATAGAGATGCACTAGTCGATCAGCCAGTGACCGGAATTGGCTGTTTTTCGCCTTGATCAGCCCTGACCGATCAGCCTTGGACTGAATGGTCCAACAGAAAGGCTTTTTATGGCGTTAAATAATAAAAAGTTGCACGCGTTAAAAAGCCTCTGAAACTCTCCAAACCCTGTCAGTGAATTAGTCTCAAACCCATTAATTACACACGCTTACACCAGTCTCTAAACACCACGTGTGCTAATTAGCCTCAAAACGCACGTTAGAAGCCGTGCAGGCATGCATTAGAAGCGCGTGCTCACAACTGCTCAACATGTGCCCAAACAATTTGAGGCATTTAAGGCGGTTAAACAGCACTGTTTCTTTATAATCCTGCAGGCAGTACACTCTAAAGGATTCTCACACTGGCATCCTGTGTGGTAGGAATACATTTATTGCTAAGTTGTTTTTTGTTTGTTGCCAGAAATCTAATACAATTTTAGTAAAATGTAATTAAATTATATAATACAGTAATGATGTAAGGAATGGGCTACATTTAATTACTCGCATTCAATTGTGTCGTGAAGCTGGTGAATAAAGCTAAGGAATAAATCTTTCGAGTTATGACAACGCTTTTAAAAAAGTTCAAGGAAGAAGAAAAAAAAAGTTCTTGAACAAAAATCTGGAAATTTTTTTACATCGAACAGGATATTTATTTAATCTTGCAATAAAATGTTTTTAAATATTGCAATATAAATCGAATCGGCACCCAGGTATCGTGATATTGCATCGGGTGGTGACTGATGATTACAATCTCTAATAAACTATATGAAAACGTGAAATTAAATGTCAATCCAACCCAATGTGATCCAGTCTATGAGCAGACTAAAAAAAAACACTAGAGCAAAGCTGCTGAGTGAACCTTAGCTACTGTACATGTGCAGGAAACAGACTGCAGTACACTGTGTAGTCGTGGTCTACTAGCTGTAACCTGGACTCTCATGCTGTAGACAGAGCAGCTAATATTACAGACAAGAAAGATCCTAGAAGGCAAAGAGAGAAAGAGAATTTTACTATAAAAAATGTATGAGTCTTCCAAGGAAGACATGGGTCGCCTGCCTCCTGAATGTCTTTGTCTGTGAGTCTCTTTCTTTAGCTTTTTTAGTCTAACGTTAAAGAAACAAACTGATGTAAGAGAAGAAAAAAAAAAGCTGTAGAGAAAGTTTTTAAATCATCTAAAAGAATTTATCATTTATCTATTACAACACGTTCTCTGTGAAACTTTCTGTCCTTTGCCTTTGTTGACGCGTTTCCATATTGTAATTTATCTGAAATCTTTTCAGTTTGTTTTCTTTCCCCCACTCCTTAAGGCTGTATCGTTTGCTGGTACACTGAATTAAGGAGTTTATCGATTTTCTTATGACAACCAAGTAACTAGTTTCAGGTTTTATGGTCTTTGCTGCCCTTCTTCAATTCATGCAAAACTGAAACTGTAATGTGGTAACCTATTGACCTGTGAAGAAAATCACAAGAAAAATACACTAAATAACAAGACTAATAAATTTCCCACGAGTAACATCTTTGGAGAAGTTTGCTGGCGTAAGATATTAGAAAAAAAATTAAACTTACTATTTACTATAAAACTACTTAGCATTAGCTCAATGTTAGCATGTTAGCGTAGTGAGACGAACAAACTAGATGGGGAATTCCACTTTGTAATTTAATTTCGAAACTATTAAACATGGAAAGTACAAACCAGTTGTCCATGACATACAATTGATTAGTTATTACATATACAATGTACTACTATACATGAACTGCAGAATATAGCAATCATATTCTGCATTGCTTGCTTCTGAGGAAAATAATTTCAGAGAGCTAGCTAATCAGAGTGGGTCAGTAGCAAAACTTCCTCCCCTGAGCACACGTTCAGCTGTCATCTACCACAACAAAAAAAAGAAGTGCCACCTTGGTGTTATTTGTATTACCACATAACCTCAGCATGTTACAGTATATTGTATGGTACGGCTGCATGAATTGATAATTGACCATTTAAACTGCAATATGTAACTATTAAATATACTATTTGTTATTCAATCATATTCATTTATGCTAACAGCAAATAAAAGGGAAAAAATATAGCTTTTTGCAATTAGACAATTGCACTGGTCCATTTCTCTGGATTGGATTTAACAAATAAAAAAATAATAACAATCATCCACTCATCGTCTATAGCGCTTTATCCTGTATACAGGGTCACGGGGGGCCTGGATCCTATCCCAGGAGATTTACAGCACGAGGCAGTGTACACCTTTGACAGGGTGGCAATCCATCGCAGGGCACACACACATACATACACACACTACGGGCAATTTGGGAATGCCAATTAGCCAAATCTGCATGTCTTTGGACTGTGAGAGGAAACAGGAGTACCTGGAATGGACATGAAAACTCCATGCACACAGAGACAGGAATCGAACCCGGACTCTGGAGGTGCATGGCGACAATGCTAAACACTAACCCACAGTGCCGCCTATAATATACAATTTTAAATAAACATTAAACAGCTAGTTCTGATAAAGGTACTGTGCAAGTTTGGTCGAATTCCCATGAATGGTTTAGAAAGAGTTGACGGCCGACGCGAGAGAGCAGATCCCCATGTGTCGCCTATACTTTGCAGGCAGGCGACACAAAAAATGAGTTGGACAGGATGTCTCTGTGCTAACACGGATGATAAATAATACTGGCTGAAATATTTGTATTTATAAACAGCCAGTTCGGTGAACAAGCTTACTTTAATACAGCTGTGACAAAGTGAACGCAGGCACACACACACACACACACACACACACACACACACACACACACACACACACACACAGACACACACACACACACACACACACACACACACACACACACACACACACACACGCACACAAGCACCAGAAGCATGAGCCTCTTTCATGTCCACATCCTTTTTCCTTTCAGTGGCTAATCTGCTGGCCGGACTTTATTCCTGTTTGGTCTAAACACTGATTTAAAAAAAAAAAAAAGAAGAAACAGAGCTGTGTAGCTTTCAGGTGTCTCCTGTATTGCCATAGCAACAGGTCAAAAATAATAAATACTACAGCTAAACCTTGGATCATGGCAACTCTGTGTACCAACCAGTCCTGAAATAATGCTTGTCCAAATATTGTTTAAGAGCAACATCAGCACACAATGACCTGTAAGGCATCCATATTTACCCTCTGTCTCGTTCTTATGAGACATTATTATTAATTACAGCGCATTTAAAACGGTCCATGAAAAATGGAAAACTAGCCTAGATCAACACTTCCTGTGTGGCTGATGCAGTTTAAGGATCCTATAATATGTGCATATACAACTCGTCCAAACCCTTCACAGATAAATCACAGCGGCCACTTTTTGAAACGTTCACCAGAAAATCGTTGCTAATCTGCGTAACCTCGGCTCTGTACCCGTGCTCCTAATGGCATGGTCATTTTCTCCCCCCCTCGCAACAAAACAACTTGTTCTTCACCCGTCTAGACAGAGGGAGGAAACAGACAGAGGTGCTATTTACAGAGCAAAGCAGCATGACCATACCCTTAGGCAATGTTTGTCTGCTTGTCTGTTTGTCTTTCAGTCTGTCTGTGTGTTTGAAGCCATGACTGCTGATACACCAGCGCTTTTCCCCACCTGTTTGCTCTTCTGCTCACTCGCATACTTCACTAGGCTCTACATTTCCTTGTTCTGATCTATTTCTTTCCATTAACTTTATCTTATTTCATCCACTTTCTTCGCCCTCCTGAGCTGAGTCAACAGTCTGAAAAATCTCATGATTCCATTTCCATTAAAAAAAGAAGAAGAAGAAGAAGAAGAAAAAAGAATTTGTAATAAAATACGCTACCTATAAATACACCTCACATAGCCCTTAAGAACCCACGGTGTCACAAACCCTTGAAATGTTCTGGAAAGTTCCTAATTCAGTTTTTATCCTTGACATTAACTGTCTGTGAATTTGTGTACCCATGACATCATTTCCAAAATGTGTCAGAAATAGCTAATTTTAAAAAAGTTTACTGAAAGTACATTTCATCATATTTAAAAAAAATCCCCATGATTTAATAACATGAATGCATTCCTTGAATAATCCGATATAAAAAAGAAAAAATAAACCATAACTGTGACACATATTGAGAGTCCGGTTCCTTTCAAGGTTTCCTCTTATTGCCATCTCTGGGAGTTTTTCCTTGCCACCATCTCCCTCTGCTTGCTCAACAGGGACAATCTGATCATTCTGATTTATACACATTTCCTCACACATTTCAAACTCATTTCCCTAATTGTTTTAATTCTGTAAAGCCGGTTTTGTGACAATAGCTGCGCCATATACTGTGAATAAAACTGATCTGAACTGAATATGTCACATAGGGCTTTTTAGGATGGAAAAGTGCCATGTTACATGTCACCATAATACACTTCATAAAGGAGAAACAGGTCTGGGCTCTAATGAGTTCATGAGCTTTATCTAGTTTAAGCTCAATGGGAAAAACATGAAACCATTCATCATACTCGAGTACCATACGTAAAGCCTAAGATAAAAGCGCATATTAACACTGCAAACATCATTAACTGCAAGATTTGTTTTGTCGACTATCTTCAGTGTTGTAGTTCATTGTTGCTGGATCAAAAGGCGACTCGTGTCGGTATGACAAGGCTGTCAGCGACGATAGTCAGATCTGCTGTTACAGAACGGCTAATCCGACAGGGAGCGGCTTTTTTGTTTGAAGGCTGCAGGAACGGAATGTTACGGGGATAGTCAAGGAGATAACTACTGAAGCGACTACTGTAAACACACTCAACCAGCATCGAGGCTTGACCATTTTGTTAAGCCCAATATAAAGTATTCCTTATCCAAACACTGCAGATAAGCGAACGCAGTGTCCACATGGTCCAGCACGCAATGTGTTTCGATTTCTTTTCACACACTCATGAGGTCAGATTTATAAAAAATAAGAATAACAATCTTTTATAGCTGCTGTGTGTAAGAGTCCAGCTTTCTCATTAGAATGAAATAATGAAATAACCTTCTTCACACCCCCAAGTCAAACTAACAGCTGGAACACAAAGTGATGCACATTCAAAACTAAACCACATACTGAACACACTAAACATTAAACCTAAATATTACAGACGCCATTAGTGCGATAAGGAACCGTTCGGTTGGGTGGAGCGCGGCTGATGACAGCTGAGGGGGTTGTAAGGATAATCATGTGCTGTTTTTTGTCATCTACATTATTGATGTAATAGATCAACTGACTAATCCAATATAACCAAGTTTGAGAAGGATTAGCGTTAGCCGGTTGACATGACCATGCTAGCTAAAACAGACACGGATCCACATATTAAAGGTAAACAAAATGCTTTACTTCCTTCAATATAGCCACATATGATGTATATTAAGTAAAGAGTTAAAAACACACCATTAGATGAGAGTGGGGAGAGAAAGAAGAAGAAGAAGAAGAGAGAGAACACTGAATTTTAAAAGCCCTTTAATGTGCTAGTCAAATATCACAGTACATAAACACGGTATATTATAGACTCAAGAGAAGAAAAAAAATCCAGACAAACAGAAAACAAAAACATTGCAATTATACAGTCCATGAAAAAAGAAAGTTAAACTAATAATCATATCATTAACACTGATGATCAATTATATACCAGTAAACTGGTGACAGGATCATGGACAACCAAGGCTCATCAATTCCCACCAATCCCACAAAAAGTGGCAATGTAGCATAAAATGGCAACAAAAAAAAAAGTCAATACTGACTATAATAGAAAAACATCCGAACACCCAGTACATTGCAGGCCGCTACACACGGGGTCCAACAGGCAAAAAGCCTAAGGATGCGACCCCAACTTCAAACTCCAAAAATCCCAATCTGATCGAGCACACATGGGAAGCTTCAGACAAACAAGTCTGATCCAAAGAAACCCGATCCTGTAACCAACAGCACCCAGAGGATTCGCTGCCAACATCCTGATTCCAGACACTATAGCACACTCAGAGGTCTTGTGGAGTCATGATCCGAGGGGCCGATACACGATACTCGGCTTAATGTTTTGTATTGTAATGCTATGGCTGTTCAGGGTATATTTGTTTCTATCTATTCTATCTGCAGTTATCTTGTGACTTGTTCTGTAACAATACACATGACCATATCCGTTATGCCATTAAAAAACCCGTGAATCTTGAGGGAGAGTGGGAGAACTCATGATCAAACTGTTCTTGCCCATTTACTTTACATATCTCACTCTCTCTCTCACAGAACTAGAGAAATAAAAGGTTGCCCATGTCCAATATCTGTTATGACCACAGAACCTTACATATGCCCCTAAAACACAGCGACTCAGCAAGTCTAGATCAGAAAAAAGTGGGGAAAAAATCGTCCTCAACAAAGATCTATTCTACTGTCTAAATGTATTGAATAAATAATGAATGAATGGGACGAGCGGGTCATGGTTGCACGCGGTGTCTCACAGAGAACTCGCAGTGACGCAGTCCGCTTACAGAACATTTATCAAGAGCGATTTTCACCCACAAGTGGCTATGAGTTATGAGTTGCTATCGGCAGAAGAACAGCAACAGCGACTAATTATTTAACCCACCATTAATATTGATGGTTTCCTTTTATCTTCGGGAAGACAAACTATGCTCTTGGTACCCTAATATAATTAAAGTTTTATACTAAATAGCAGTTTAGTTAGGTTATTGTAGTACAAATGGGCTGATAAATCAGTAGTTCAAAATGCAATTATAGGATTTCAAGTCTAACACAAAGAATGTTCAATTCTTGTTTCATCAAGAATCATGTAGCTCTCTCTCTCTTTCTCTCCACACACTTTTTTGCCTGTCACCATGAACTCAGCCTTCTTTTGTGCATAAAGCTGAAGTTTGATGACGTATCTGATGCACACCATAACCAATGTTTGTGCAAAATCCTGCCTGAATCCCTGACTATCAGTTCTGACGTGAATTACTGTGAATTATTATTGCTGGATTTCCAGGAGACTCACAGCAGCTCAGAATGTTTTGTTGCATTTTTAACAAAAAAAAAACTTCCCCATGTGTCATATTGATGATTTAGACAGAGGCATCTCTGACATCTAGATCTATGAACAATGATTACTTGCATATGCCAAGCAACAAAATCTGTGCTGATCATTAAAAAAAAAAAGTATTCAAACCCATTCCGTTTTATTTGCTTAATTAATCTAACCACTTTACTTGAAACCCCTGTACACCTATTTGGTCATGCAACTATCTAAATTAGTTAATGATGAGGCAGCGGTGCAATGCACAAAATCATGCAGTTATGGGCCAGCCGCTTCAGGTAATAACCATCAGAATGGGGGGAAAATTCTCTCGATTGGATTGCTGGTGCCAAATGGACTGGTTTGAAAATTTCTACAAGCAGCTGCAAACAATCTCTGGAGATTACTCCAAAGTATGACACAACATCCTAAAAACATCAAAGTGAGCAACAGTTCTGTGAACAAAAACACCTTTGTTGAGGTTAGAAGGTCAATGGTGAATGGGCTGACGTGTTCAAGAGGACATAAACGCTACCGTTACCAGTCTGTACAACTGTGATGAGCAGAAAGGCATCTCAATGTGATGAGGAGAAAAGCATCTCAGAATGTACATGTGAAATGTGCTACAACACCACACCACCAAGTCAGGTTCCACTTTTTTCATCCAAGAACAGGAAGCTAAGGCTGCAGTGGGCACAGGCTCACCAAAACTGGACAAATAAAGACATAATCTGGTATCATAAAACTTGAATTCTTCAGAAGTACACAGATGGTAGGACCATTATTTGGCACAAACAGCCTGAATCCATGGACCCAACTTGCCTTGTGTCAACAGTCCAGGCTGATGAAAGCAGTGTAATGGGGTGGAGAATGTTTTCTTGGCACACTTTAGGCTAATTTATGACAACCAATCATTAATTGAATCTCTAGGGCCCCGGTGGCTCAGTGGTAGGTGTTTTGCATGCCCAGCCAGTGCCCAAACCACAGCCACTGGGTGCAGTGCCGTTCCCAAGCCTGGATAAAATTGGAGGGTTGCGTCAGGAAGGGCATCTTTATCTCAAACTCGATTCATGAATATGACGAGGATTTCCGGGGTCTTTCTGTGGAATTCCCAGTCACTGGATCTGAATCCAGTAGAACAGCCTTGGGAGATTTGCAGCATAAAAGTTGCTGTTAGACTTCTGGCTGCTTCCATCGAGGGGTCGCCACAGCGCACCATCCGATCTGCACACAACTTGGCACAGGTTTTACGTCAGATGCCCCTCCTGACGCAACCCTCCCATTTTATTCGGGCTTGGGACAGGGACTGCATCAGGTGGCTGGGGTTTGGGCACTGGGTGGGAATTGATTTGCAGCAAATGTGCACCTGAAAAATCTGCAGGAATTGTGTGATGCAATCATGTCAACATGGAGCTGGATCTCCTTGGAATCTTTCCAGCATTAGATTGAATTAATGTCATGAACAACTAGACGTCTGAGTACAAAGGCAGGCCAGACCCAGTTTATATAAAAAGTTCCTAATGAAGTGCTCACGATGTACTGTATATATTGTCATTTTTCACATCGCTGTTCATATTTTTTATTTAATGTAACACAAATACCAACACTAATGTTGATTACTGGCCAGACCTTTCATTTCAGCGCTTTCATACCTCTGTAATCGACAGGGGACAGATCCAAATAAAACAATCCCCTCAATTTTTTTTTTTTTGTAGGAGTCTGAATTTCTCTGGCCAGATCTGGTTCAGACTGAGAATATCATCTGACTCTAAATCTGTTGAGTCTGGCTGTGGAACACAGGCTTGAGGTGTAATAAGACAGCAGATGTCATCTTTAGCATTTAGTCACATATTCTGCAGACCAGTCCTTCATTAGTGTCTCCTTCTGTCAGAATCTTAACAGCACACACATGCGATTTCCATTCCTTGTACCTATTAACCTTGCAACTGAAAGTTAACAATCATAAATCAGAGAAAAGCAGGCATGCTTCTGGACTGGTATGTATAAAGCCTTGGTGTTAATAAATAAAGAAATATAATACTAATATTTTAAGTGGCAAAAAAGAACAACTTTTTACTCTTACAATTAAATCTTATAATGAGAATGATGTTCAAAATTCTTTACATTTGATTACTCAAATATACTCATCAAAGTAATTCTAACAACAACAACAACAAAAAAAACCCAAACAATCCCTTACCAACTTTGTTCCACCCGATATCGCTGCTAAATTAACGTGGACACAAAAGTTTAAACCATCCGAAATTCCTGCTGGGTAACCACTAGCACACGACATCATTTACTTTCAGCAGGCGGTCTATAATTCCCTCCGTTTGGTCAGTCTAGCAGAGCTGATAGGACTATTTCAGACGAATTCACCTCGACGTGTGGCAAAACAAACAGTGATGTAAACGCTATGTATGGGATTTAATAGTCTCCAGTTACACACAAACGCATCTTGCTCTCAGAACACTTTCTGTTCACTCTTTGGGAACGGAAATATGCATCATTTGTCGGAGTTAGCTGTCTAGCTTGTTGTTAACAAAACAGGAACACTGTGGCGTCGAGTTTTCCACGTCGTCTGTCAAGTCATTTTGATTACTGCTTAAGATATCTTTTCGTATTATATTTTACATACAACTTTGTAAATCTGTATATATTTCATATTCCATAACTCCATATTTAAATATTTAATGTAATTAATTATACATTTTTTTATATCAAAGTATGGAGCAGTACATGCTGTAGGAAACATTTACCAGGTTAATCAGGTTAAACAGGGTTTTTTCGTCCTCTTTACTGGTTTTAACTTTTAAACAGTATTCAGGATTTTGATGATCACATAAAACACAGACAGACACACACACACATACACACACACACACAGAACCGTAGACTATGAACACATACTACTGTATATACTACAATACTCCTATTAGACATTAAATCACAGTGGCATACAAGTCTTTTTTCACAGAAAATGCAAGACTAGAATTTTACTGTAGCAAACCTACAGTATATTGTGAAGCATACTGAGCACAGGAAATTTATTTGCAATATTTTACCATAAGAATGCCTCTATGATATTTTTTTCGTGTGTACTTGGATGCAGGGAACAATTAGCTATCTTGACATAACTCTTGAACATTGCCCTTAGTAAATATGGAGCTTTAACTGGATGTCCTTGGTGGTAGCGTTATTAAATGATCATCACTGAACCCCGTTACATAAAATATTTCAACAGAAAATAAACATGAACTCTTGGCATGTGCTATAGGATACTAAGGAATGCGTACGTCATGTGTATGAATTTACTCCTACTATTAACTCCCACTCTTTTCTATGAAGAACTATTTTCAAGAGCAATTCTCAAAAACATTATAATACCAGCTTAGATAAACACGACACATCCCAAGGCAATAATAAATAATTATTACTTGGATGGATGTGATAGTAGTGCTCCTCAGGCGCTTTTTTTTTTTTTTTTTTTTTAAGTTTGTCTGATGGGATTCAAAGCAGATACAAAAAAAAAAAAAAAAAAAAATGAGAACAAGAACAATGTTGATCCTGAAACCTGGTCAGAACTTGTGCAGGAAATGGATTTCTGGCACAGAACAGTCATGAGGTCTACACTGTTAGCTCATAAAGATGCAGAATAAACCTGGATCATAGCATCTACAGCAGAGAAGGGAAAAATATTTATTCAGTTATGTGTTGTGATTCTTTTGAGGGGCAATTCAGGAATCATCACCATACTGACTCCAAAATAGATTTTTTAAATGATTTTTTCATTTATATACATTTGCATTTGTAAAATGTTGCCTATAATCCAACTGTACAGGTGGTGCTCTCTAAACTCTTCATATATTGGCAGGCAGCACAGTATCCTGTGTAATAGGAGAATTTCTTACTTTCTTACATTTGTCTAAGAAATAATTAATATTGAATCTGGATATTCATAAAATCAATCAATCAATAAATAAAAACTTTGTTTAATCTAAGATTGACTTTCGTTGGTACGCCCTTGCTTATAGATGTAGACTGCACCGACATTTTGATGTTGAAACTTCAAATATAATTCGATGATCTCATAATGATGACAAACTCTCCAGCTATTTAGTTACCAGAGTCAGACACCTTAATATGCTCCCTTCATCATGCGTCACAAGTGGGATCTGGTTTGTGGTCCAAAAACAATACATGCAAACATTTTTATTCTTTAACTGAGGAAAGTTAAAGCTGTATGTTTTGTGATTAGCAAGTATTGTAGAAGCTGAGAGAAGATACTACCCACCTACTGAGAAGGGCTCGCTTACAGTCCAAAGACATTCTGATTAGGCTTATTGGTGTTCCCATATTCCCCTTAGAGTGTGTGTGTGTGTGTGTGTGTGTGTTCCAGGCTTTGTGTGACCCTGTTAGTCATTTATTTATATTACTACAGTCAGTTATTATTGTTGTGTTATTGTAAGTCTAGACCGAATGACAGCAATGTTATTCAACTAAAGCTGAACACTTCTAATGTGAACTTAGAGGTTAACATCTGGTGTGGAGTCCTCAAGCTATACTGTTTCTAACTGTAGATAGTATTACAGGAATCTCCATCCATCCGCTATCAATACCGCTTATCCTACATAGGGTCACATGTGGAGCTTTTGCGAAGGGCACAAGGCAGGGTACACCCTGGAGGCGTGTATGCAAAAGCACATACAGCACACACACATTTAACCATGGGTAAATTGGACATGCCAATCAGCACTGCATGTCTGTCGACTGCGGGAGAAAACCAACCAAGCACAGGGAGAACATGCAGATTCCACAGACACACACACACACACACACACACACACACACACACACACACACACACACACACACACACACAAGATTCGAACCCCTGGAGATGCAAGGTGACAGTGCTGACTTCTAAGACACCAGGCTGTCATAGAAAACATACTCCATGTTTGTGCCACATGGGGGTATCGTTAGGTGACGTGGTAAGTTTCTGGGAAGGATATTTTGATTCCAGTCCTGATCAGCCCTCTCCAGTCAAAATGGTTGCTATAATAAAAGGAAACATTAATGCTAAAAAACTGAGTACCACGTGCACTTTCTCCAATAATGATGTGTTCATTTCAATCTCAAAATGTCTTTTCCTTCTTTTTGTTTTTCCCGACACTTTTGCTCATTAGGGATCTGAAATTCTCAACAGCTTCCATCGGACAATTTCTATTGTGAAACGCACTACATGAAGACATTCGAAATTAACCACAAAAACAACAATTAGTGCACGAATGCAAAAAATAAACGCAACTATTCATCTATCTGACGCAGCCGTTTCTGCATGTTAGACATTGTGCAGTTCCTTCACCCTCCTGAATGATATCACTCTCATTATTATGTCAGCACAGCTTTTCCTTGTTACACAGCAGGTTTTCCACTTTCTGTCTGGAACACAGCCCTGTCACTACTGTTGGAAGCATCCTGACACTTAAAACTTTATGGCACACTCAGCTATACTGTACATTAACAATAATCACACTCAGCTATACATTAACAATAATCACTGAGGGCTGAACATAAAGTCTGCTTGCTGAGGAGTGCTGGGATAAGAGCAGGGGAGCGTATGAGAGGGAGGAACTGAGAGTAATAGTTTAGTATGCTGCTCTGGATTTTCTTCTCTTTCCCTCTGCATTCCATTCCACGCAGGGGAGACACACAGCCTGCCGCAGAGAGGAAATGGGAACGAGAGGCAGGGGAGGCATAGGCTGAGCAAAAAACGAAGGAAAAGAGAAAGAGTGAGCACAGGATCATTAGAGACCAAGTTAAAGAAAACAGGATGTAAACACAGAGAGAGAGAGAGAGAGAGAGAGACAGAGCAAGAGAGAGAGAGAGATAGTTACAAACAGACAAAATGGGGGGGGGGATGAAAAGAATCAGGGAAGAAGAAATGAGAGGGAGAGAACTAAAATAAAAAAGAGAACACACGAGGGAGGGAAAGAGAGAGGGAGTAGACGGCAAACAGTTCAGGAACTTTTCGAGAGTCTTCAAAAATCTGAAGCCGCTTGGCGTTCGAGCTACAGCTTCAACTTCTCCTACGAGCGTAATCTGATTTTACTCCGTAAACCACTTCCTGTTACTGTTAAGTATATACATTAGTATAGTCCTTCTTACATTTCTTAAAAAAGGTTGTGTGAATTTATTTTTCCAAGAATCTCTGGATGTTTCCAGCAGGTCCGACTTTTCGTTACGATTACCATATAATCTAAAACATAAATCGAACATCTCTGCAAAACTGTAGACCATCTTGCATCAATATTTTGAGATGGCTAATGTGATGGCGTGCCCCATTATTTTCTTATTGCTCTTCTTATTTCATCCTTTTAAGATCTATTGTTACTGTATATGCCATTCTGTCTAATGGTGCAGGGAAATAGTGAAATGTTGAAAAATCAATAAAACTTTTACATTTCAAAACTTTTAAAAATATGACACAGCAGTATTTCTCACAACACTCTCTCATTTTATTCTGCACTGTATGCATAACCTTGTGTCACAAGTACCCAAAGAACACATTTAACAAAATGTACACTTTAGCTATAATTAAAAGTATAATTACTATATAATTACGACACTAACAATAAAGTATATAAAATATACTGCCTGGACAAAAAAGGGTGACATTTCCTGCATTAAGTAAATAAAAATAGCTATGGAGATGGATCAAATAATTGGTTAAAGAAAAGTCCAGGTTATTAATAAAAACCTGGAAGTATGTGGAAAATATGTGGGTAGGAAAAAAATAAACAGGATAATAAAATGCTTGGGGAAAATCACAGCCATGTTTAATAGTGAAAATAAGAGGATTTCCACACACAATAGAACAAGAACTCACAGGAACTAAATACCCGTGTGGCCATAAGAAAACCACTTATTAGTGAGACTAATCAAAAAGCAAGCGTTGGATTGCTAGAAAACAAAGATTGGACTTTAAAGCAATAGAAAAACGTTCATGTGATCTGATGAGTTCAGACGGACCCTATTCCAGAGCGTGTCGGGGGAAGAAGGGAGGAGAATAAAGGCGATGTACCCATCATGCATAGAGCCCAGTGTACAAGCCTCTGGAGGCAGTGTTATGATCTGGGGTTGCTTCAGTCTGTGAGGTCTAGACTCAACAACATTATGTGGCAGTAAAATGAAGACAACTGATGACCTGAATGACTAGAAGGTTATCACCATCTATGGAGTTTTTCCCTCGCTGATGGCACAGGCATATTCCAGGACTCTAATAGTGGTTCAGTGAGCATGAGGAAACACACCTCATTGCTCAATGTAACTAAAACTAAAGGCAGTTGAGCCAAATGTTAGCATGCACAACCTTTTCTGGCCAGGCAGTATATAAAAGTTTCCGTCCTTTCAGACGCCAAAGATTAAACATATACATATTCTGTAATATTCTGGAGCTAGAATATTAGTAAACAAATTCACAATCTGCCATGGTTGCCAACTACATTAAAAAAAGTCATTTTTAAATATAAAACCATCAATAAATCTAAATGTTTTCAAAAAATGTATTAATGAAAGTAAAATGTACTGCCATTTAGTTTGTCTCTTTGGCCATGCTCTTCTTCATACTGCCTTGCTGTTTCGATTCCCATTTCCAAGTAACATACCACAGTCATGCACAGAACTTCCTCCCATCAGCCAGCGACTGCTATTTGTACAGGCTGTTCTCTCCAGTTCGCTCTCCCTCCCAACAGCGTTACAGGGAGTGCGGAAACCTGTTGTGTCTGCCAAAGCAGCACTAACTTTGAAGGCAGAAAATTAATTACAGGAAACTGGAGCATTTTGCACAGAGTCGCCATGAAGAAAGCAGAAAGACTTTTCTTCCTCTTACTTCCCATCTCTCGGGAACGATTTCCAAGCTGTAGTAGGAGAGCTGTAATTCTGAAAAGCTGACATTTCTGCAGACTTCTCCAGAACACGTCTTTAACGCTTTGCCAGTCGAGCAGCAGCGGTTGATTTCTGGCGTCTGTCATTCCGGGCCATTTTGGAAAACTTGTTCTCGATTCAAACGATTGGACTGTGCAGCCCTATTAGCACCTCATCCGCATCAGGACATCGGAGTGTATCATTTCATCAGCGCTTGGCTAATTGCCAGCCAGGCTTCACTCCAGTGTGCTGATAGAACATATAATGTGATTAGGCTTCAAGGTGAATTGGGAGAAATCTTGCATCAGCACACCCAATTCCTTGGCGTGTATCTGGTTGCTTCCTGTGAGAACACTCCCCCATCTGCTCGCTTCCCGTCATGGCTCGGATGAACTCCTCCTCATTGTGGCCATGTGCCTTCCCTCCTTTCTTCTGGAGAAGGTGAGGCAAATGCAGCTGCTGATGGCATTTTATACATGCCTATTACTCAAACCATTTCACTGCCGCCTTTTGTGGCAATCGTCGAGGTTGCTGTGCCATCACAGCTTCATGACTTGGCACTGGAGATCCTGGTTCCGTAACGCGTTGCCAAATTCTGTCTAAATATGGGCTGTCTTTACTTGCTGCGCAGTGGAAATGCAACCCATATCCATGCACAGTGACAGTCTGCTGAACAGAACAGTTACGGCAATTTCCTTTTAATTTTACGCTCGCAAAAATCAGCTTCTTAAATGTTTTCTGTCGCAGCTATTTTTAGAGATTAAATCATTTTAGGATCGTGATCAAAGTCCACAGAAATCTCGTAAATTTGGCTTCTCCCCCTTTATTTCTTATATGGCAGGACATTGTGTTTGTGCAAAGACACAATAAAAGCCTTTAGCCTTCACTCAGGGTATGTCAACTTATTAATTTGCCTCAACAATCAATCAGGAACAGTACTTTGCTCGGTCCAGGGTTGACATGGAGAAGCACATAAAAGCAAAAAGCTTAAAGTCGTCCTCACTGTGTAAAATCAGGCATGTTAAATGAATCGTTGAAACACTTTCTGGAGCGCTTAAACAGAGTGCGCTGTATTCTTCTTCCTTGTACTCTTTCGTACTTTTAAGTAATGAAGACGGACACACATTGACTACACGAGCAAACGTCTCAGTCACTGAGAGGAGCGCAAACTTTTACAGAGGCAACCAGGAAGTTCACTTTTTCCTTCAGCACTTGTTTGTGGAAACCCAATCTCAACCAAACCTGGCTGATAAGACAGAAAATCCTTTGAAGCTGCTTTGTATGCGTGTGTGTGTGTTTGTGTGTTATCAGCTAACAGTGGTTTACTTTCACAAGAAACAATAAATAGAATTCAACCCGGGTGTGAATTCCAACATTTCACCAATTGTTTTAAAGGTCCCATATTTTACCATTTCTTTAACAAATCAACACAGGTGTCAAAGATCCCCCTAAAGTTCCTCTATACCTCTAGACGGTGCGCATTGTTTCATAGCTCAAACTGCTTTTGTTTTTGCCCTTGTATTAGTGTCTATGCAAATGAGCTAGTGCTGAGCCACACCCCACTAAAAACAGCACGGCTCAACAACAAGGTAGGGGAGGGGATATGCTTATACAAGGTCACAATAGGGAGACGATCTAATTGGCTTATTTGTTCAATACAAAAAGTATGGGTTGTATTGTGTGAAGACCCATCTGAACATTTAACAATGATTAAAAGATGGATTTTCCATAATAGGTACTCTAATTGTGTGAGGGCAGTCAATATGCTTATAGTAACAGCTTCACTATATTTTCAGTCTGTCTTAGCTCCCTTTGCGCTCCTGAACTCATTAGAGGACCATGTATTCTTGATTCAAATGTCCCAGCTTCTGGCACATGAATCTATACGCCAGGCGACAGCGGCGGTGTAACCTTGAGACTAAAGCGGCTTTGATCTCTGGGGTGATAAAGTGTGCGCTTATCTCTCATGTGATCGGTTTGCATGGCTTTTTTTAAGTTTAGCACGCAAACAACTGTACGTGAGTGTGTGTCTGTCTGTGTGTCAGTGTGTGTGTGTCGCTAGGCGACTGCAGCTCTAAACCGGGTGCTCAGTTACATGCTGTTTACTGGGTGGTCACTTGTGAGGTACCTTAGTTATCTGGAAGGTCTAAGAAAGGGTAAAAATTGCATTTTTGAAATGAAGACTCTATAATTGTATGATGTTACAGAGTTCCACCTATTCATAGCACGTTACTCTTCAAACCCTCATCGAGGTTCAGGAAACAGACTGGAAAGACTTACACATGCATTTTCTTCATCATTTATATGAAAAACCTGTTTTTTTTTTTAGGTTTACCACATGCTCTCTTTCCATCACTGCCAAGTATAAAATTGCTTTTCCTGTTTCCAACCAGGTTTTTCGTTTGTGCTAATTAAAAGTTCATGTAAAAACAGGTGCAAGGAAACCCCACTAATGTGGCTTCTCCTGAAGAGTTTCTCTGAATTCTAGCAGGGGGTCTGACTTCAGCTTACTGAAAACTCAACACACAAAACAAATCAATTATTTGGCTGCGAAAACGCAAGAGCAAAACGGTGTTTAAAAAAAAAAAAAAAAAAGCAACTGCTACTTTAGATCGCAAATCAAACTTTCGGCATTCGGGTCGGCTAATACAACCATCAGCGCCGTTGTATTGGATGAATACGGTATGTTAACAGAGGGCGATTGACTGACAGTTTCTTCAAATGCAGAATCGAGATCTGTTCTTGGCTTTTAGGTTTATTGCGATCTCTGACCACATAGGCCATGTACTGTACATATACATTCAGGAGAAGGAGTGTATTTGAATGGCTTGCGTTGAATAACAAAGTGAATAAGAAGCACATTTAACGTGGCTGTTCACTTTTTCGCCGTCTAAAGCACTTGAAAGTATAGAACAAAAATGTGCCTCGCCGACACGCGTTACAAACGTTACAAACATATACCGTGTCAGATGTGTCACCTATACGTTCACATTGCTAATCTCCTGTTCTACCACATCCCATAGCCCTAGTGGATGCAGATCTAGTGACTGGAGAGGCTTTTCAAGTACTCTTAACTCACAGTCATGTTCACAGAACCTGTTTGAGAGGTTGGCAACAATACTCCGGCATTGCTGTGGCATTCAAAGCATGTCCACTTGGTATTAAGAGGACAGATTCCACACACCATTACACTGCCCCCACCAGCCTGAACTGTCGACACATCCACTCTGTCCACGCATTCAGGCACCGAATTCATTCTGACCCTTACCTTCTGTATTTATGCAGCAGAGGTCTAAATTTGTCAGATCATGAGGCATGTCAGTAGTCTGTCTAGTTTCATAAGTTTATGCCCATTGAAGCCTGCTGTTCTTGGCATGAAAACCCGACGTGGTCTTCCACTGTTGTTGCCCATCCTCCTCAAGGGTTACCAGGCTATGCATTCTGAGATGTTTTTATACACAGCACTGTTGCAAAAAGTGGTCATTTCACTACCCGTAGCATATCTGTCAGCTTGAACCAGCCATTCTCCTCTTACCCGTTGCGCCGACGAGGCTTTCTGGCTGCAGATCTATAACTAACTGGATGATTTTCCTTTTTTCACACCATTGTTGTAAACTCAGAGAGTTGAGTGTGAAAATCCCCGGAGATCGGCAGTTTCTGAAATACTCCTACCAGCTTGTCTGGCACCAACAACCACACCATGGTCAAAGTCATCAAATTTTTCCTACATTCTGATATTTGCTGTAAATATGAACTGAAACTTGTGACCTTTATCTATGACATGACTGTATGCATTGTGGTGATGCTGCATGATGAGGGGGGTTTCAGGTAATGTATGTATGTTACATTTTATGTGAAATAAAGTTCCAGTCAAAAGTTTGGACACACCTTCTTATTCAAACTTTCTTTTTATTATTATTTTCAGCGTTATTACTGAAGATATTGATAATATGACAAAAATGTGTAAAATAACCTAGAATATGTTTTATATTTTTGATTCTTCAAAGTAGCCACACCTTTTGCTTTGGTGACAGCTTTGCCCACTCTTTGCGTTCTCTCAGTCAGCCTCATGAGGTAATCACTTGGAATGGTTTTGCAACAATCTTGGAGGAGTTTCCAGAGTTTTTGAGTACTTGTTGTCTGCTTCTCCTTCACTCTACAGTCCTACTTATTCCAAACAATCTTAACTGGTTTTAGATCGGGTGATTGTGGAGGCCGGGTCATCTGATGCAGCACTCCATCACGCTCCTTCTTGGACAAATAGCTCTTACATAACCTGGAGGTGTGTTTGGGGTCAATGTCCTGTTGGTCCCGCTGAGTGCAAACCAGATGAGATTGCATGTCACTGCAAAATGCTGTGGTAGCCATGCTGGTTACTAGGTGGGCCCTCAATTTTGTCACCAACAGTGTCACCAAAAAAAACCCACCGCATCATACCTTCTTCTCCATCTATTCATACTCTTTACTTCTAGCAAACACACAGTGGTTAGATTTGGACTCATTAAACCAACATTTGGTTTTCCTCTGATCTAATGTCCATTCCTTGTGTTTCTTGGTCTCTTCTGCCTGTTGTTATTCTGCAGTAATGGTTTTCTGTGTACAGTAGTTGTAGGAGCACTAATGAGGCTATTGACTCTGTACACACCCATCCTCTCCATAAGACAACTGATAGTCCAAAGCACATTAACAAGGCAAGGAATGTCACAAATTACCTCTTGACAAGACACATCTGTGAACAGAAAACCATTCCAGGTGACTAGCTCAGGAATCTGACGAGAGAATAAATAATTCCATAAATGTTATCCAAACTATAGCATATCCTCAGTATTATTTCCCAATGTTAAAAAAAAAAAAAAAAAAAAACACTGAAAAAGCAGGCATGTCCAAACTTTTGCATTTGACTGGTAGTGCATGCTACACACACAAATGCACCAATCACCCTGCCTGGACAAATCCCACAGAAAAGCCAATGTAGCACAAATCATCGAAAGAAAATTAAAAAATTAAAAAGTGACCACCATAGAAAAACACCAGGGCACCACAACCCACCACGCATGGGGCCTGACAGGTAAAGAGCCCAAGATCCACCAACCCGGCCCCCAAACCCCTCACGTTACAATCTGAACGAGTATCCAAGGGATGCGCTAGACAAACAAGTCCGATCCATGGAGGCCCCGCCCTACGACCCATCAGCTGCCAATGTGCTGGTGCCAGACGCCATAGCAGATTCCCAGAGGCCATGAGGAGCCACGCCCGCAGGGCCAATGCCTCTCTCTCTCTTTCTATATATATATATATATATATATATATATATATATATATATATATATATATAGATAGATAGATAGATATATATAGATATATATAGAGGGAGAGATACTTGTATGTTTGTGTGTGGTCTATTATTTCACTTCACAGCAAATGAACCATCCTCCAAAAACAACATCAAAACACACCTAAAGCAAACCGAGTTCAGAAACAGCAAGCTCCCATGAACCCAGCATGTATAGTAAACACATACGCACACATGCACACACACTTTAACCTTGCAGTATCGATCGGTCTTTCTCCCTGTCTGGCGTAACTTTCACACAGTTCCCTCAGGGCCTGAACTCACATTGCTGATGTACTGTCACACACAGCGTGTCAGCTACACTACACTCCGTTTACTGCAACATCAAACACGGACCTGGGGCCTTCAGTTCAACTTTAAATACGAGCAGTGCTTTTCCAAATACTTCAATTTCTCATGACATGCAGAAATAAGCCGATCGTGTCAAACCCAAGTACAAAATCAAACTTTATATATATAAATTAATAGCAGCTACTTGGATGTGATCATGGAAGGAAAGTCAAGAGACTTCCAGCAGAATTTGGACAGGCCTGCTGTAACAGATATGAGACAGCACGGAAACAGTGACGAATACAACACTAATTGGTCTGTCACTTTATTGGCAAATCATTTACTGTCACAGTTTGGCAACTGGAATATCAAGACTATATCAGTATTTGCAAAAGTGGTTGGACGAGTGATGGTTAATTAGATTTGCTCTAGCAGATTTGTATGCGTGTAAAGCTAGTCAAACAGTTTAACGATGAGTTGTCACGAACTAACCGGTGATGAATCAGAAGACTAGCAGTTATCCCTGTAGCGTGGATGGTAAACCCAAACGCGGAAGTAACGCGAGCAGGCAGGATAACCACGCTGGTTATTATTAGAACTCTTCCGAAGCGAGAGCAAGAGTTTACACAAATAAACCCGCGTTCTAAATACACACACCCAATCGGAAGCGATAACCCAAGAAAGTGAGTACTCATGTTTAGACGAGCGAGGCGTCGGCGATAGCATGGGCAAAACTCAATGACTGAGCAATGTGAAGCGCCATCTTGTTTCCGTTTATGCTTCCTGAAACCCGACCGTATTACTTCCGGGTCCTAGTGCTGGTCGTGTTACGAGTGTGCATGACAGTACCCCCCTGTCCAGGACCGACTCTCGACGGTCCTGCGGTGGAGGATACCCGACGACGGTAGTCCCGGATGAGTTCGGGGTCTAGGACAAACCGAGCCGGAATCCAAGATCGCTCCTCGGGACCGTAACCTTCCCAATCCACCAGGTACTGGAGCTATATGCCCCGAGGACGTGAGTCAAGGATCCGGCGAACGGTGTAGGCAGGACCACCCTCAATAATACGGGGAGGAGGAGCAGGGTGGGTGGGGGGAACCATTGGTGAAGTGATGAAGGGTTTGAGCTGGGAGGTGTGGAATACTGGATGGATCCGGAGCGCCGCAGGCAGCTGGAGCCGGTAGGTGACAGGGTTAATCCGGAGGTTGATGCGGTATGGTCCGATGAATCTTGATGACAACTTTCTTGATTCAGTCTGCAGGTGTAGGTTTTTTGTTGATAGCCATACCTTATCACCTACTTGGTACATTCGTCCCGGTGGGTGTCGACGGCGATGTTGTAGAGTGTAACGGCGGTTAGCCTGTTGAATGGCGTCGTTTGCTTGTCTCCATAGCCGTCGACACCGGCGAACCAACTGTTGGGTCGACGGTACTTCCACCTCCAGTTCTTGATGGTCGAACATCGGAGGTTGGAAGCCGTAGCATACCTCAAATGGGCTTAGGTTGGTGGCAGAAGACATGTGGAGGTTGTGAGACAGCTCAGGCCAAATGAGGTAGCGGGCCCAGGAGCACTGGCGATCAGGTAGCGCTCCAGTTGTTGGTTGGTTCGCTCCGTCTGACCGTCTGACCCCGCTTTCCCGGGGTGTCCAGCAAGTGGGGAGGAGTGTCCCCACTGGAGTACTTCGGCCCTGATGGCGTTGGGTACATAGAGTCGGCCAGGCGGCACACCTGCCGGTTCGGTCTCCGTAGCTTGTGCCTGGCGGACCCTCGTTTCCAGGTTCCAACTGAGCGGTGCGAGGATCTTGGTGGGTGCAGGACAGGCGCAGGGTCCGCCCGGGGGGCGTCTTCCTCGTGCTGTCGGGAGAGGGCGTCGGCGGACCCCGGGCGGTATGACAGGTGGAAATTATAGTTCTCAAAAAACAGTGCCCACCGCGCCTGTCTGGGGTCGAGTTGTTTTAAGGTGCGGATAGTGATGAGGTTTTGATGGTCGGTCCAGACGATGAACGGCTCTCTGGCGCCCTGGAGTCAGTGTCGCCATTCCTCCAAGGCCCACTTTATGGCCAGCAGCTCGCGGTCCCCTACTCCCTATCGCTGCTGAGTGGCATCAAATTTATTGGAGAAAAAACTGCAGGGGTGCAGTTTTTGGTCTGGACCTCGCTGGGAGAGAACAGCCCCGGCGCCCACATCTGAAGCGTCCACCTCCACAACGAATGGTTTGTCAGCATCCGGGTGAAGGAGGATGGGAGCAGTGGTGAAGCGGCGACAGAGCTCATGGAAGGCAGAGATGGCAGTTGAGGTGAGGTTGAAGGGGTGAGATGATGGGCAGGTCAGAGCGGTTAGTGGAGCTGCAACGGTACTGTAGTCCCGGATAAAGCGGCGATAGAAATTGGCAAACCATCTTGTTTCCTTTTATGCTTCCTGAAACCCGACGGTATTACTTCCGGGTCCTAGTGCCGGTCGTGTTACGAGTGTGCATGACATGAGTAGTCGTTCATTAAATCATACACAGTTTTTGGCATCTTTTGTTAAATGGCAACAAATAAGGTTCGGGCACCTGCGGTGTAGTAAGTGAGGTAAGTATCCGCCAAGTACATTAAGTACACTCCAAGGATGCTTTCACATACGTGTAGTGTTTAACCCATTTGAATGGGACCCTGTTGTGTTTTCTTCCTCGAAGTCTGGTTCGTTTTGGCAGGTGAGAACACAGCAATTGTACTCGGCTCTAGTAGGCAGTCTGAGAGTGTCTGAGCCACGTGGGGTCGGTCCAATTCTAAGTGAACTTTAGAGCTTTTCAACTGAAACGAGAAGATTTCGACACTCGACTGAATGTTTAGGTTCATGTCCTGCATGTCCTGAAGATGTGAGCAATTAGCAAAGACTCGTTTACTGTTCAAATAACATGATTTACAAGGATTTTATTCGGTTTAATTATGTGAGGCTTAACAATAAACCGTATACTAAACAGGACGGTGAATCAGAAGTAAACCTGAATCTATACAATTTGAGATTTCTATTAATTGAATTCATCAATTCAATAGCAATGTTTGTCTGATTTGTTGCAAACAGCTATATTTCTGTCAGTTGTTGAAGTACTAAAACTACTAAAAGTTTGATATGCAGCAAAATGTACAGTACTGAAACTTGCCACTTGAATGGCAAAGCTCCAGACACGTGTGTTCCCAGGAAAAAGGAAAGGAAGTTGTGTTGCAGGTTTTGTTGGAAATGCGTCTCTCAATGGAAGAGAAAGTATTCACAGTTGAGTATTATTTCCGCTCTTACTGATGTGATCGTGAAGGGGGACTGAGTTTAAAAAAACAACTGCAGAACAATTCCTTCCCATACCCGTCCCATTCCCCCGACCTTGCACCAGCTGATGCGTACTTGTGCGTAAATGTTACAGGAGAGTGTTTTCAACTGTGAAGATCCTCCAGGAACTGCACCTGTATTATGCAAACAAATCGTCTCCCTGTGCAGGAGTCTGCAGCAACCTTTGTTCTGGGAAACCCGGGTTGAGAATCTGCATGAACGATATGAACAATGTCTACAGCGAGACGGTGCACACACACTTCAAAAACTTACACTACACATACCATGGTAAATCTACATGTGAATAGTGTGTGTTAGTTTCTTCTTTCAGGAGAAAAAAAACTCACAGAATGACAACAAGGTAATACTGTTCGCCTATTCATTTCAGTGCTGTATATTTTGGCGCATACTGTATCTAATACGCACTGAAATGTTGTGCTGGTGTTGTTGATTGCTTAAATCATCAATGCCTCATGCATGAAGTATTCATTGTTTTGTTTTCCTTCTGCCCCGCACGCCAGTCCAGTAGGTGATGGTATTTCCCAACCACTCAAACCCAAAAGAAGAAGATGAACAAGTGTATTTGTGGAACATGGCAGCGGTTTGTCTTACTACAAAAGATGTGATATACTGTAGGGAGTTTTCAAGTGTGAATGTATTCTGAATCAAAAAGTGACTAATTCGATTCAATCCAATGAATCAACCGACAAAAGATTTTTTCAAATGCATGATAGATTCGATCGCACTGCTGCAACACCAAACAAATCCATTTTGTTCTGATTTGGACTGAACCGACTTACAGGAATACGTGAATACATTAACATGCTCTCGAACATTTGTTTTAAGTTGCTTAAAGTGGCTACAGTAAGTGTTGTGTAACACCACAAATCCTTTGTGTTCTTATAAATTAAGATCAAATAACCTTGTTCTCAATCGCCTTCGGCCAAAGTACAATGCATGACCTTGCACGTGGACACACAAACCTAAGTGCTGCAGTTTAGCAACATTTAATGCTTTTCAAATAAATACATGAGTTCATTTTGAAGAGTTTCTCTACAGCAGGGGAGACGTGATGGCCGCCTTCCCTAACCGTCAGGAGGAAACTCTTCTGTTTTTGTTTCCACCGCAGCTCATTGCAGTTTGTTGTGTTGGTTTTGGTTTTTGTATTGTGATGTGATGCTGCGTTGACGACAGACGTGGTTTTAGGTTATGGGTTTATGAGTTTTGTGGTGGTTTCTAGCGCTTCTACTTGCATTTCTACTTTCTACCCAAATTCTCATTTTTTTTTCTTCTTTTCTTTGTGTTATCCTGATCTGTTGCAAAAAACAAGTCCGTTAACTAATTGTGAGAAAGATTCATGCGGTAGTTGTAGAACTGATAATAAGCCATACTTCAGATTCATATAACTTTTTTTAACCATAATAATTTTTTTTTTAAATGCGCAATTTAAACTTCCCAGTATATTGAACTGTCCACTGTTCAAAATGAATATATTATACATAAATAATACAGTATGATATGGTTTAAACCTGGTATAAACAATTGCTATTTTTCTCCTGAAACTGTATTACCCCACTATATAGAATTTTTTTTTATTTTTAAACAACCCCATTTTTTAAGTCAGGATCTAAGCGCTCGGCCTTCTGCTCACCTGTGAAAGCATTAGTGGCAGGTAGGTCAGCCTCCTGCATGCTGCTCCTGTGCCCAGAGCGTCGTCTTCCTCCTTAACCACTCTGATGGGGCTGCTGGGGACGACACAGCCACGATGCTGCCATCTTCACCTCACGAGTCCATCACACTGCTGACACTGCTGCTGAGCTAACGGCGCCACTTCACCACGGCAACCAACACGCCGAGCCTCCAATTAACACCGTTACCCCCCCAGCCAGAGCGAGGCGGTCATGGCTGCCTTAGCCAGAGAGCGGTACAGGGAAGAGGACAGCGAGGAAGAGAGAGAGAAAGAGAGAGAGAGACAGAGAGAGACTGATCCGGGTGGAGCTTGTTCAGGTACTTGAGGCAGGTGTATAGTGGTTGCTGTTCCCAGGAGGATGTGCTCGGTTGAGCAACGTTCTAATCAGCATACCAGCTCATCAGCCAGAGTGCAGCGTTTAGACAGTCACTGGGGAAGCTCCAGCACGGCATCACTGCAGAGAGAGAGAAAGTGAGGATGAAATTTTCACCTAGCAGCTACAAGAGATGCATCAGTAGCTTTTCTGTTTTTGGGCACAGAAACGAGCGATCGAAAACTTTTCTTTATATATATATATATATATATATATATATATATATATATATATAAAATGTCATGTTTGCATACAGGTTATTAAAAGCACACACATGCTAGTTGAATTCAAGTGCATCAGCTAGCTGGATTAGCTACGTTGCCTTGACTGTCTGTTAGAAATAGGCTTTGTTTCACTTTTAAAAAAGCACTTCTGTATAGATTTCAGTACATTTTTATTGTTCAGTTGCATTAAAACCCTTCGTTGTTAATGACCGAGAGTGGCTCATCGCCAAAAACAACACACTGAGTAAGAGCTTCTGTGATTTTCCACTCAAATAGCGTAACCCTAGGCAGCATTGTTTGCTGACGTGCACCAGCAACGAACATGCTGAGTCTTATGTTTCGGATGTTTTATCAGGTGACTTGTGCTGTAGTTCCTCCACTTGATCTTTTTCTCAGCGAACAGTTTGCAGTCTGAATTATGGCACGTGTCCAGGGTATGTCTCCAGCATTGTATTTAGTGTCGTCTGCTCATTAGTGCAACAGCGCGCACACACGCTGGATAACGATTATACTGTATCTGGATCAGCGCATCGATATGTAAAACTCGTGCAAAATAATAGAAGAGCAAATCATAAGATGCGAGACATCGATCTCAGACATGAGGAGTAAGATGTGCAAGTCAGAACGGTCGAGCACTTCTTTATAAAACTGAGAGAGCTCTTTCTATGAAAGTGAGTGACGCACACTGCAGTATCCACCCCGTTGCAGCAGACATCGCTGCTTCTGAGCAATAAGTCTCAGCTGTTCTTTAAACGTAGTCTCCTGGAACCTCTAGTGCCGTCGCTTACATAAAAGCTCCGACAACCTGTTATTCGAGGTTAGGTAAGCGTGCTGTCTGGCCTCAGAAAACCCAAACAGTGATCACGAGGTCTCAGTATGTAACGAGCTCTACGCTCTGAACAAGTGACGAGGCTCTAGATGGCCAGACCTGCTGTTCCCTCACCTCAGATGAACCGCACTAAACCAGTGATGGAGCGAAAACACACTCCGCCAGTGCGCAGGAGCAACCTTAGATGACCTAGCCGAGGCTCGCTGGAGAGCAACGCGACAGCGTCCAAGTCAAACACGCGCGTGTTCCCACGCACACACGGACATGTGCAGGCTCGCGCTCACTGAGGTCGTTCAACAAGCCAACTACATCCTGTACAAATCACTGACACATAGAAGTAGTGGAGGCACTGAACGGCGGGTTCCCAGCATGTAAAACAACCGCGCAGAGACTCGGCTTGGCTAGTTAGTGACGCACCAGATGAAACCCATGATGGTGTTGACAATGCTACAGCATGAAGGTTAACGCTTTAGAACCTGATCTGTTTGCTCAGAGTGGACAGACGATGAGATGAGACAGCCTGAGATAGACCACAGGATTAAAGCGCCGCTGCAGGGCGATTTCTTGGAAGAAATGGAGCAAGGGCTCAATCACGCTGTCACCACTATCAGCAGGCGGCCAAATGGCATCGTGGGTAATGCAGGAAACTGTTTACCCAAGTGAAAAAATATTTTAAGAATTCAGTTTCTAAAAATTTCAGTTTTCAGTGTCTAATTTAAAGATATTTTATCATGAGATGGCAATGTCTTGAGGGTTCCATGGTCAATTATCTCTCACCATAGATAGACAGATATTTGAAATAGAACCAGCTTAAGAATGCTTTAACGCATTACCCGAACCTGAAAGGATAGTGCTGAACTGTCAACTTTGGGGAAGAAATATGGTCAGGAAAAAGAAATCATGAATGGAGAACACTTGAAATCACATGGTAAAAAAAAAAAATTACAGTAAAACCCACAGCTGTGTTTAATAGTGAAAAGTAAGAGCATTTGGCACATGGCACTGACTCGGAATGCTCGGACATGTCCGTGTTACTTCTTATCAGAGTGAAGTGAACATTGATGATGATGGTACCTTCACAACCAAATACTTTAAAAGCCTGGGAACATTTCATTCTTAATTCTCCCAAAAGACTTGTGAACTGATTCTGAACTGAACTCAAAATTTGCCTGGCATGAGAGCTCACCAGTTATGCTGTAGCATGTGGAGAGGTGATGAAGTCTCATCTTGGTAAAGTACAGTAGATAGCTAGCCAGCCAGTGCTCAACATTTATGCCTGCCTGAAGTAAGTTAAAACCATCTTCCGGCAAGATGTCCGATCGTGCAAGCAAAAAATTACAAATGTAATTTGTAATTTTGCCATGTTTCCAGGGTTGAAAAAGGAGCCTGGGATTTGATTTCGTCGACCAAAGGTTTGTTTCTGTCGTGGCAACCAACCAGAAGCTTTATTTGATTTGTCGACCAATCAGAGGCTGAGTTTGACTTGTTGACCAATCAGAGGCTGTGTTTATTAACTGTCTGGCAGCAATGACCTCAAACGCCTAAATGTCTTACAGCCGCTGGCACCACAGAAAGTTTCTTAAAATTGTAACCTAGTATTAACGAGTTCCATTTACTTGAGTAACTTTTTGGACTTCTTTTGGACTTAAAATGTATATATATATATATATATATATATAAAAATTAATAAAAACTTTTTACTTCTACTTGAGCAATATTATTTTGAAGTACAGCTACTCTTTCTTGAGTACATTTTTTGGCTACTCTACTCACCTATGCTCAACTCCCATAATTTTCTTTTGCCATCTGTAAACTTCAAGTGTTCGTGATGTCTCATTGCTGCTACTTTGCTTATCCGTCGTTTCAGATTTTGCCAGAACAAAATATGATGCATCTTTTATATCAGCACGAAAGGTCTACACTGATGTCTCGTACACATCGCCATAGGGCCGCTCCATGCATCGAAGTTTCCAGATGAGCTGTTTTTTTTATATATATATACTTTATAGGGCATGAGTAACTAGTTAGTCATTTCAGGATTCTCACACACTCGTAAAGAAAAGTATGCATTATACGTGCAGTATTCAGCCAGTTCTCAACAGTTACAGCTAGTCTTCTGTGTAAGTAAGTAAATAAATAAATAAATAAATAAATAAAATCCTCAGTATTGTTGAGATACAGACTGATAATAGAAAGACTGCGGTTAAAATACCAAATCAGTTAAAGCAATCGTTTAGGGAAGTAGACAGACGTGCACTAGATCAAAAGAAAATTGCACATTCTACCTCAATTCTTCATCTGCTGTTTTAGAAATGCTAAGCACAGAGAAAGCACATCGGCCCCCATGCCTGAGCAAGTGTACCGAGTAAGATGATTACACTATTCTCTCTGAGAATGCGTGTGTGTGCGTGTGTGTGTGTAGGCACGCTGTCATGCTGGATGTGAAATGTGATCTCAGCAGGGGGTCTGTCTGTCTCCTCGTGCTGAAGCTAATGCGGCCACTGCTGCACCGAGCCGCCTTACCGAGACACACTCCAAATCAATCGCACCAGCCAGCCTGCCAGCCAAGGTGAGACGACGACTCGGCCGCCAGGGGAGAAAGACAGAAGGGTGGTGAGAGATAGAGGGAGGGATAGAGCGAGACAGAGACGAGACAAGGCGGGGGTGGGGGGGAAGAGAGAGAGAGAGAGAGAGAGAGAGAGAGTGGTGGGTGGAGGGTGCAGGGAGCAAGGGATGCCAGAGATGGCAGGAGAAAGGGTAATCTTTGTTTTGCGTTGAAAGCAGACGCAGGTCGCTCATTAATCAATGTCAGAGTCGAACAGCTTCTGAGCTGTGTCTCAACTACAGCGCTCTGCTACAGGTTTCTAACAGTACCTAACTATAATAATAATAATAATAATAATAATAATAATGATGACAGTCAGGAGCTGACTCGGCTTACTTGCTCATCACTATTTAAAAGCAGAGGTGGAAAACGATTGCAAACAATAGTTTGTTCCTGTTCTATAGAGAATCTCTGCTTCTACTTTCAAGTCACTTCAAATTTCCCATTCAGTACACTGTAAAGCACTGTAATTTACTCTATAATCTCCAAGTTTACCGTATGAGATTTCCAGCACCAGACGTCACTTCCTGTACATACAAGCACAACGAATAACAAACTACAAAGACTCTGTAATATTTTAAATCCAGGTTTCCCCATTAACTGTAAAATAAAATCCATACAGCGAATTGATTCAAACTTTTTAATTTATAGGTTAATTTGTTAGAGCGACGTGTGTAATAATACTTTCAGAGCCATAACCAATCACAGAGCTTTTAATTCCTTGATGTTCCACCAGCAGTAGACTAGAGCTTAGTGACCAAGTCAGCCTTTCGATGGTCAGTACAGTTAACTGAATCGATGAGTTTTGGAATTCGGAATCAATTTACGCTTTTAAACTTATTTAAATTTTAACTTTCAAATGTCACATGGGTTAAAACGGACAAACCCCTTAAAAATAAGAAGCACAGCTTTCACAGAAAAACAAAATTGTTTCAAATACTCGTGTTTGGCAAGAGTATCGCTTTTTCTTCCTTTGAGTTTCTGCACGGTTGCTGCATCACAGCCATATACTGGACTGGAGTGTGGAGCAGAACATTGGCAGGGAGAGAGAGAGAGAGAGAGAGAGAGAAAAAAGATTATCGCTTTTCGCCATTTATATTGCTTCAGAACATATAAGAAATAGATTAGATTAGATTCATCTTTATTGTTTTGTTGCAAAGTATATTTGTAAAGCCAATGAAATGCAGTTAGCCTCGAAGCAGAAATGCACAAGTGGCCTATTTACAATAAATAACAAATAACGATGCTGTAAATGAGGGTATGAGTCCGTACGTACAGGGGTGAGAATGATTAATGTACAGAAGGTGCAGTAGATAATAGGATAGACAGGCAGAGAGAGAGTTAGCCAAAAAGATGTATGCACACTTCTGAAAAAAAATTAATAGTATGATATATATTATATTAATATAGTATTAGCAATATATAAGAGCAATAAATTTGGTATTAAAATATTCATACACGTTTTCCTTTTCCTGAAGAATGTATACACATACACATAGGGGGAAAAAACACAATATTAGATAAATAGATAAGATATGTCAAAAAGATAACATGCTGTTTAGACAAATCAGATAATAAACATTAGTGCTACTGAACTGAATTAAAAAGCAATGGCATAAAATCAAAATTGAATCGAATGGACAGTCTAGCTCTGATTCACAGCTTTACAGCAAACACAAAAACCCTTTGAGAACCACCGCTCACAACAACCAAAAATAGAGCTCATGAGTGGCGCAACAGAATAGAATGTGGTCTTTCATCTGCAGATTGTGGGTTTGAATACCGACTATAACCATCTGCAACTGCGTGTCCGATGGAGTAAAAACCAGCCATGCTGTCTGATAAGAGACGGCATTCTTCCTCTCCTGTCAATCACTGTGAGACAAACCGAGCACAAGTATGTGGAAGATGGTGGATAGGGCTCTCTCTCCTCGGTTTGTGGAAAAGATGCCGTTGGCTGGCTTAATACAGCTCAAAAGAAGCATGTGAT
Organism: Clarias fuscus; assembly: GCA_030347435.1. NCBI lineage: Eukaryota > Metazoa > Chordata > Actinopteri > Siluriformes > Clariidae > Clarias > Clarias fuscus. The sequence continues at coordinate 16,148,116 of CM059207.1, read as the reverse complement.
GTGATGCAAAGGTGGGAAATTGGGGGGAAAATAATGAATGAAAGCTTTCAACTTATTAACGTTTCAGAGTCTGATACCGCTTATCCTGTAGTGTTTGTCATAAGGTGCTGGGTGCATATACATTCACCAAATTAAGATATTTAGAGAGCAGACAAACTTCACACACACAGACCTGAGTCAAGATACACAGTGTTTTTTAAATTATTTTTTATATTACATTTAGATAATTTTCCTCACTCAAACAAACATTCGCACAGACATAAGTGAGACAAATTCCTGTCGCTTTGTCTCAGTGACCTATTATCACGCTGGCACATGTGTATTGTCAGAGTTATTAGCGTGCAACTGACACAAGCTTCAGTCATCAGCTGGAGTTAATGTTTACCCGCATGCTTCTGCATGCATCATCCGTCAGTCGTGTTTACAAACATTAGTGTGTGATTTGAGGCGAAGAGACGGATTTAAAAGTTTGTTATTTCCCCACTTTATCTGGGTTCAATTCTGACGAATATAGATGAAACTGTTCACATTGAGGAAAGCGCACGTGGTCTCAGAGTTCACTAGTACATACATTTTCTACCATGCTTTTCCTGATCACTGTATTCAGTAGATATATATTCTCTTGTTCTTCTTTTTTTTTCTTTAATGCCTCACCTGCAGCTCATCCACGCTAAAAGGAATAAAATAACCACTCATGGCCGTGGCTGTGGGAAAAAGAAAGAAAAGCAAAAAAAAAGGCAAAAAAAAAAAAAAAAAAACACACTACTGGTAAACTGTTTCAGTGTTTTTAATTCAGACTGCTTTTGAGTGCTCTGAGCCAGTTGCTTGGCAGCAGCGAGAAATGCTCAAGGAACATTTTTTTCCTTTCTTTTTGTTTTTTTTTTATTGCTTTTTTACTGGTTTGTGTTGGTGGGATTTTAGACAAGTTAATGCCATTTTCAGCATGAGGAAAAGTGTAAATGATAATCAGCGAGGAAAAAAATTCAAAAGAACACTTTCATCGTATAGAGACATGCCAGAGTTAGACGATAACTAACTGGAATGTAATATGGACGTAATGAGGACAAGTCGATGAGGCTACTTGATTATGCATTTCAAATTTCTAAACCAAATGTTCTTTCATCCAGTGCAGAACAGCACAGAGTGGTTGTATGTGTTACCTGGCACCATGAGAGAAGTGGGCCAGACAGTCACTCAACACACACACTAAAAAAAATAAAATAAATAATAATAATAATAATTTTAAAAAAACACAAGTTAAAGTTGGCAAGTCATTTGCACAAGAAAGAGCTTCAGCACAAAAGCCACACGTGATGCTTTCCAGCAGCATACTGGGAGGTTCTGGGTAGATTGCTAGGCTGTCGTGCTATGTGGTATTTGAGGCCACTGTGGTTGTGTGGCGAGGAACAGGTGGGTCAGCAGCGGAGAGCGGAGAAAGCCTGAGAGTCCTGGTGATTTGGTGAGGCGTGACTGACTGTCAGACTGGAGAGAGAACAAAGAACACCAGCAGGAAAATAGGAGAGCGAGAGAATGTGAAGAAGGCACCCTGCCGAGCACAATCCCCTACTCGCAGCAAAAAAAATGCTTTTCTTTTTCTCTTCATATTCCTCACTCGATAGGAGACATGCACAACTGAGCTTCTTTAGGTTCAGTGCCAACGACAAGCACTTTCACCCAACCCAAAGGCCCCCCCCAAAAAAAAAACAAAAAGGCTAGTTTTATTTTCTGCCAGATTTGATGAGAGTCATCTCCGAACCTGCAGCTTGGGATATTACATTGAATACGTGACCACCTCTAGAAGTCATAACGGTGCGATTGTGTTTGTGCGATGCTGAGTTTGGACGCAGTGAGTGTTAAGAGTTTATGGGCGAAGATGGAAGAAGCACAGATGAGCTCAGAGTTGAATATGTTGTATAGGAAATGGCCTGAGAAGTGTTTTTGCTTCATGATGACCTCGCAAACACCGTTCCAGTCTGCTGCTTTCCAGCCGGCACCCTGATCACTCTGCTGCTTCCTGCCTTTGGTTCGGCTCCCTGTTTCAAACGAATCCATCAATAGATGCTTGGCGTCCTGCGTATGGACAAGGTTCACGCTGCTCACACTCCTGTTCACCTCCAAGCCGAGCTCCATAAAGCACAACTACACATTATGAGCAAGCCATTACAGCTATATTTATTTGTGTGTACACACACACACACACACACACACACACACACACAATTGCACTGTTATTGCTCTAATTTGTCCCAAAGGTGTTCGATCAGGTTGGGGTCAGGACACACCAAGCTCGCTCATCCATGTCTTTATGGACTTTGCTTTGTGCACTGGTGCGCAGTCATGTTGGATCAGGAAAAGAGCCGTCTCCAAACTTTTGAAATTGAAAATGAAATTGTCTTGGTATGCTGAAGCATTAAGAGTTCCTTTCTCTGGAAATAAGGGGCCGAGCCCAACTCCTGAAAAAACACCTCACACCAGTTCCGACATGGCTGCGCACCCGTGCACAAAGCAAGCTCCATGAGAACATGGATGAGCGAGTTTGGTGTGGAAGAGTTTGACTGGCCTGAACAGAGTCCTGACCTCAAAAATGCGCTTCTGGAAAAATGATCAAAAAAATTCCCATAAACACACTCCTACACCTTGTGGAAAGCCTTCCCAGAAGAGTTGAAGCTGTTATAGCTGCAATGGGTGGGCCAACATCATATTAAACCCTACGGATTAAAGAACTGGATATTACTCGAGTTCATATGCACGTGAAGGCAGACGAGTGAATAGTTTTGGCAATATAGTGTATATATAATTTCAAACAAGCATTCAGAAGACACTCTAGACTCAGACCATACAGAACCTCAGCATACAGTTTGTCCTCAATTACAATTTTCACACCAGGCCAGACAGACACTTATGCTTCAACTTCTTACACACTCCTCTCCACTTTTGTCAGCACATACCACACCCCTTATTTTACTTTTTTTTTTTTACATACTGATATTTGAATAAGGGGGTGCGACAAAAGCCTCCGAGATTAAGCTCAATTATTTGGCACAGGATCAATTACTAGTAGATTCCTCATATTTAAAATGAAATAGCTTTTTATGTTTTTTGTCAAGGAGAATGACGGTCCTCCTGGGAGCAACCTATTCTCCACCCTCTCCCTCTCGCTCACAGACTTCGTCTCAAATCAGCTGCTAAAGCTCCAGACAAATCAATGAGAAGCTCATCAGGATGCTTCCCGACGGCGTCTAGACAGCCAGACCTTTGCTGCTCGGCAGTCGGTATAGACGAGGTCACTGGGGTGAACGCTAACACACATGACCTCACCAGACACAGTGGCCCTGGAAGCGCAATTTAAAGTCACCGGCAGCAGCCAAGACAAACGCGCAAGACGTGTTCGTCACTCACTAATGCACCACATACGCAGGCTTTTCCATTTGTGCAAACACGGCTGTAAAGTACAACAGTCTCTCACGTTGCAGCCGCTTGCACAACCCTGTTCACATTCACGAAGCAAAAGTTTGGCCCAGCAGATGCTTCGCAAGAGTACAGTACAAGCAATTTCCTGTTCGCCAAGACCGATCTGAATCCTGCCTGATCTCGTGCACAACGGGGTGAGAAAGCTGCTGCATTGCAGTACTCTTCATGCCACATGGCAATTATATATCAAGTATAAGGAAAGATTTGTTACAGATTAAAACTCTCCCTTCTGTTATCTGGAGCCGACTAGCCAACAGGCATGACTGCAAATGAAGCGAGAATCAGGCAGGATTGTGCTAAGCCTCACAAAGTTGAGGCGTTTACTGTGTCCTCGCGCCGAGCTGTTGTCAAAAGCAGGCTGCATTGCACACTGCGACAGAGACAGGAGGAGGCAGAGTGCTGCAGTGGCCACGTTTCGGCCCAAGACCAGGACTAAAGATGAAAGAATCAGCTGATGTCATCACGGAGACTAGACACGTTCATTGAAAAAAAAAAAAGAAAAGAAACAATGCTATTTTAGTCGAAGGACAACACAAATGATTCATGAGTAAAAGTCTTAGCACACCCAGAGCACTGTAAAGGTGTTAAAACTGCGCTTAAACTTCCCCGAGTGCTATTTATGTGTATACGAGAAGAACAATTCGACGGTCTCAGCCTCAGCCATCATACCTCCAGCACTGCCAATCCACTACCCAAGCTATCTAAGCTCACATTCTCCAAATCATCACGTCAACTACACTGGCCCTGCTTTGAGTAACAGCCGTTGGTGGTTGGGGGGGGTGGGCAACACATCCGGAGCCTACCCCAGGAACTGGGAGTGTGGGGCAGGACCATACCCTAGATCACACGGCATCCCAGGGTACTATACACATCATGGATTATCTTATCCAATCTGGGATTTTTTTTGTTGTTGTTGAAAGTGGAAGGAAACAACAGAACCTAGAGGCTCAGGACGGAATGCTAAGAACACTTCAGTGTTTCACCTGAAAATATATATATCAGCCAATTTTTTGGTCAGTAACTTTTTTATTTGGAACTTTTGAGTGGTAATTTCCAAGTAAATTAAAGGTCAAGTAGGGAAAACAAGAGAGAACTAAATATGTGCATTTATTGAATTAAATTAATTCACTGAATTAAATGCATTTATTTATTTATTTATTGCACTCAAATAACTGTCAACGCCACAAATTACTTCCCAAGTAGATAAGTTAGATGAAACTATCTTTTTAAAATATAAATGAATAAAAATATATAGCATTATGCAGAAAATGTAACATGAAAAACATGCGCTATATACTATATTACATTCAACTCATTCGGTTGTTTTTAAATTCTCTTAAAACTTTTCCCAAGTAAACAGGAAGTCTGATCTTATCACACAGAGCCCCAGCTTCCAGCTAGTTCTTAGTATAATCTTAGCTATCAAAGGCTAATGAATAAATTCCCCCTTACATGTCTTTTACTCTATTAATCCCACCATGGGCAACAGAAACATGCGGCATGAAGTGTGTTCTGTATCTCTGTTTTTTTTTTTTTGAAAACTCACCCACGGCGCTGTACGAGACTCAGGGAGACAGAGAGGTTAAACGTAAAGCCCCGCCCACTAAGATCAGCAATAGGTTCACTTGGCACAAGACGAATCAGGGTGCTTTCTCATACTTTCTCTCTCTCACTCGCTCTCAAAGCGATTTATGGGATATCATATATGACCTGCGGGTGTCAGGGCTCTGCTATCAGTGTGTGGGATGTCTGTATTAGCAACATTAGAAACTCAATGAACAATGTCTTTTTCTTTGCCTGCACACGTTCACGCAAACAGATCCATTCACCAAAAATGAGCAGACAACACTGTTCCTGGGTTTGATTGATTGTTTTTCTTACCAGATTTGTCAGAGGCGAATCAGACTGCAGCAGGGATAAAACTGATGCAAATTGTTATTTCCTATTTCTACATTGGCTGGGATTAGATTAAAACAATGGCCTGTGATGTACGGAGGGATGCTGGCTTGCCGTGCCTGTCCTGTTATAACTGGCTGCATATAACAGGCCAGTCAGGATAAAAACGGTGACCCAATCCGGCCCAATCGGAAGGAACTTTCAAATGGAGTGAGAAGGAAGGCGTAAACCTCTGATAATGTGTTCGGTGGGAAAATGTTAGTCATGTAAACACTTGACCCAATTGTTTCTCTCTGGTTGAAATCAATATACTCGTTGTGTGCACGTTTGCCCCATGTGGCGGTAACATTAGGAGACTTAAGTTTTAAGCTGAAAAAGGTCCTCCTGCGTTCTCCGTTTGTTTAGAAAATGGCAGCAGATATATGTGCGCCCGAGACTGCTGCTTAATCAGAAAGAACAGCAAATACGCAAACACTGCTCCCATGATACAATGTGGAACCAACTTTGTTGTTCATCATTTAGTTTCTCATTCCTATTTTGAGGATTTTCTCAAAATTGGGGGAAAAAAAAAAAAGATTCCAGCAGATTAGATGCTTCGAAGCGGATGGAACCACCCTACACGTCAAAGAATTTTTTTTTTTTTTTATTCTTTGTGCATGTAAACTCACGTCTTATTGGATTAGCGTCCAATTTTTTTCCTCAGGAAAATTATATAACCGGTTACTGGGAGTTGCATCGTCCGCCTCTTTACAGACCCGTGTGCTGATCATATGCAGTTATCGGCATTATACGATGCGCGCTCTTTTCCGCTACACTTTTAAGAATTTTTAACAATTACAATTCAATTGCCATTTTTCATAATTGAACGCTTGAAATCAATCATCGTCTATAATCGATTCCTGTCTCACCAATAGTTCTCACAATCACGTTCCATAGGAAGGAATTTTCCCAGCCCTTTTAAACAACCAGAAAAAAATCTGCACTTCCTATTATTTCTTTCTAAGACACAAGTTTTGGCACAGTGGCTTAGCAGTTCCACCTCGCACCTCCAGGGCTGGGGGTTGAAATCTCGCCTCTGGTTCGGGTGTTGTGTGTTTCCGCCGGGTCCTCCGGTTTCCTCAGAACAAGCAGTGTATACGGGACGAGCAGTATGCGAAGATAATGGGCGGATGAAATCGTAGCAGTTATTCCCTCTTATTCATCATGTACTGTATGATCAGCTTTACACACGGTTCTGTAGTAATAACTTCTGAGTACATATATTTCCATACACTAATATATGTTAAGACAGAGCTTTAGACTTTTAGCTCTTTCAAACAGAACGGCCTGCAGTAGTCCCCGAAACGCAACACTGTTCTTTCATTGAATAAATGCAAATGTATATAACTTTTCTTCCAAATAATATTTGCATGTTAAAGCTTTAAATCCTTAATGCTCCTTTGTATGTGTGTGTTCTTTGATCTTCGTAGGCCGTACATTAAAGTGCGAGTTTGTGACATTTTATCATTTGATTTTATCTCTCTTTTTATTGTAGGAAATCATTTTGCTCTGAAAAAGGTCAGTGGTTAGGATGAACCTCTTTTTGGGAAGGTAGACAGGTCCTGGCCATGCTTAGAGAGAAAATGTACTCGACTCTCTTGGGGGGAAAACTTGTGATCTGTCTCGTATGTCTGAGGCAGGCGCAATTTGTCCGATTCCAAATGGGTTAATGTTGGCTGAAATGTGATATACTGAGTATATACTGTACGGTGCTGCTCAAGTCTTGAGCCACACCTCATTTTTTTAACATTCAATTTCATTAAATTCTGTGGATTAAATTTAGTAAATGGGAACAAATGATTTACTGTGACAGACTGCAAAATTGATAAATTGCTTGCTTATGTAACAACCTCAGCAGCAACCTCATTTCCCCTCTCGTCTGTTCTAACTACTCAGCGTTCAGCATCACCAGTATAATTATCACTGACCTGAGCATCTGTCATCATCTGCAGCTGTTTCTCACTGGTTCATGCCTTAAGTTAGATGTTTTTTTTTTTAATATATATGTTTGAATGATTCATAGATCACTGTGTGGCTTAACAAACAAAAATACATTCCTCTGACACTGGTCAGGTACAGGGACTGGACTGACAATGAGAGACAAAAACAGTCCTTAAGGAAGCCTGGACAACTACTCCTCAAGACTACATAAGAAAAAAAATAAGAAGAAGAAAGTCTGGCTCTTTGAAAACAAAATATGAAAAAAATTAAAACTGGCTCTAGTACTGTACATGTCTATTAAGCTGATAATTGGTTTGAAATGAACTTTCTGTACTTGTTTAGGCTGCTTACATTCAATACAACAGGTTTTGGGCTGTACAGGGTTTCATTCTTGTTTTCACGTGTTACTGAAACGGACCTGTGACACTCCTGAAATGAATAAAACAAATCAAGATCAAGAAAGAACATCATATGAATAAATGAGATAACTCATGTACTGTCATGATGCAAAAGCTGTGCTACGGCTAGATGACCTCTTGCTGCACTACCGCGCTACTTAGCACATTCAAATAGTGACACTGTCTAGTAATATCAGAACAAATTTGGTTATCAAATTGGTCAGCATGTGGACTATAAGGAACGCTCGCTTGTAAAGCTGTAATCAGACAACAGAGACCACTTCATTAGTCTGAGTAATGGTTAATGCAATCTAGTAAGAGAGATGTTCAGCCAGGTGTGCGCTGCTACACGAAAAGACAAATGCTTAAAACACACACACACACACACAGATGTACAAACGATTAGACTGGATAGTCGATGATGTCAGTTGTTGTGTAATGCTATAATGAAGCTGCGAGGGGCAGTGGCGATGATGTCACTACTGCACTCAAACAACATTAAGGCAGTTTTAAACAACACAAAATACACGCGTGACTTTCAAAATGCAGATTTATTGCTTATTTACCATGAAGAATCATGTCGTACGACTGCAGCACCGACAGAGGAGTCAAAAGGAGCAGCATTAAATAAATAAATAAATTAATTAATTAAATAAATGATGTACGATACTCCATAGCAGACAAAAACAAGAGATGTCTTTCATAACGATGAGCTGCACCAGCATTAACAGGGAAAGGAGTATCAAAGTCTAATTGATATTTCATTTGAGAGGATTTTTTTGTTTAATATAAAATACTGTATGTGCAACAATTCCATACACTAATGAGGTCAGTTACGTTCACTTTTTATTTTGCGCTTGCTCGATTCTGGCTTTTTGTTGTTGGATACTGTTGATGAAGGTGTATATGATTTAGCACAATTTAAATTAAAAGGCAGAGCTAAAGATCCATTTACATCCACAAATTACATTTTTCGTTTTGCTTTTACTTGAAATCAATCTGTTTATTAATCATTCATTTGTTTTATTTTTTATTTTTTTTAGAAACAGTGAGTAATTATTAGGTACCAAGATGTTGCTCCTCAAAGTGTGATTTGCAATGTAATGAATGGATGGCAATTTATTTTTATTGACCAAGAAATAAACCGATCAGCAATTGATCTGAAAGAAAAGGACCAGATAAACGAAATCGATCATCCATATCATCCATGAAATTGTCATAATTCATTACATTTACACAACACGCTTTGAGGAACAACATCTTGGTTTGACAAGACAAATCTCAACAATTATTTTTTTCATTTACCATTCCAAAAAAATTATGATAAAATTTTATGATGTAAAAACTAAAAAGTGATACTTTGTATAGTAATGACACCTGTAAAAAGTTTTTTCCTCTATTTTGTAGATACGGGGGAATCGGATTAGTTATGTATCGTGATTGTTTTGTGCAGCAATTTATGTATCGCCACAAATAAATTTTAATTTGAGTGCATTACAGGTGGAAAAGAATCACCATCTCTCTATAATCCTACAGGTGATGTTCTCTAAATGTTATACAGACAACACAGCATCTTGTGTTGTGACATATAGCAAAGTTTGTTTAGAATTGTAACAAAATCACCAAAACAAACAAACAAACAAACAAACAAAAAAACGGTATTTACAAAATCGTAGTACAAATTGAATCTGCACTTTTGTATTGTGGTAATATTGTATCGACTGATCCCTGGTTAAACAAACAAAAAAAACCCTCTCCAAACCCTACTCCAACTCCAATCCCTACTATTTTGCACTGCAAGCCTATACATTAGTACAATAACAGTGACTGAGCGGCACATTAGCTACTGGAGATTTCACAAGTGCCGTGTTTGTATGGAAGACTGGAGTATTTTCCCTCCACTGGGGGAAAAAAACATTTACGTTCATGAGAACTCGGAGATCACGCTCGCATGTGGACCGAAACAACCGGTCTGAAAGTGTCTGACTCTGGTGTCGAAGCACAACTCGAGATATCCATCTTTCAACAACATGTTACAAAATAAATGATCTGAAGTAGAATTTGTGATAAGACTTGGGACAGTCTACAGACAAATCTCCTTTATATCAAGAGCTCGAAACTGGGCCACTGAAACACAGCAGGTCGATCAACTACCCACTAACAATCACAGATATGTTGTTTTTTTACAGTACGTCTATTAAATAAAGTGTTATCAGAGGAAGACTACCCAAACTAAACTCAGGCACACATCACTGGAAATTGGGGTATCAATCTCGATTCGCTTGCCTGCCGATTCATATATATTGACTCCGAAATCAATTTCTTTAGTTTTAGTTTTCACATTTGTAATAGAGACGTGCTGGTCGATCAGCCGGTGATGGAACTGGCTGGTTTTCAGCTAGAACAGTCATGACGGATCAGCCTCGGGTAAAACCGATCCTGTGCCGAGTCCACGAGCTTCCAAGTGGTGCAACAGTCGCAGCCCGTATGGTACAAGTGAATTATTTGTCAAGTTTGTTTAGAAAGAATAATTATGGCAGATGACAGAGATGCGTGCTGCTCAGTAATAAAAAAGATTTTTGTTAACATTCAAGTTAAAAGTTAAACTCTTTTATTTGAAGTAATTGTGTGTTTAAATTGTGTTTAAATGCTGCCCTCAGATTTTATAGTATGTGAGGAAACTAATACAAGTTTAATATAATATAATATAATATAATATAATATAATATAATATAATATAATATAATATAATATAATATTAAAGCTGTTGAATAACCCCAAAATATAAAACTAAGTCTTAACATTGTAACAAAATTAGGGGGAAAATGTGATGTACTGTAGAATCAGGATATTTATAAAATTATGACACAGAATCGCAATATTAATCAGATTGGAACATTTTGGTATAGTGATAATATTGTATTGGGTGGTGACTGGTGATTCCCATCCCATACTAAAGGGAGAGGAAATGGAGACAGAGAAAAAATAAAACAGTAATAAAGCATTTAGTACTTAGTTTTTTGCAATTATTCAAAAGTAAAATAACAAATATTTTAATAAAAACAATTAAAAAGATCATTCTGGAAACAGGGATGTGATTTGAAGACGTACACAAAAAAAAAAAAAAACCCAATACAGTCAGATGATAGAAAGGCTTCCTGCAAAAGATCCAACTTTTCTAGGACTTCAGTCTTGGCTTGGGACACACACAGTTCCCAAATGTCTAATGATGATGACATCCAGCAAAATCTTATTATAAGGAAACACATCCAACCTTTTCAACGATAGTTTTTGACACAGGGAACATTCAGAAATCTTGGGATGAGGGAACATGCTTTCCAGCGGCTGGCAGGTCTGCTGGTTCGCATGATGTTCGAATAAAGAGACCGCACAGCAGAATTGAAAATAAAAGCAAGCTTTGTTTAACTGGCCTGGAACGGTAAAGGATTTCTGGATTAGGACTAACGCTCATAAACAACATGCATTCTCAAACGGTCCTAATTATCCATCATCTTGAATATTACAGGAAGTCTTAAATAATTAGATGAGGAAATTGGATGTTTTTAGAGTAGTATTCCTGTCCAAATACACAGGCTTATCGCTCATCACGAAAGCAGCCTGAATCATATCTCACCACGTCCATTATTAGGACGACTGATTACAAAGAAAGCCGAGCCTAGTAAGTAGGAATAAGGAACAAAACACACGGAATGACAAGTTAGAGTGATTACTTTTCTATAGCTGTTCTGTTGTGATTTATTCCACAGAAATTCGCCCAAGGTACAAAGACGTTGTACATTTATATCCATTTATAGTCACGTATAAGGTGTGGAAATTTCATTAAACAACTTGCGTACTATATTCTTAAATATAACGAGTAATGAGAACAAAAATCCTTCCACTTAACAATAAAAGCACAAAGTCACTGTCCTAAAGACTTGAAACCTACAAAACTGTTCCATAGCAACAACTGTACAAGGGGCGCGCGCAAGTCAAGAAACCGACTGACGTTTACAGAAGACTTCAGTCTCACTATGGTGAGACTCAAGAGATCAAGAGAGAGTACAAGAGACAGACTCTTGGCCGCAGTACAACAGTGGAATGGTGCAGATGTTTTTACAGAAAGCATGTTGAACCCACCACCGTCGCTTTCCGTGAGGGACGTAACCAAAGTTATTTGGTGGTTTAGTAGGATGTGTTTTGTGTGTCATCTGAATGTGTGATGTTTCTTCCTCATTTGCTCACAAATTCCTATTTGTTTAAGTACTGGAGCACACCAATAACAGACTTGTGTGTGCACGGTTATGTCAGGACTCGTAACGCCTACGCATTTTTCATCACCGTTACAGTCGGTTCCGAAATGTGATTCAATTCAATAAAATTCAATTTAATTTGTGTAGCGCTTTTAACAACTGTCACAAAGCAGCTTTACACAATCAAAATTATGGAAGTTTGTATGAAACGTGAATATATAAGAATCAAAATGATCAGATTGTCCCTGATGAGCAAGCCGAAGATGACGATGGCAAGGGAAAACTCCCCGAGATGGCAGTAGGAATTAACCTTGAGAGGAACCAGACTCTACAGGGAACCCATCCTCACTGGGGTGATAACGGATAGCAGGGATTGATCTGCATTCATACTGTGTGTTAGGCGGCTGGAGATAACAGTTGATGTCTTCAAGTTAATATGGAGTCCAGTTCATTAATGTAGGCTCAGGTAGACCGTAGGAAATTCAGTTTTCTTGCATGACGTATGCATTACTGATTATTAGATCTTTAAGTGCTTCTATAATGACCGGAGTACGCATCCATACGTTTTCATAACAGACAGCATATTCTAAGGGTGGAAATATAACAATGGTTCACTTGTATGTTTTTTAATCTGTTTGGGTGAACCTCACTGAAGTCTCAAAGGCGAGGTTCGCCATTCCAGCCACACTACTGTCAGAGTCATGCTGTTATACAACACTAATCAACACCTTCTGACCAATCGCTTCGACTTTTCAATAGTGCTGTGGTATTAATGGCTACATAGTGAAAATACGTCAAGATTTTCCATGATTTGGAGTGGTGCCTCTCGGCCCATAAGTACATCCATAACTAATACGTTGGACAGGATGTTCATTAACGAGCAAACATATGACACTGTAATCCTGTACAGTTCAGAGCAAGCGTACGGTCTAAAGGTGCCTCGGTTCCAACACTGCCAGGATTAGGATTAGAACCTTGTTCAGGGCCCAGTGAGTCTCCATCTGTCAGTGTATGAAGGAGCAGGAATAGGGGCCTTATCCCTCATCTGCCATATGGACTCCCTCTCGCAGTCGCTATGACAATCAGTCGACAGGAGAAGTCCTAGAAGCTTGAGCTCGTGTATTTCACACTGGTACACGAGCTTTAATTTTAATCATCAACTTAGACACAACTGTTAAAGCGCTAAGTCACACACCCTGAATTTTGCCTGCAGGTACCCAGAGGTGCTGATACAAGCTTAATATCAATGCTGTGAATTTGCATATTCTCGACTTCGGCTGGGTTTCTACTCTTTGGAAGCGCGTGAGGTTTCATTACCCCGATTCAGACGATCAGCACCGGGTTGTGGGTTCAAGTGCAGTAATAAAATAGCAAGTTGTAGCCGTAGGCCTCTGACAGAATCCTCTACCCCACCGCCGCCCCCAGACATTTTCTGCACCCAAGGTGTGATGACATTCCAGGCAACGAGACAGGCGGCTTGGCATATGATGTCAGACGGACAGACGGATCTCTGCGAGACAGGAAGCTCCTCCCTATTAGCAGCAAGTGTTCCGGTTGGGAGCGGACAGCCATCTCAGCAGAGCTCCCTCTCATGCCAAGCGCAGAGACTGGAAGCTAATCTGCACTATGGGCTGTGTCTCAAATATCAAGCCGTCAACATAAGGCTCTATATAATCACCCCCACCCCACCCCCATAAAATACAAGCTTTCCTTTCGTAAAATTGCTAGAAAGTCACACACGGTGGCTGAGCCATAAACCCTATCATGCTTATCTATTCAGACACTGCCGCCACAGACTAAATAACCAACAGCTGTGGACAGGCAGGTAGCGTGTGTGAGCACGCAAAGAGAATCTGAATCAGAAGTCAAACACGCAACAGTGAATCATTCAGCTGTGAAGTCTTTTATGGCGTGCGTTTTATGGAGACAGTGACGGTGATGTGCGGCTAACCTTTGCAAGCCTGTTCACCCCCCAGCAGATCGATCATATTTCTGACACCGCGCTCCACGTGCCATCACAGTACACTGTTACACTTGGCCCTGAGCCATGCTCGTATCAGTCAGCTGCCACCACAAAAAGGCACCTTAACCTGGCGGCACATGATGATCTCCTCACGCCAACACACACCTACTCCTCTGTCTGGTGAACTTCTTTCTTTGCGGCAACAAACCCATTGTTCTCTCTGTTCAGGGCAAAGAAACTAACACCTGCTCAAAACTGTATTCATGCTCAATGAACTGTCAGGATCACCTGCATATAAACACATTTTAAAGAAATAGAACATTTTATTCAAAAAAAAAAAAAAAGTTGATTAACACTTGTTTCTTATATGAACAAGACTTCTTTGGGCAGGTCACCACAAACTATTTACAAAATAGAACAACATTTAAAAAATTTTGATAAAATGAAGCAGTGGTGTAGAAAAATAAAATAAAATAAAAAGATTGTGTTGGAGAACTGACACTATGGAAAATGTTACAGAATGAGTAATGTACAGAAATGGTTTAAAGCAAGTCTGTGGTGGGGCAAACAATAGTGATCAGCGGTTGGGCGTTGGGAACAACGGCGATCAGCGATTGGGAGTTGGGAATAACGGTGATCAGTGATTTGGAATAACCCTTATTAGTGACTGTGCGTTGGGAATAACAGTGATCAGTGATTGGGGGGGAACAAACTTATGCAAGCACAACTCAGTCAAGCTTTATTTTAACTAGTGGGGAGTTACCAAACCTGCTCTCTGACCTGGTATAACCTGCAGCTGTTCACAGGAGAGGTGCATCTCATACCTGACGCTCCCAACCGTCTGCTCAAAAAATATGGTTAAATAAGGCAGCTAATTTGGTCTAAAATGCAGCCAAATCTAGCGACAACATGAAACTGCCAACACTGCCACAAGCAGAGTCTTAACAGAGAGAGCAAAATCCATCGCATATTCCACTGTGATGAATAAAATCTTATGTAAAACAGGATCTTATGTAATAAGCAGCAGTTGCACGTTGTGTCCGTGTATACACTCGTCATTGTGTTTCACAGCTCGTACAGCGAGGCGCTGCACCTTGCCAGTCGTACACTAAAAGACGTTGTGCACTTTTACCTAATGAAGTCCAGGTGGAACAACGCCTAATCAGGTCACCTTTAAAAAGCCCTGATTTCCAAGCGTAGGTCACTGCGCAAAAAAAAAAAGGCCACACATTCTGCTCGCCTATGCATTCCGTAGAGCCCGGGACAGCGCAAGAAACGAGTCCGAGTGCCACTCGAGCACAGCAGAGGGAAATGACGCAATGACGTACCACGGCGTCGACAGGCCGTCTTAAGTGTTCACACCAGTGTGCCGTGAATGTAGCAGTTTTTCTGCAGTCAGATGAGCATTTAAGACCTGGTGGCCTGCTCTTGACCCTTGACCCCACAGATCAGCTCAGGACACAATGTGACTGCAAGAAGCGTTCGCACGAGATACTGCAGGAGAAGTGTATCAGTGATGGGCATTACTCAAAAACCTTTATACCCGTACCAATAGCAATATCCTGAGCTCGATACAGGTTGATGAAGGATACTTTTTTGGATGGGAATTTAAGAAATAAATAAATAAAAAACAAAGAAAGACATACATTGCGCATTAAGATACATATCTTTATTTGTATTTTTCAGATTCTTGGCAGATTTATACATTTAGAGTCGCTCCACAGCACATCATGAATACAAACCTGTGTACAAAACTGTGGGTGTTTTAACTTTTTCTACTACATTATTTAGTTTTATTTTGAAAGCTGTTAAATTTTTTTTTTTTTTTACAAATTTATCACAACTATCACAAAGTTGTCTTAACATCGTTGGCCAAGTTCACACTTCACAAGAGCTAGCTCAGAGTACACACACACTCATTTTGAACCAAGTTTATAGTCAAAAAAAGGAACTAGTTCACGTTTATTTTTCTTTTAAACAAGGTATCCAGAGCAGTGCAGGGTGTTTCAGTCACAGGAGGATTCTGATCTTTGCACAAGTCGATTCATCTTTTACTAGATTGATGAGAGAAAGACAGAGAGGGGTGACTTCTTTCTTCGACTCACAGAATATTAACAATAACAAAAAAGGAATGAAAAAAACTTCACATTGAATGCTAATGATGCTTATGTTCACCTTATATATATATATATTTACAAACTAATCTGCTCGGTTCATCACTTATCGAAAAACAAGCAAGTGCGATGAACGGTGCGGTCTTATTAGCGTATTCCTGCACAACACTGTCTGTTAATTTTACTAAATAAAAATGTATAAAAACCAGAATTGACTTGATAATCTTCACCTTACCAGAGAGCCACGACGACCAGTTGGCGAAATTGGCAAAAGTTTGTTTGGTCAATGATACTAAATTTCCAGTCACAGCGTAATCCTCAGTAATACGAGATGAGACAGAATTTGAGATTTTGAAGGAAGGTTTATAATATTATATGTACTTAAATGTTGAGAGGAAGATGGCTGTTTTTTTGTTGTTAGTGTTTTTTTTCTTTCTTTTTTTCAGTTGAACAACTTTCTCCTCTTCGATTTATCCCACACACCCTGGGCAGCAATGTCCTTTTTTCGTATACTGCATTCTGCGCTGGTAAAATCATGAATGATGAGAAAACAGAGTCATGCCTTTAATCACGTAGACATTTTTTTTTACACCTACAATGCGACTCACACTGTAGTCAAGCCTCTCAAAATACAACCCACATGTTAAACCACTCTCTGAACTCTGTAATCAGCAGGCTGTGTCTTCCGGCTTGTTGACGCTGACACATACTCGTTAAGTATCAAAATTTGGTACCGGATGATGAGGTGTTTTCCGTTACTCTATGGTATCGAAGCGATTCCACCAGTCACACAAAAGTATGGAATTTGGGTACCCAGCCATAAAGTGTACTAGCACTACATCATAGACTTTAATGCATAAAGTGATTGTTGTACAATGTGGCGTAGTTCAGCATCAGCAGGAGATCAGAACACAATCCAACACAAACAGGACACACTATATCCATGAAGCATGTTGTATTGTTCCGTGTTGTGCCACACTCCTGGGAAAATGTCATTACGACAAATGTCATAAAACGTCCCTTTGACTTAAAAGAAAAAGCAAGCACAAACTTTATCTGTGCTTCCAAACTCGATTACAGAATAAAATGTAAGTCCATTAACAGAGTTTTACACACACTGCCTGGCCAAAAGGAAAAAAATTGCACACTCTTAAAATTTCATTCAGTCACCTTTAGCTTTGATTACAGAACACAATGTGATGAACAGTTCATGTGTGAAAATGATTCCTCGTGCTCCCAGAACTACTCTTTCATGATCTGAGTCCGGGGATCTGCCTGTGCCATCAGGGAAGAAAAACTCCATAGATGCGATACTCTGGTCATTCAGTACGTTCAGGTCAGCAGCTGACTTTATTTTATTGCTGAGTCTGTACCTGATGAACTGAGGTAACCCCAGATCATAACACAGCCTCCAGAGGCTTGAACAGTAGCATTATGAGTGATGAATGCATCACTTCATGCACTTCCCCTCTTACCCTGACTCACCCATCACTCTTGATTAGGGTCAGTCTGATCTTATCAAACTTATATGAACTTTTCCCATTACTTCAAACTCCAGTTTTTATGATTCCTAGCAAATAGAAGATTTTATTTTTGATTGATCTCAATAACAAGTGGTTTTCTTATGTCCTCACAGCTGTTTAGTCCAATCCTGCAAGTTCTAAGTGTATATGGAAAAGCCTTTACTTTCACTATTTGAACACAGCTATGCTTTTTTTTCTGTCTAATTTACCCTGCAACTTCAAGTTCAAGTGATCCCTATTTACCGACCACATTTCTTCAGCATTATGCTTCCAGGTTCTGATAATGTGTTGAAGGGTTCTTAACCCAGTTCCAGTAATTTCAAATCTCCTTAGTTGTTTTCATTGGCTTTATGCAGCTCAATAATTCGACCCTTCGTAAACGGCCAGGCAGGGTATTATGTGATGTATTTTGTATGCTGATGATCTGTTTGACCCAAGATGTTTTGGCCCTGTTACACAAGTGCTTGTTACACTGCCTGATATAAAAATAACCTGCTTGTAGTCGATCGCTTACGTTATGTGATCCGAGACCCGGGAATCGGTGTTGGGCTGATACCAGCAAAAAAAAAAATGCTGGATTTGATATCGAAGTGGGGGGAAAGAAGAAGAAGAAGAAATTCAATCTGGCTCATGAAATAAAAACAAAAAATGGGTAGATTTTTTTTGGTCCTGGAAATGTTCACAAAGATTGTTATTTTTATTTATTTATTTTTGTCGATTTTATTGGATTTATCCTTTATTTTGTCATGTGATTTTTGTGTAAAAGAGCAGAACCAAACAGACAAGGCTTTTAACTTTGTATTCTTTAAGTGAAGTGCTTCTATTGTAAAAAAGAATGACAGTTTTTTAAAAAAAGCCTTATAAAAAGCCTTTTAAGCAGTTTTAAAGAAAAAAAAAAAAAAAAAGAATAATCACAAGAAAAAGTGCTCTCATGCCGTCTCAGGGTGGCCATGTTCATTGAGCACAGAGCATAGAATAAAGAAATCAATAAATTCCTTGGAAAAGAAAAATGAAACGGAATGCATTGTTTTGGAGGCAAGTTATTGAGTAGATAATATTGTTTAAGGCAGAAAGCTGCACATACTGCAGGGTGTACGAGTTAACTTAAGGCTATGCCTCCTAGATCTTTAAAAAAAAATAAGAAAAAAAATCATAAACTAATCACCATTATGTTTAATCTAAACTATGACAGACCTTGTGTTCATACTAGTGGAACTGAACTCCTAACTAAACACCAGCATGAAAAAGTAGCACCTCCTTTCCCTATGTTGAGCACAGGACAATTCTAAGCCCTTTTCCGTATACACACACACACACCACTATGACAGCCCCTTTTCCCCATTCGGAAACGCTCGGCCTGAATAAACTGTGTTTGAAAATCCTCTCGAAAGGCTTCCTTCAGGTGCTGTTTCGTAACGACTCCTCCGACAAGCTGTCTCGACATGCAAATTAAACGAAGCATCCCAACCATTCGAACTATTCAGACCGTAGGTAAACTTCAGAGCTGGTCTACGCAGACAAGCAGGTGGTGTACTACACGCACCTCGGGCCAAAGCGGCAGCTTGTAAAAGGAGAGCGCTGTTCCGTTCTGTCTGGCAGTAGCCGACATGTCCATGTCTGTGCAGCACAAGTAGGCCAGTGCCTGCAGTGCACAGGAAAGGGCACAGCGAGTGTGTCTGCAGCCATGGAGAACTCTGGTCACGACAGCCCCAGGCACTGCACTCGGTCCAAGTTTGGAGAGAGTGAGCTGGCAGACTTCCACGCCACTCCACACACGCACACTAGACTCACACTGAGCCTCAGATATGCAGTGCAGTCAGAAAGAGAGGCTAAATGCAGTAATGAGAGGACAGTCGAAGGCTTCAGACATTATGTAGCGGTGTGAGCCAAGTCTCAGACAGAAGGGCTGTGTGCTCGAAATTGTAAGCACTTTCAGATGGCGATTCAACATTTCAAGACAGAGAGAGAGAGAGAGAGAGAGAGAGAGAGAGAGAGAAATCTGTTAACCTGTGACGAGTGCTAATCTCTAACACAGTTCATACTGGAGTAGGAGACTTTTACATAACACCGCGCTCTGAGCAAGAGTTCAACAGACATGTTGCAGACGTCTGGAAATAAACCCTGTGCTTTATTAGCTATGAGTCAAGGCGTATTTGTCCTCATTGTGTGTGCGTGTGTGTGTGTGTGTGGTCGAGACACTGCAGTGCAGTTTCACATGTTCATGGCATTAACACACCTTATTGAGCTGCTCATTTAGTGCTCTAGCCTGGGGCAGTGTTTCCTGCTCCTCCAGTGGCCCTGCAATGCGTGTCTGGACTCTCTAAGGGATTAGGAATTAGCTGATGAGTTTGTTCAAGTGTGTTGGAGCTGTGAAAACACCAAAACAGTATCGGGAAGTGCTCACACACACAGACAGAGAGAGAGACACCTCAGGCGACACAGTCTAACTCACACTGGAACTGACTAACAGCTTGGATCATAAATCATCTAGAAATACACTGACTATGTTAATTTAATTATTTATTAAAGTATTGTTCAAGTTCATGTTCAAGCAGCTATTAAGAGCTGCCAAGTCGGACACTAAACTACTAATCATCCCTGAGAGCTCGGTTTGTCTGCCAAGTTTTTTGGGATTCGTCTGGAAGTCTGCGGCCATCCCGCCTGCAGCAGAGCCCGAGCAGGCTAGTCAGGAGGCTAGCTCAGTTAGCAACAGCACTGGAACTTAACTTACTTCATCAAATTATCAAAAGATTTGATAAACATTGAACACTAATGAGACAAGGATTTTTTTTTAATGTGACTAGTTGCCTATGACAACGGGACAGATAAGCGTTAAAGAAACCGCGCTAGCTGTTTTTGGAGAATGTCATTTTAACTTTAAGATTAGCTGGAAAGCTTTTTTTCCCTTCGAAACACAGCTAGCTAACTGACGAGACATGCTGGTGGAAAAAAGATATACAGAGACAGACAGACAGACAGCTGGACGGGTGTCTAGACTCCAGTCTGAACCCTGATAGCGCTTAGCATTCCGACTGTCTAACGGTTAGAGACGCAGACAGTCCAACTTTCCGGGCTGGTACTGACACAGCTGTGCGTCAACAACTGACCCTGAAGTGCCCATCTGATGCGCTGGGTTCTGACTTAACGCGCACACAAACACATATAGACAGAGAGAGAGAGAGAGAGAGAGAGAAGTGTCGCTCACTTACCTCTTTATCAAGACGCGTCACATCGGTGCGCGTGCGGAAAGGGAGCGCGCGCGAGAGAGAGCGAGCGAGCGCGCGCGTATGTGCATGTGTATATGTGGATGCGTATGTGCGCGCGCGCCGGTGGCTCGTGCTGATCCGCTGCCGCTGACCTGATTTGAGTGCAGGCGCTCCGCACAGCGCCAGAGACAGACACACACACACACACAACGGGCACCGCGCCATCAGCCCCAGCCATGCGCACTGGCCACAGCGCTTCACAGTAAAAGTCCCCCAGTGCCGCGCCTTCACCGCCTCAGTGCCAGCTCCCTACACACACAGCATGTTTTCTTGTCTTTAAAAAACAAAATTATATATATATATATATATATATATATATATATATATATATATAAACCTTAATTTCAAGTAGTAATAAACTGCTAATTAATTGGTTATGTTCTTATGGAACTGCAAACAAACATTACACACACTTTGTAACCATGTGTACCAGCTAAAGCACTGTTCCACTCTTTCTAATTACAATTTCTGAGTAATTTATAAGCGGTTATACTCATCCCATGTTTGCTTCTTGTCGACTTCTGTAACTGTGAAAACGTGCTAAATGCCGCCCTCTAGTGGACCCAAGGTGGTGTCATTTGTTTTTTGTACGGGTGTAAATGCAAAAGTTTGCATACTCTTATGGCAATATATATAAATAAATAAAAGGCACGAATCTAGTGTTAGGTTTCAAATATGCTAATTTAATATCACAAGAAAATCTGTGTGAATTAACGTTACTTTGTAAGCAAAGTTTGTTTCATGCCAATGTGGCACAGAGGGAGGGTCTCTCCTTGTCCTCAGGGTTTTCATCCTGAAACATGTCAAAAATGTTTTTTTTTTGTGTGCATGTGTATAAGGCATGATGAAACTAACCACTCATCCAGGGTGTATTCCTGACTTTTACTGTTCCAGGAATAGACTCTGGATCCACCGAGACTCTGACCAGGATAAAGTGATTAGTGAAGATGAATAAATCTAACTCTCACAATTCAAACATTATCCCTTCCAAAACAGCAGCCAGTTTCAGGGTGGCTTTACTCTTCTTCTGCTTAATATCTGCAGAATTTGTATAGATACTGTACATGGGAACATACCTGTAAGTCTTGTAAACACAGCTCAAAAATTTGGACACACCTTCTATTTTTTTTTCTTTTTTTTTTTTCTATATTGCAAAACAATTTAAATATGCAATAATCTCATTTGGACAGTTGATGTTGAGATTAGTTTAAATTTACCTCTCAACATGTGTCTGCTACTCATGATCTATAAAGCCGTCATAACTGCTTTAATCTGAGGTGCTGTTAATTGATGATTTTTGAGGCTGGTAACTCGAAATGAACTTTGGTCATGCTTGCCTGGGATGGTCCTCATGAGGGACAGTTTCATCATGATGCTTGATAGGGTTTTGGAAATGCATTGATAAGGGTGACCTTGCAAAAACAGCTGACCTTGGTGTCTTAAAATAACGACTGACTACTGTTGTTGTTGATACTTAATTATCAAATGTCATAAGTGTTATTTCATAGTTTTGAAAGGAGACTTCTTGGTTAAAAAAAAAAAAGAAGGAAAAAAAAAAAAGAAGTGTTTTGCGGTACATGTAACAGTTGTGAGAACCTTTGACCATTAGTGAATGTGCTCAATGTCTCTGAGTCGCTCTCTGAGGGGGGGTGGGGGTTGAAGGTTTCAACAAAGACATTTTAAACCCATAAGATTTAGAAGAGGCATTCAACTCTATTGTTACTTTTGTTTCAGACATAGCTTTATTTTAATCCTAAATGGCACATGGCCAAAATATACACAACCCTCTCCTTCAGAGGTGTGGAGAGGCACATAAGGCCTTTGCTCCACATCCAGACAAAACACACTGGATTAGATCTTTAGAGTTTATCAAACACTGGTGCATGTTCATAGAGGCCCTGTCAAGCTGGTTCTCCATTTTGTTAAGTGTAGCTGTGGAGCAGAGGCTCGCCAATGAGATACAGAACTGGTAAATACAGTGTGAGGACGTCTTCTGTTCTCCAAAGACCTATACACAATGACACGGCGTTTCCGCCTCAGTGGCTCATAGTTAATCCAGATCTTCTCCTAATATGTTAGTAGAATACAGCAGTCCCAACGCAAATCTCATTCTGACAGCTCCTGATTCTGCCACTCCTTATTAAAAAACCCTGCTGTGCTTCCGACAGACAGGCTGGAGTGAGAATGTGGAGTGTTATGAGCATCATGTCCGTGTGCTAGTTTAGTAGTTCTGTGCTGGTGAGTAGTGAGGCTCAAACTTGTCTCTAATGTGGCCTTGCCTGGCCCAGCATCTTCAGCCTGGCCTGATCGATCACATCTAGGAGGTTCTTGGCGTCAACAGCGAGTGCGTGGGCAGCCGTCAGCATCTGTTTCTTGTAGTCCTGCTGCAGGCTTGTCATCACGTACTGTTGTGCAAGCTTCATCTTGTTAATCAGCTCAGCCAGGTCAGAGTTCAGCAGCTTCTGAGCCATCTCGACCTAAAGGCATAAAACCAGGATTTGATAATACTCTGATAATACTTTCTGTACTGGATTATATAATCTGTACTATGATAATCAATACTTGTGGACATTATACAGTTATACAGTGTCCCGAAAGTTAAACCCTTTTTTTTTTTTTTTTTTTACAAAACACCCTGAGCGCAAATGCTTCCCACTCATGATGCGTTTTGTGTTTACACATCTGGTGTGTTTTGAACGTAATTGCACTTCAAATGCTTTCCAAATGCTTTTGGTTAAGAGATTGAAAGTATGAGTAAAATCTGAATGAGAGCCATATTGTGTCTGTGTAAGCAAACTACAAACTGCTGCGTTGTACCTCTCGGTGCGTGTGAGCCGGCAGCAAGGGAATCGTCTCATCCACTGTGGCCAGGAGATTCCTCAGTGCTAAACCTACATCCTGAAAAATAGTTCAGTAAGTTCATTTTCAGAAAACGTCGCGAAGCGTGGCATGAACATATTATGCAATTGTACACACAAATGTATTTTGCTTATGTTTTTCATAATTCTCCTGATAGACCCTCACTTTCCTTCACAGATTCCAAACTAAACCCAACAAACTCTGAAAGTCCGAAACTGCCTGCCACTTCATGACTTGTTCATATTTTTAACTTGAAGTAAAACAACTGAAGTGACTTTCAACTGGAAAAATGTTGGCTGGCAAATTTGAAGATAAAATGAACTAAAATGAAGAAAGTATTAAATAACAATCTTAAAACCTAGCGAAGCCTTTTTTTTTGCTGTATATATGCAATGTTACTTCACATGTCATACCTTTACCATGGGCACATATTCCTCTGGGGGAGCAGGCTGAATTTTACTCGACATCTCGATCACAGCCTTCACCAACGCAGTCACATTCTCATAGACTTTATCATTCGAACGGTCCAGATTAGCTGTAGGGGGAGAGCTAATCTCTTGAGGCTGCAGCTGAATGAAGACAAAGAATATCTATTATAGGACACAACGGGCAAGTATAGGTGATGCCATATTATTACCTCCTGCAGTCACTTAATTCGGTGTTATCTGTAAATAGTTTGAACGCAAGTAATACAGTGTGATTTCAGTTGTTTTAATGACAGGTGGCAGTATTTTGCAGATCATGAGTTTAGTAGAAGAGTTAGATGTTTAATTACTGAAGACACTGTGTGAGATCTGAACGTGAAACTGTGAACAAAGCCGGGTTTACCCTGTGCCATTCCAGCAGTCTTTTACTTGACACATTGTATATACGATGATCTTAATTAAATGTGGAGCTAAACCTAGAGGGCGTCCTAAGATTCTTCATACACCTACCGAATTTAACACTAATAGCAAAATGTGCAGATGGAAAGCTCTTAGACCCTTTTGCACCTTTTGTTATGTTTCACACTCGTTTTAAAATCAATTCAAACCCCTTTCTTTCTCATCATTCTACACACAATACTCCGTAATGACAAAGTAAAAACATGTGTTTGGGGTGTTTTGTTAATTTACAAATATATACTGTATACATACATACATAACCTGTGTTTGAATTCATTGGACATAATTAGGAAAGACACACCTGCCTATATATGGTGTGACTGGAGCTGGTGAATATTAGAGTGAAAACAAATCCATGAGATCGAGAGAAATCTATAGACCTGCGAGACAGGATTGTGTTGGAACACAGAACGGATTCAAGAATCTTTCTGCAGCATTGAAAGTAATGAGAGCATGAGTATGTGTACCAGGTAAACGTTTAGATCCATTCTAGAACAATACTCGATTGTTTTAAAACTATGAAATAACACCTATGGCATTAGGTAATTAAGTAAAAAAAAGCTATTCTGGAATTTTATATACAGTACACACACACACACACACACACACACACACACACACACACACACACACACACACACACACACACACACACACACACACACTGGAACCTTGGATTGCACGCATAATTTGTTCCAGAAGGGTGCTTGTATATCAAAGTATTTGTATATCAAAGCGAATTTACCCATAAGAAATAATGGAAACTCAGATTATTCATTCCACAACCGACAAATATTAATAAAAAAATACAAAATATAATGTAAAAATACTTTTAAAATTAACCTGTATTTTACCTTTGAAAAGAATCATGACTGAAGTCAGATGAGAGAGGAGTGGAGGAGGGGGGTGGACTACTGTGTAAGACAACTTTCGCAAACACACTCTCACACTCACACCCTCTCACACACCTGTGTGTGTGTACAGTACACACGCTCAGTAATTGTTGACTATACAAGTGACACGCACAGAGACTGAGAATGGGAGAGGATTACCTACATTCCTGCAGCACGAGAGAGAGAAGAACCATTGGCTCAGTTGTGAGCATGTGATGCCTGGCAGACAAAGTGCATTCGGACTACTAGTATGTTAAAACCTTGCTCGTTTATCAAGTTCAAATTTCATAACACTCGCAGACCAAGCTACTCGCAATCCAAGGTTCCACTGTGTGTATGTATGTATGTGTTGTCCTCTTAATAAAAAGTGGCGGATTCGCTCTGAGATTTTATTCAAAATTTTCAAGAACTTTCTCATCTGCTTGGTCGCAAGCACACTAAATCAACCGTTGGTGAGTATTCACAGTATGTGTGTGTTAAGACCTTCAATCTCAATTCAAGACTAAAAAACCTTTTACAATGTGCCATTTCTATTGCCTTATTCATACAGTGTAAACCCGGCTTAAACAAGCCCAAAATCCCAAGGACTGAGGGCTAGAAAGTGACATCTGGGCTTCTTGTATAAAAGCAAGAAAATCTTATTGTTCACAATGTAAAAATATAATGATGCTTAGCAAGTGAAAATATCATAAATTGAGTCAAATGTAGCTAATGTTTTTATAATATGCGATAATCCGAATACAAGACTTTAAAGCCTAGACACATTTGACTATTTTTAAGCTTTAAATGTTCTTATACTATTAGCAGATCATTTTACTTCATGTCTACAAATAGATTTAATAGTCTTAGAATTGGTTCACTGTAATCTTATATTAAGGAAGAAAAGATACATTTGACTGGATTAAAAATATTTTTACTTGCTAAGATGTCATTATGAGTAAATGAGTTTTTACACCCAAGGAAGAAGGATTTTCAACCTCACCATTAACACAAAAGAGCACTCCCTTGTCAAACACCTGGCGAAGTGTCATAAAGTTTTGTATGTGAGATGGTTTATTAATAACAGCCCAGATCTCACCTTCCGCTCAAACAAGCTCATAAATCATTGGCGTGCATCTTAACAAGCTGGCGGTTTGCACCAGTTACACATACATCAGGCATTTTGGAAACATGTTCATGATGGATTATGATGGTGTGATTAATTATATGATGGCTATAAAACCCCACTATGATTATTAATTAGTTACAAGAAGCAACCGAGACATTTAGACCAGCCAGAGAATAAACCCACAATCACCATAAGGCTCATACTACATTAACATGATCCCTGTCAACTTCAGCAATGATAAAATGTGCTTCCTTTGATATTTTGGAATAATATCAAGCAATAATCATGTGCTTCTACCCTGAAGGTTGACAGAGACATGTGTAGAGAAAGTGAAACAGAAAGAATGAGAAAGAAAGAGAGAAAGTCTCCACTCGGTGTTCTTACCCTCCAGGGCTAGAGTGCAAAACAGTGAGGCACAGAACAAATGCAGGGGCGAGAGCGAGAGAGAGACAAAGAGAGAGAGAGAGAGAGAGAGAGAGAGAGAGAGAGAGATTAATGTACATGTGATACATACACATGCATCATTTCCTCATATGCTGATGGGAGAGACAGATACAGCAAGAGGGAAAGAGAAAGAAATCTATCAAACACTATCAAACAGTCTGTGAATCCAGTTCAGTACTGGGAAAGAGAAAAATAAATAAATAAAAAATAAATAAATAAATATACACACACACACACACACACACACACACACACACACACACACACACACACACACACACACACACACACACACACGTGGACAAAATTGTTGGTAACCTTCGGTCAATGAAAGAAAAACTCACAATGGTCACATAAATAACTTTAATCTGACAAAAGTAATAATTTTAAAAAAATTCTATGAATGTTAACCAATGAAAGTCAGACATTGCTTTTCAACCAAGCTTCAACGGAATTATTTAAAAAAATAAACTCATGGAACAGGCCTGGACAAAAATGATGGTACCCCTAGAAAATACTGAAAATAATGTGACCAAAGGGACATGTTAATTCAAGGTGTGTCCACTAATTAGCATCACAGGTGTCTACAATCTTGTAATCGGTCAGTGGGCCTATATATAGGGCTCCAGGTAGTCACTGTGTTGTTTGGTGACATGGTATGTACCACACTCAACATGGACCAGAGGAAGCGAAGGAAAGAGTTGTCTCAGGAGATTCGAAAGAAAATTATAGACAAGCATGTTAAAGGTAAAGGCTATAAGACCATTTCCAAGCAGCTAGATGTTCCTGTGACTACAGTTGCACATATTATTCAGAAATTTAAGATCCATGGGACTGTAGCCAACCTCCCTGGACGTGGCCGCAGGAGGAAAATTGATGACAAATCAAAGAGACGGATAATCCAAATGGTAACAAAAGAGCCCAGAAAGACTTCTAAAGAGATCCAAGGTGAACTTCATGCGCAAGGAACATCAGTGTCAGATCGCACCATCCGTCGTTGTTTGAGCCAAAGTGGACTACATGGGAGACGACCAAGGAGGACACCACTGTTAAAAAAAAATCATAAAAAAGCCAGACTGGAATATGCCAAACTTCATGTTGACAAGCCACAAAGCTTCTTGGAGAATGTCCTATGGACAGATGAGACAAAAATGAAACTTTTTGCCAGGGCAAATCAGCTCTATGTTCACAGACGGAAAAATGAAGCATATCAAGTAATGTCCCTACTGTGAAACATGGAGGAGGCTCTGTTGTGTTCTGGGGCTGCTTTGCTGCATCTGGCACAGGGTGTCTTGAATCTGTGCAGGGTACAATGAAATCTCAAGACTATCAAGGGATTCTAGAGAGAAATGTGCTGGCCAGTGTCAGAAAGCTGGGTCTCAGTCCGCGGTCATGGGTCTTGCAACAGGACAATGACCCAAAACACAGCTAAAAACACTCAAGAATGGCTAAGAGGAAAACACTTCTATGAGCTCTGACCTCAATCCTATTGAGCATCTTTGGAAGGAGCTGAAACATGCCGACAAGGTTGTGCAACAAACTATTAAGTTAGGTGTACCATCATTTTTGTCCAGGCCTGTTCCATGAGTTCATTTTTTTTTATAATTCTGTTGAAGCATGGTTGAAAAGCAATGTCTGACTTTCATTGGTTAACATTCATAGAATTCTTATTTATTATTACTTTTGTCAGATTAAAGTTATTTCTGGGACCATTATGAGTTTTTCTTTCATTGACCGAAGGGTACCAACAATTTTGTCCACGTGTGTGTGTGTGTGTGTGTGTGTGTGTGTGTGTGTATATATATATATATATATATAT
Organism: Clarias fuscus; assembly: GCA_030347435.1. Taxonomy (NCBI): domain Eukaryota; kingdom Metazoa; phylum Chordata; class Actinopteri; order Siluriformes; family Clariidae; genus Clarias; species Clarias fuscus. Next base: position 16,119,245 of record CM059207.1, on the reverse strand, counting down.
ATATATATATACACACACACACACAAATATATATATTCCACATTATGCATATTGTCCACAGTACTGTTGCTGCTAAAACCCCCCTCTATACACACATGTACAGTAAGCCAAAAGTCTGGACACACCTAATTCAGTGTTTTTGTTCAGTGATCTATTTTTTTTACATTCTAGTAACAATACTGGATTTTTTCTATGAAATAACACACACACACACACACACACACACACACACACACACACACATATGGCAATATGTAATATTACTAACTACAGCAGTCAGTTGTTATTTTAAGGCACGAAGGTCAGCTGTTCTGAAATAGTGCTTGCAAAGAACAGTATTGTCAAGTGCATTTGATGAAACTGGCACTCATGAAGACCTTCCCAGGAAAGCAAGACCAATACTTACCTCTGCTGCAGAGGAGAAGTTCATTTAGAGTTACCAGTCTCAAAAATCATCAATTAAGTTCACCTGAGATTAGAGCCGTTATGAAGGCTTCCCAGAGCATAAGTAGCAGACACATCTCAATATCAACTGTTCAAATTCGAATAAAAAAAATGCATATTTTGGATGCCGTTAGTATTGTTTTATAATGTAGAAAGAAATAAAGACCAAGAATGACCATGGAATTAGAAGGTGTGACCAAATTTTTGACTGGTTTTGTATGTGCGTGTTTTATTAAAAAAAAAAAAAAAAAGCCAAAAGAATCATCTTTAGTTATTAAACATACTGAGTATAATCCATTCTAAAGTTATTAACACAACAAGCAAGAACCTTTGGTTTCTCTGGTTTCCTTCCATCTCCCAAAAATATAAGAGTAGGTACGTTAAATTGCCTCTAGACCGGGATAAAGACGTCACCGACTTTGAAAGAACGTGTGCATGTTTTTAGTTTTTAATAAGTAAATTAATGTTGTTTTTTTTTAAGTCGAAGTCATGGATAACTTTATGTGCATGCTATAATTGCAGTGGTGAGCAGCAACAAAGCCTAACAAACATACAAGGTTTTATGGAGCCTAGACACAGCAGTCACTCCCTGAACAAAAACAACTCTTCTGCATGACACTGAGTGTGTGTGTGTGTGTGTGTGTGTGTGTGTGTGTGTGTGAGAGAGAGAGTGTGAGAGGGCGTCTGCACCTTGACTCCGTCGTTGTAGCTGTCTGCAGTGTTGAGGCAGGCCGCGCTGCCCGCGTGACCCGAGGCTCCAGGTCGGGGAGGCTTTTTAGGAGGAACAACATGATCTGAAAAAAAAAAAATTAAGCAAAGATTAAGCACAAAGCACCAACATTGCTGCCAAGATTTATAGCCCTGGCATAAGTTTTTTTTTTTTTTTTTAAGTGCGTCTGTTTTTATAGGACTGTGGAACTTGAGGCTTCTAGCAAGTGGAAACAATTACACTTAGAGGGGAAAAAAAAGAATTATACCACAAACACTGTTTTCTCTAGAAGCTCTCAGTGGAAATGTGCTTCAGTGGTGTGTGCGAAGGGTAGCGAGATGAGATGAGGCAGAAGGAGCTGGAGATTTACCTGCTTTCCCGACTGGCTGGTAGACGTGCTGGTTTCCTGGCTGCACAAATAAACAAAAAAACACCATCGGTCAGAGAACTAAAGAAGTGTAGCATTTCTCCTGCCATCTGTGTTGTGGTTTAGGTGTGAAGTTACCAAGATGCCTAGCATGCCTACGCACACATGCGCACACACACACACACACACACACACACACACGCACCTGCCCAAGCTACAGAATGGTAAAGAACATAGTTAAAGGAGATTCATAGATTAAATAATAAAAATAAAATAATAATATACCAGTCTTTTCTGCTGCTATAGTTGTTTTGACTTTGAATATCACAGATTTTTATCTTTTTTTATTAGTAGTAGTAGTAGTAAGCAGTAGTTCTGTGGACAGGAACACCTTGTTGATGAGAGAAGTCAGAAAAAAAAGCCTACATTAAATCAATTAATCCGTCTTTACAACCACTGCGAGCGGAAAAGCCGCTCACAACACAACAACATATCAAACCTCGAGGCGGATGCGCAACATTGTGTTGCACTACGCTCAGCCAAGAACAGGAATCTGAGACTACGGTAGGATCACGCTCATCCTAACAGGACAGCTGAAACCTTCACCTGTCCATTTGGAGTAAACCTGAGCCCACTGTGCTGTTTCGGTCACTTGATGCTTTTTGGGTTTCTTTTTTTCCCCCCTGCACCATTCTGTGAGATCTGTGACTCAAACCAGACCTTCTGGCACCAACAAGCGTGCCACATCACTGAGATCACAATGTTTCCCCCAATCTGAGGTTTGACATGAACCTAAAAAAAAGTCACCGATCAGGTCAACACTACTGTTCAAAAGGTTTGGGATTTACTTGCAAATTTCTTTGCTTTCCAAAGAAAAACAGATTTTAAAGCACAAACTATTTTATCCATTTCACAAACAATTAAAGTTAGCTGGAATTGTGACTGTATCGGAGAGGCCAGCACAGTCTCAAGATCTGAACCGTATTGAGCTGTCGTGGGAGCAGCTTGACCGTATGGTACGGAGGAAGACTCCATCAAGCCAATCCATCTTGTGGGAGATGCTCCAGGAAACATGGGGTGAAATCTCATCAGATTATCTTAAACAGCTAGAATGCCTATGGTCTGCCAGGCTGTAATTGCTGCAAAAGGTGTTTTTTTTTCTTCGTCTTTTTTTAATGAAGGTAGAGTTTGAAGAAAACATTCATCATTTCCATCAAAATCATTATTTCTAACTCAGGACGTCTTGTTCTTTTTGCTCTATTTTCTATTCAGACTAATTTCCAGTCCGTTTCCTGGAAAACAATAAAATTCCAAAAGTCATCCCAATTTTTCGAGTGGTAGTGTATTTATTGTAACATCACGTCGATCAGGTATTCAGAACTATAACCTTTGGGAATCTCTCATTTAAACAGGAGTACAATACAATAAGTATATCTGAGGTTGCATGAATATCCTTCTTAAGACCCAAACTCTAATATTGTGTACTTTATCATTTCTACTCTTTGTTTCTCTGTATTAGTATGTGATACCCCACCCTGCTCATATGAGGCTCCCACAGGACGTACATCGTGTTGCTAGCAGAAAGTGTGATCATCTCATACAGTATGAGAACGATGAGATCTCATGAGGTAAGAATGTGGATGCTCTAGTGGTTCTGAGGACTGGTCTGAGAAACCCTACATCTGACAGAGACAAAATGTTCACCCTTTAGTTTTTTTTTTTTTAAATAGTAGCAAGCCACGTGTTGGACCACAAGTATGGCACAAGCAGTTTTCCGGCTTTGCTTTTTTAAACTTCATTTATATTGCATCGTTCTGTTTCACACTTACTGAGTAATGAGTCAACCGTTAACAGCCGCACTTATTAAGCACATAATTACCACATGTCCCATATGGCCCATGTTTGTGAAGAACATGTTGCGAAGAACATTTTCGAGGACACAGAGCCTTATCCAAACAAACGTCCCGTTTATCAACAAACTATCTGATTAGCCTTTATACCGCTGGCTATCATCATCATGACCCTGTGGATAATAATAATAAAAAGCTTTGTAGCCCAGACTATAGTAAGGTAATATCATTTTTGACCGCGTGCATCTTCTTAATAACATGATGCAGAGCCAAGGTGTGGTCATAGAGACGACAGAAAGTACATGTTGAGGCCGCGTTGTTTTACATCAAGTGTTCGAAATGCTGTTGCGTTGGATGAGATACAATTCGTTCCTAATAGGTTAATTCGAGCACAGGACATACTAGTTGTTCCAAGATTTTTGAGAATATGTGTGCCAGTAGATGTACATAGAGACAGTGTATCAACATCTCAGTTGCTATTATTGCGTCAGAAGGACAATTTTAAGAAGATAGCTTGTAGCTACGTTTAGAAGTTTTATTACCTTTACAGGACATAAATCAACTCCTGTGTGCATGCCTCACGTAAACCTGACTTCGTGAGAGAGCATGGTTCACTTACTTTTGTTGATTTGAGAGCACTATTTACATCCAGCATTTTGATTGCGTTGTGTGCACAGTTTAAGTATTTTTCATCCAAGTTTGTTCATCGCTTATTCTAGTAAATTGATGATTCTCGGGTCAAAGGATGCGGCAGAGAAGACCAATAATGCTCAACCTCCAGGATCAGACATTACAATACACTATGATTCAATTTCTTTTCTATGTTTTTGTCCTTTGGCTGCTTAGAAACAACGTGATTCTGAGTATAATCCGTTAACATTTTTGAACAGTGAGAGCAGAAACAAAACACCCAATGTAATGTTTCCTCTTTTTTTTCTGTTTCCTATAAAGCCATGGGCAATTCTACAGGGACCATGTCCAAGGATACACACACATGCCTGTACACACACTATGAGTAAGATCTGACTAGTTTAAACACTACCTGCACTGATGTTAGAAGTAACACTCAGAGCTGAGGTGGGGCTATAAGTGCAATAAATGTAAAAGATGATTTAGTTACTGTTAAGAAGGAGGCTTTATTGTGAAAGCTTTTCTTTAAAATGTAAGGTGTCTATTTGAACCAAAGTGGACACCATTGACTCCTTGAGCTTATAGAAATATGTGTGCATAGCCACACGTGACTAATACACAGCACAGAGTTTATTCTGCATAGAAAAATGGAAACTGTCATTGTCTGCACTAAGTCATCCTGGGAAACAAACAAAAACAGAGACTCACTGGTCCCTGCAGACCGGCGTCCTCTCGGTCTATACTGCCTCTGGAATTCCTAGAGTCTGGTTTCTGAGATAGAAAAAGAGAAGAAAACGCACATCAAGTCAACGGCTTCAGGAAAATGACTAGGTTCAGTTTCAGTATTTTTTTTTTATCAAGAAAGACTGCGACACTGAACCAAACCACAACATTATTCACAAACATATTATTCACATATTCACAGAAACTTTTAGGAGTTTTAACAAACACACATAAACTGCTACATACAATTATGTGTCATGTAACCTTTTAAAGCACTTAAAGTCTGCTTTGCAGAACTTTTAGAAACCCATCCCTACCCAGAACCATACCAGTCTCCCAAAGCAGAACTTGAAGACCTGCATCCTATGCACTCTTCCTTCGTATATTCCTTTCTGCGGTTTAAGCCTTGAGAGCAGAGCAGCGTTCGACTCCATTCACGGAGGAAAAAAAACAATCATGTGCTTAGAGGAAGCTCCTGTGGTGAGGCATGCATGCACCCACATCGAGTCACTCCCACCAGACGAGCCTCGACTTAGCTATGCCAAGTCTTCCCCTTCTCTCCTCCTTCCTCCACCTCCCCCCCCCCCCCTTACCTTTCCTTCTCTGCCACCTCTCCATCTTAACCTTGTAACTTATTTCTCTTTTGGCTCTTTGTACACTGCTCTCATTCTTTCTTCTTGATTCTTCAAACCTCAGTGTCCCTGGCATGTGCCAGCCTCTTTCCTTACTGTACATTACACAGATGCAGCGTAAAGCCAAAGAGTTGGGGGGGAAATTCCCTCCTAGCCTCAGCAATTTAACTTTCATCAGAGGCCGGTCAGGGTGAGTTTAGCTGCTTCACGCCTCAGTGCTAACACAACCCCCTTATTACTCAGGAATTCCCGAACCCTGCACCTGTACCACGCACACTATATATATATAAAACAATCATCCAAACACAACCATTATCGTTACAGAATAACGAGTATACAGTAAAAATGTGACCCGATATTTATGACCACTCCAACATGACGATATGAAGTACAGTGCGTTGGTGGAAGACGTTGCTCACACTACGTAAGTGCTGTGAGCTGCTTTTAGCTTGCCACAGGAAACAGAATGAGGCGTCTATGAGACAGGATGAACATAATGACAGCTGCATGAAAATAACTCCAGGACCAGGCCAGAGCCCCATGTCCTGCTCGCTCAACATGCTTGACCAGGGTTTCCTCAGAGTCTGCAAAGATCATGAGTCTTTATGTCTGTCAGCCTCCGAAGAGTCACATGTACAAACCTTCTTTCAGTGGTACTTTAATCAGTGTTAAAAAACTCTGCCTGAAATGTGAAGAGGCTCCCAGACTAAAAACACAAAAGGGTGTGGCCGAAACGAGGAAACTAACCAGCAACTTACAGTAAATCCTAACATCCTACCTTCATCCATCCTGCACTTACTGTACTCATGGATCGCAATGGTTCACAAATTTGATTTTATATTTCAAACTAACTGGAATAGAATAAACGTTATCATTCGCATAAATTAAACTCAGGTATTTGGGCTTGTGTTGAGTCAACGAGACCTTGGTTCAGCTGACAGAGGGAGCTCTTGTACATATTTAGGAATCCTACTAAGGGCTGGGATGGAGAGAGCAGAGAGAGAGCAGATGAGGGAAAAGAATGCAAAAAAACGGATAAGGAAAAAAAAATACATAAAAGGAGCAGGGAAAGAAAATATCCAGTGCCTCAACAATAAGAAATGGCTGAAAGTAAATAGGAAGTATGAGGACATTTAAACAAGTATGAAGGTAGGCAAGAGGTAGCGGGCATGACAACCATCTGGAAAGCAAGTTGAGTGAGACGAGATACCATTAAACGCTCCTCTTGCTCTAGCCAGCGCTGGTCCTCCTCCATCTGCTGCTGCTGCAACATCAGCTGCTCCTCCATCAGGTGAGGAGGGAGAGGCTGACCCATCCCAGCCCTCAGCACACCACCGTCCTAAAACACACACACACACACACACACACACACACACACACACACACACACACACACACACACACACACACAAACAGTGCTTTAATTTACTATTCTATGCCTTTGTATCAATATTTATGATATAACACGCACACATATACATTATTCTATACAAATGTAGAACTATCGAACTGTGACACTAGAAAGCACTGTAATGATACGGATAGCAAAATGATTAACCTACTTAGTTGCATGCAATCAGAGGGATCAAGAAGTGTTACACAGCTCTGTTTTATTTTTTTAGGTATACAATATGACCCCAAAAAATGTGTGGAGACATCTAGGCTGCTCATTTCATTCATTATAACATTTTATAGTTCTGTAGTACTTAAATTTAAACAAATATTTTAAAGGTTGCGTAACAACCTCAGCAGCAACCTCATTTCCCCTCTCGTCTGTTCCAACCATTCAGCATCACCTGTATACTAATCACTGACCTGATCAGCTGTCATCATCTGCACCTGTTTCTCGCAGGTTCATGCCTTAAGGTAGTGTTTTTTTATGCTTGAATGATTCATAGGTCACTGTGTGGCTTAACAAACAAAAATACGTTCCTCTGAAACTGGTCAGGTACAGGGACCGGTCTAAAACTGGGAGCCAATTAAGTCCTTCAGGAATCCTGGAGAACTATTTCTCAATACGACATTAAAAAGACAAGAAGGTCTGGCTCTTTGAAAACAAAATATCAAAAGTAATTCTTTTGTTACCTCCATGTTGGGGTTCCACATGCCATGGTCCTGAGCAGCTCGGTGATGATTCCAGCCTTCGTGGAGGTCGAGCCCCATGCCTGAGACCTGTGGAGGATACAGTCCACCGGGCATGGCGTGAGGGCCTGGATAGCCTGCCATCTAGAACAGACCGAACATTTTATAAATGAGAAATAAAACCTTCCGTCTGGTGAGTTAGTGGCCTGTGTATAGAGTGCGTACCTGAAAGTGATTGTGCTGGCCCATGTGTTGGGGACTGGGGTAGAAACTTTCACTCGAGCGTGGACTTGGATAACCAGGTCTGCTGGGCTACACACAGACACACACAACGATTATAAGCACATTGAAGCATACTGATTTGTATGAGATTCTGCAGTTAGGGGACCAGGCACACACAAAACCGCAAAACTTCAATGATTTTGTGTGGATGGAAAATCCTGTCTGTTGAAGGGGATAAACCAAAATATGACCGTAAAACACAAGCAGTTAGTCGACCGTCCGAAATGCTCTTCTTTCAAATTGTTATTTAGTTGGGGAGGGGTGCGATGTGTATTAGATGATATTAGGGGATTAGACAGAGTAGGCAGCAAGTCCTCTTCTGAATGGCTGAGATGCTGCACCACATTCAGCTGTTGATGAAGGGAGCTGTTTAGAGGCAAATCTACCTTGTACAGCCTCTCATAAAGAGAGTCACGTAGCCACCCCTCCGGACGAGCAGAGGAAAGAACAAAGAGTCAAAAACAAGCAATATAACGGTCAGTTTAAGATGCGACAGAGTTCTCAGACATCTTAAAACACATCCTTACCGCGAAGCACCGACGTTTGTACAGTAAGTGCTTGTGTGTTGTGCGTGTAAAAGACAGATTTGAAGGACGAGTTCATGCACATGCAGATGGCAATTAACCGGATCATGTTGTACGCCTGAGCGCACTGAACATGCAGAAAGAATCTGTCTTTTAAGAAAAGCTTTATGGCTTCTGAAGAAATATAACACTTCACTGCTGTCCCAATAACACCTGCCTGAAGAGAGCAATAGTAAGCATGCTGGTTCAGGGTTTGCCCGGTGAGGGCCACCATGGTTGGTATGGAGGGCCTCCTGCTGAACCTGGGCACGTGTGGGGGCAGCGCAGGATTCAGGGAGTTCAGCGCTAACGGGAGTGGGAGCAGCGGAGAAACGGCAGGGGGCTGGAAGAAGCAGAGGGAGAGCTGCGAGCCGAAAGACCGCTGACATGCAGGAGCAGCAGACAGACAGTCCGAGCTAACACTGTGCTGCAGAGAGGGTCTGCGTGAAGGCTACACACATACACACACAAAACAAGCAGCAACAACACACAACCAGACAAAGACAGCAGACACACACAACACAGATGACAAAAGGGGATATTTAGCAAAGCACAAAAACAACAACAGCGCATATGCAGGTTATGCACACATCAGCATTGGACAGTGTGCAGGTCTACAGCAGCCATGCTGGTGTGATGTGACAGACAGACAGACAGACAGGGACACTTGTAGAGGAGCGGACAAAATGACTGACTGCACAGGCATAAATGCATTAGTTCAACGGGGGAGGAGGGTGTGAGAGGAGCACTTAAACCAACAAACACAAAGACACACAAACAGAGTTGCTGACCGGTTCATGGTACCAGTCACCAGCTGTCCAGCTCTACTAGCGTTTAGCAAAGAATCCGTTCACAGTGAACTGAAACAGGGTTTAACAACTATTCACAGCCTGATCCCCCATGGTATACAATATCTTCCTCCATAGCCGCCATCTATAATCATTGCACTCATTGTAAATAACTCTTCTGTGTATTGTTCACATACTGTATGCAGATCATTTTATCATGCCATACTGTATATCTTCCTTCATTGCATTTATTGTATATAACCTTCTCTGTACACTGTTTACAAATGCAAATTCTTATCATGGTATACAATACCTTCCTTATTGCGCTGTAATTATTTTCACCCATTGTATAGAACTCCCTCACTGTATACTGTTAACATATGAAAATGATTTTGCACTGCGAAAAATGCACGGTATTTTGATGCATTGTACCATACATGTGCAATGACAATGAAATTCGATCTGATCTAATCTAATCAGGCTGGTATTTCCAAAGAATCATTTTAACGCCAAATGTCTCACTGAAATAAAACGAGATTAGCAGACATTAAAGATGGAATCACCAGGGACCTCCCGATACGACATTATCATCATGACAACTGGCTGCCGATTTGATTTGTATTGCGATTGTATAAATATCATGATTTTATAAAAATCTTGATTCTATATTAAGCTTTTATTTATAATTTTTTTTTAAGATTTTGATACAATTCTAAACAAACTAGGTAACAATTTGCTCCCACCATACAGGATGCTGTGCTGCCTGGCAATGTGTGAATTATAGTTTATAGTCATTATATTATAGACATTATAGTTCAATAAAGGATAAAGATATATTAGGAAAACAATAAAGGAATATTATAGAGGAACTGCAACATTTTAACGCAAACATTTAAAATTTATCTTTAAAAAAAATAGATTAAAAAAATTACATTTTAGAGTCAGTGTGGTTTTGCCATTAAAAAGGAATGTGATAGATTACAGCATAATCTATAGCATTTTCTGGTTTCTTATGAATGCCAGAATAATTGTTTTGCCATTTTTAAGGCAACAAGTAATTAAAGTATAATGCTCAGAAATAAACTCTTATGTTTACATACTGTACGCGGTTATATCTAGTTTAAATACTGAATAATGAAACAATAGTAAATGACTGACTACTGTGTAACGTCACACACACTGTTCTCAGGATGCGCACTGGACCCCAGACTGGGAACAAAGCAGTTATTGTAAATGAATGAATGTCAAACAACATTTCGCACAAAATCTATTGTACCAAGCACCGCGAGAGTGACGAGTGCCAAGTTGTTTACAAACCAAAGAAAATGTATATTCCAACCCCTATCAAACATTACCAGTAAAGCTACAACACTACATTATGAATTCTACGATATAAATACGGGTTTAGATGATGCAGCTCTAGCTCAATGTGGAGTAAAACAATAATCTTATATCCTCACTCGTAATCTATCTGGGGCTGAACTTCAACAATGCGACTACTTACTTTTGGGGGTGCCTCGTCTGATCCTCCCGAATCCCACGACGCGTTCACCTGCCTCCTCATCTCCATCCGACTGCGCTCCTCCTGCTGAGCCTTCTCCTCGGCGAGGATGGTGCTGCAGAAGCACGGAGGAGGAAAAACAGCTCTGTGAGCTAACAACATCACTGCTAAAGCCTGAACACACACAATGGGAAGGAATCCAGATACTCGAGCTCTTCACACTGAGATCGTGTGTTTAGGGCTTGTGTGTGCCACGTCTTAAGTTGAGACCTGCCTACTTACACAGATCCGACAAAAAAAAATTTAAATTCCAGGAAAGAATGACGCAGGATTCACAAACAGCAGCGTGAATGATGATAACATTATTACACATCACTTTATCTTGTGGAATATATCACAAACCACTTTCATTTTATTGGTACTGTTCAATTCGATACCCATAACACATGAGCTAGATTAAAAATACAGGTGGTAACATTACAGGAAATAATGACTCATTCAGAACAGTTCCGCTGCAGGTCTCTACAAACCGAGCAGACTCGATAACTCGTATAGCTTTTGCAATAGCAAGACTCAAATCAAATCATCCAACTTAAAATAAATCTGAGCAAAGCTAACGCATCTAGACAAGGGGAAAGCCGCATACCTGTTGTCAACTTGGAAAGACCTGGAACTCGGAATTTAGTGGAGAGATGGAGGAGATGTGAACGGCGCAACCGTGTGAGAGCCAGTGCTGAGAGAATGCACTTCATGCCCTAAACCAATGCCCTGACGACTATTTTTAGATGCACTGAACCCTGACAAACCCAGCATGTGTGCTGCCAACAGATGAATGAAGGACACAAGAGACTAAGAATGATCTGAACAGGTGTATTTTTAAAGTGCGGCCTAGAGTTTCTCTCCCGTGTAGAACTTTACCTGGAAACTTGTATCGACGCTCCGGTTAAACGCGTACGCAAATCGCACGTGTCGGACGAATTTCTTGAGTTAACAAAATGAGAAAACAAAACACAGGAGCCAAGCTGCGTGTGTGGTCGGTCAATGGTCAACAGGACACACAATGATTAACATTTTTGGGGAAGAAAAAAAAAAAATCATCTTACAATATGTTTGTTTGTTTTTTTAACAAATAACCTGGCATCTTTGAATTAATGCAATGTTTAAACAGACATTAAATTATTACTTAAGTTAAAAATATCTTTAAAAACCCCTATACAATATTCTGAAATATATTTATTTAATCATTTATTATTATTATGTGCACTAATTGTCCACTATAGCAGACACAGGGCAAAAACTGCAGTTAATCGTCACATGATCAAACATCAGAAAGGGGACAACATATTGATGTAGATTAGAACATCAAGACATGGAAACATTTTTCTAGTCTGTCCATTGTATGTCTGTACCCACTGTAGCCTCAGATTACTGTTCTGAAGCTCATCCAGCTCAAAGTTTCGATGTTGTTGTTTTTTTTCGAATGCTTTTTTTATTAACCACGGTTGCAAAGAGTAGGTTGTAACTTCTGTAATTTCCTGTTAGTTTTCCTCTGGCCTCTCTCACTATGAAGCCGTTTCCTTCTACAGAACTGCAGCTCACTGGATGCTTTTTTCAAAATTGTTTCAGAAATGCTCAAACCAGCCCATGGGTATCCAGATTATGGGTTTGACGTTTGTGCTGATCTGATGATTGATTTGATTTTATGCGCCAGATTGCCTAACTGGATACTTGAATTATCTTGAAGATGTACAGAAGTTCCCAATGAAGTGGACAGTACTGTAAGTGTATAAATCAAAACCTATTATACCTATTATTAAACCTCGTTGCTCATTTTCTTGAGGAGCAGCAATAATTCAGAATCCAACTATTCAGATTCAGAAAAAGGACTTGCTGCTTCTCCTTAGCTGGAATGTTAAACTCAAATAGGAAGTCTATTCATTTAAGTTTGTGTTTGTCATATGCATCATCACCTAGTTTCTGATAAGTCATGCATGGAGTGGTAGAGGAATCTAGAAGCAAATACTTGCCCTTTAGTACAGAAAAAAACAAAGAGAGTGCTGATTTAGGAAAATAATACACAGCGATGTAGTTCAATGCTGTTACCACCATGAAGGTGATTGCATTGTACTTTTTTATTTGTATATATCAGTCACTCTCTTTTTCTCCCCACTCTCGAAATTAATAAGACAAAAGATGCAGCTTGTCATGCTACAGGAAAACCGTACTGGAAAACAGAACGCTATATAAAACCCTGCTCCATATAGACGGCCAAGGCAAATCTATTTCATCGGTTTGTAAAATAATTAGTCACAGAATGACGTAACTAATGTGGAAGCTCGGTGCCATATCCTGCGAGCACATCAGCATCAGTAATTCTTCTGAGAGGAAAAAATAGCCGCAGGGTGATATTACAAAACACAACATATTACTGCGAACCTGATCGTCTGCATCTCGGTTATGTTTAGAACATTTCTTCTTTTGTATTTTAGATTAAAAATAAATAAACCTATCTGAAATAAATGAACGATAATAGACCATTATACATTACAAAGTTAAAAACATTGAGTGAATACTTTGCTACAAGGAGCAAAACTAATAACCTCATTAGCGCACCCTAGGATACATCATCAGAACACTGAGATATAAATAATGAGAAGGCTCTGAAAAGTTCCTGGAAAAAAACTTTTCTTAGCTGTATTTTGGGAAGGAGACTGCAGTTATTTCAGTCTAAGAAGCTGCGTAAGGTAATCTAGTTAAAGACGGAAGCAAAACAAGACAGACAGAAAACACACCTGTTTAAGATCAGGCTTAAATCCTCATTCCCTGAGAACACTGGAGTTTTATTGCCCTCCTAGAACATTGGCTGACTTTAGCGATTCCTTTAGCTTAGGATCGTAGTAGGTTTCTAATAATCGTGAGTGTATACTATGACCCGTCTATTTAAAAAAGTAGAACAAGCTTCCTGGGCCTGTGTGGCACTTTAGATGAATTAACAATTCAACTGGTTTACTTGAATGTTTGGTACAATTGTTGTTTTCTCTGTTGCTCCCATCAGGAGTCACTACAGCAGATCATCCAATTCACATCAGCACAGGTTTGTAGCCTGGATGCGCTTCCCGATACAACCGTATCATTTTTACCCAGGCTTGAGACCAACACCAAGGATTCTATGCTACCTCAGTGGTGAGGTATGGGGTGGGACGTAAGCCTGGACTTTCCGCATGGCAGGAGAGAAGTGTACCACTGAGCCACCAATGCCCTGGCCTTTTAGTGCAATTAAGTGGCCTCAAGACAGTTAATTATAGGCAGAAAGACAAAAAACAAGATATATACGATTATAGTAAATTCCCATTTATAAAAATTTCCAGCGCACGTTTTCAGACCCTCATACATCAACCTGAACCTGAAAACGCCCTAGGAACTTCCTTTTCTAGCTTCCGTTCTCCATTTATAATCATTCACTTCACCTTTTCCCCAGGTTCCATGCCCAATTACTGACTTACAGCTCATGCCAATAAGCTATATGAGCGAGGAACAGTCAGAAAATGCGTCTAATGATCTTGACATTATTGAATCACATGTTAAATCATGGGTTTTATGAACAAAAGCTCATTTAAATTATGGTCAGAGTGAACGGTTCAAATCTTTACTTCGACCACAAATTTAACTTACAGCATCTGACAGCTCGGAGGAAAGGGAACTACTTGCTTACTTAATTACTTAAAAGAGAAGAACTGAATACGGAAGAAGTACGAGACATGGCACAAGCAGAGCTTTCCTCCTAACAGATGATTATGATATTAGCCTGCATCCAGTGCCTTTTATGGGCCTGATTCTGAGCTAGAAAGTTACAGAGTGTTAACAGGACAAATATTTACATCGTTTCTAGGAAACCTGGAAAATTACTGATGTGGGATAAAAAAAGGAAGGAAAAAAGACAGCAAGTAAGAATGAGAAAGAATATGTGTGGAACTGAATAAAAGAAGAGATTTCTGCTGGTGATATTAGCTGTATGGTTTGTAAATAGCACGATTAAAATGATTCAAACCTACACATACATGATTAAGCTACGTGTCGGGATTCACATCCTTACTTGAGCATGCCCTGTGGAAGATTGTTTCACTGCCATTGCTGCCACCGAGAGCGTGTGTATACATGAACGAGAATGCTGGACTCTCTTTATGGTTGCATCATCAATGGGGTTTTTTTTGTCTCTATCCTGGGGAGACTTGCCCGTAGGACTAAAGGGAACGGGTGTGTGCATGTGTCTGTCTGTAATAGATGAAAGAAAGAAAGTGAGTAAGTAAGGAGGAGTGGCACTGATGGTAATATCTACTGCATTGCCATGCCAACTATAAAATAAACTTTGGACAGGAAGTCGCTCAGACGAGGACTGAGTCAGGGTTTGGGGAAGGGAACTTCCTCTGTGAATGTATGCATCATGCGACTCCGGTGGATACTCGGGCCCGTCGACATTTAGTCCAGAAATCGGAATATACGTCTCGTCGTTCCACTTGTATCACAACAGCAGACACGCTCTCACGTGCTTACTGTCTAAAGGCAGGACACAGTTTGATTGATTACAGTCTTATTAAATAAGACGATTACAAAGTGCCACAGAAAACTTGAATAAAAGGACTTTAAATTTGACAATGTTGTAGCCAAATGCGGGAAAATTGTTCTCAACAGGTAAAAGTGGGATTTATCTTTTCTTGCCAGAATCAGATTAGCTTTCAGGATATTAAACCTATAATAAAAAAAGCGTTGATCCACAAGGTATGAATTGTCCATAACAGGAAGCTGAACTGATATGTAAGGTGTACTATGGTAAGGTGTATGTAAGGTGTATTATGTTGCTAAGTTCAAAATCTGTTTAATAATGTTTCTGGGACAAACATACAAGAATGTTCATTGTCAAAGGCTGCTCAAAGTCATGTATGAACAGGACAGAAAAATGTCCAAAAAAAAAAACAAACAAAAAAAGTGAACCTTTTTTGTGTATTTCTCTTGTGCGCCCTCTGGTGCAAGAAAGAAACATAACAGCGAAATATTCAGGGTACTTTCAAATTGTATTCCAAGTGGTGACAAAGTGTCTAACCTTAAAACATGAAAATACATGAAACATGAAAATAATACACACATTAATAATCATTCTAAAATAAAAACACAATAGGAGGTTACTCATTGCGTGTGTGTGTTGCGTGTGTGTGTGTTGTGTCTACACTGACCTAAGCTGTGCTTTGAGCTCGTTGAAGCGAGGCCGTTTGCTCGGGTCGTAAGCCCAGCACTTGGTCATCAGACTGTACAGAGTGGGGGGGCAGTTGTGGGGCATGGCCAGTCGCTCGCCGTTCTCGATACGGCCGATCACATCGTTGTTCTTCACGCCTTGAAAGGGCTTCACTCCATACATCAGTATCTCCCACATACACACGCCTGCAAGCGGAACACAACGGCACAACATATCCTGTGAGATGAACGAGAGATGAAGGAATTTTCCCCAGCTGACCCTCTGCACTGCCGCACTATTCCATGGCAATAGTCTGACAAACGCACACATTAGGTTTGTTTAATTCTGTATAATGATATTATTGATGTCCCACCACCACCAGGTCTAGTGACGTTTACTGATGATTACTGTATCTGTATATTACCAAACTGTGAGTACAAGTTTCACCAAAAAAAAAAACTAAGTTAGCATCCAAAAACAAATCCGAAGAGCATATTCTCTCTAACCAAAAGGGGAGAAAATGAGTCAACTAACAGACATTTCGCCCCCTTCCCAGATGCTCACAACTCACACATACATTATTGCTTTCTGCTATAGGAGTTTGAAAATGTTTAGAAATACAATCTATGTGGCGCAGTGGTTAAAGCGCTCGCCCTATCATCCGGCGATTGCCAGTTCGAATCCCGGGTGGTGCTGTAACCTCTCGCAGCCGGAGGTCTAGAGAGAGCTGATTGGCCGAGCTCTCTCAGAGGGGAGGGATGAGAGGTACTTAGTGCTCCCACATTAATC
Organism: Clarias fuscus; assembly: GCA_030347435.1. NCBI lineage: Eukaryota > Metazoa > Chordata > Actinopteri > Siluriformes > Clariidae > Clarias > Clarias fuscus. The sequence goes on along the minus strand of CM059207.1, from coordinate 16,102,658 downwards.
ACGGCTCTACAGCCAGTCAGGGGCGTCTGTGAGCTCGCGCAACGGAGGGAGCGGATAGCGCTGTCCTCCGAGTGTGTTACGACGCCCCCAACGGTGCGCGAGCGAGCAGTTCGAAAAGATGCGGTCGGCTGGCGTCACGTGGTTCGGAGGAAACACGTGATAGTCTTCGGCCCTCCCGGCTGAGTGGTAGTAGTAGCCTTAATGTGGGAGCCCCCTAGTGACGGGGAGGAATTGGACGCGACTAAATTAGGGAGAAAATCGGCGGAAAATCAAAAAAAAAAAAGAAAAAGAAAAAAAAGAAATACAGTCTATGGATGTATGTCCAACTTATCGATCATCTGCATTATTAAAAGGTCCGGATTTGACCATTTCATTAACAAGTTAGCACAGGTCTCAGAAATGACCCAAAGTGTGTTCCTGTTAATAATCTGGTTGAAATATATGGAATAAAATCACTGTCAAAAATAATCGTGCGTAAAAAAAAATTCTTACAGATACGATATTTTGTGTGTTTGTTACAGTACAACTCTGAAATATACGACTCTGACCGTTTACAGACACAAAACTCGTTTTTACAATCCTCTGTTACACGGACGAATTGAGAAATTATGCCCATGAATGCGCCAAAGCGATTCCTCTAGTAATAGTAATGTGACGTATTTTTGATGACGTATTTTTGACAGCGGTTTAACACACTACATTCATGGGCGTAATTTCGCAATTCGTCCGTGTAACAGAGAATTGTAAAAATGAGTTTTGTGTCAGAGTGGTGTATTTCAGAGTTGTACTGTAATAAACACACAAAATATCGTATCTGTAAGTTGTCGTGGCCGTACATTTTGGAATCCAACTCGGACAAAACGCAGAATTAAACACAAATCTTTTTTTTACGCACGATTATTTTTGACAGTGATTTTATTCTATAGGTAATACCCCTCCGGTAATGCATTGTTTTCATACCTCAACCTCATCACACTACCTCATAGCCCCGCAAAAGACCAACACGCTAAGGGAGACGTATCTTTTTTATATGCGGTCACAATATGAAACAGATCTTTTGTAACTGGCCTGTTTAAGCACAATAATGAAAAAAATTAAAAATCTGCTGTTGTTTTTTTGTTGTTGTTTGTTTGTTTACACACACTGGAGAAACATGACTAAAAAAGACTAAAAAGTGAATTTTGCATCACATTTTCCCTTTATCATTACTTGAATACTACGAACACCTCTGGCAAAAAGAATAAATATGTCTAATAATATTGATGGCGATGATCCTGCGCATGCTGAATTTAGTACTGTAGCATCAACAGTGGTGAACTGATTTGTTACAAAAATATAGTTAAATTGTGCCCTTCATCTAGAATCACTCAAAAATCCACTGTCACAGTTCCTGACTAATACTATTTTTACAACCGTTCCTACGGTGCTTATCCCAGAAATGGAGGAAATTCTGGACAATTAAATTGTTTAGTAAAGTATTTTAAAATGGAAAACCACAAACAAGGGAAAAAGCATTTAAAGCACACAAGTTCCCCTTTGTATCCCAAAAATCGCAGTCACACTCATTAACACAAATCCAAAATTACACACTTACCAAACATCCAAACATCACTGGATGATGTAAACCGTCTGAAGTTGATGGATTCTGGGGCCATCCATTTAATAGGCAGCTTTCCTTTAGAGGCTTCAGAAAGAGAAAAATACACTTTACACAATGTGTGAACAAAGATTTCTGAATTTCTTTAAGGAAAAAAATTAAATAAATAAAGAGGTTGGGAATGTTAGTTAATATTGACAGTTCAGCAGTGTCTTTGCCAAATCTTCATTTTACATCATATCAACTCAGGTAGAGCTTTATCGCCATCCCAGGCGTATACAGTACAGTACAGGACACAGTGGAGACGGAACGAAATCAACCTTGGACCATACGGGTGAACATACAGTAGAAAGGCAGCAGCACGTTGAGAAATCAGACACACACACAACCACATCGGGGTGACGAAACATCATGAACAGAGCAGCAAACAGACAAAAACGTTTAAACAGTAGCACGTATGTTTGATCCTCATTCCGTGTGAGTGGAGTAGCTGGACAAACCTTTATAATAGGAGCTGTCCTCCATGTATCTGGACAAGCCAAAGTCGCCCAGTTTCACGCAGTCTACAGATGACACCAGCACGTTCCGAGCAGCTATGTCTCTGTGGATGAGAAAAGATCTCCCTTTCAGAACCTGATTCAGGGCCAAGTTTAACATCCAACGCACACTGAACATGTGTGTGCAGCCTGGCAAAGCTCTTCACATAGTTTGACATTTTCCACTGTGTACTTTATATACACACACACGCACGCACGCCAATAACAGACTACCAATCCAGGAAGGGATTGGATTGGGATAGGAATCGGGGAATTTTGAGGAAGTGTCAGCAGCCTCTGTCTTTTTGAAAGCTCGGTCCCATGTGAGGCAGAGTTCAGTGCCGGGTCTGGTGCCTTTACTTTATGGCCATGATGGATTTATGGTATACAGCTCATAATCAATGGAAATATGTTAAAGTTTTGTGGTGCTAATGTTATGGCTGATTGGTTTATATACAGTATATATATATATAGCGCTGAAGTCTATGAGCTTTCATGAGCTTTTGCATGAACCAGAACTACGGATTTAAAATCACATTTAAACCGCCAAACCCCTCTGCCTCCCTCTACATTTATATCCCAATCTCCTTACTCAATAACTGCCAAAGAATTATACATTTATAATAGGAAATAGGTTCTCGCTCTGATAATCAGCGTCATCGATATTGTCTCTGTCGCATCTCCTGAAGTTAAATTCATTCGCAGCATTTAAATGCGAGTCTCATTATCTCTCATCAGTTAACCGCTCTCTGTTCACGCTCTCAACGGCGGGGAAATAACTGCTGATTAATTCAGTCCTGCTCACTAAATTTCCTCTTATTAATGTCTTTTATTAAGTCATTTAAACATCTGTGCCGCAAAGCACTCTTGTCTGTTTTGATGACGATGTGATGATGGTGCCTCGCGGACATTTGGACAGCCGGTATCTGGGTGCATAGTAATTTAATTAGGCTCAAGTCCATTTTGTTTTATATAACACCTTAATCAAACTGTGTGAAAAGCACACATAGCTAACAAGACCTTGGTTATCTTTAGGGAGACTGGTTGCATTTAGTGCTGAGTTTTAGCAAGGGTTAAACTCGATTAATAAATACAATAACCTAAATAATCTAAATAGAAGATTCTGATAATCCCAAATACAACATTTACACTCCATTTAAGCAAAATCTAATTAAGTTTTCATAAAGTATATTATTCAGTTTAAACACTATGACAGTCTGACATCATTTCTATACTGAGCCTCACGAACACGAACCTGTGCACAAAGCGTTTGCTCTCCAAGTAGGCGAGAGCGGTGCTGAGCTGGTAGGAATACAGGATCAGTGATGCCAGGTCCAAGCTGTACTTCCGCACTTGCAGGAATGAACGCAACTGCAAGAACACAACAGCTGCATTCAAACATGTAAGACACTGACAATATAACTCGATACTATCTAATCTACGGCGACACTTTATCACAATCAGCAATACCTCACTAAGGCGTAGAACAGATACACACACTTGACCCAGGATTGACAATTAGATCCATGTCTCATCACAATTATCCTGGTCTACAGAATCAAGAGGGAACCAGGGGCAACATGTATTACCTCTCCCAACGTGCAGAGCTCCATAATGATCCACACCGGATTTTCTGTGATGACGCCGATCAGTTTCACAATGTGCGGGTGGTCGAACTGCCGCATTGTTACTGCAGAGACAGAATGACGGAGACAAGACTATTGAAACTACTTACAAATGTGGAGCATAAACCGATCTCGTTTCCCAACCAGCCAATTATGAAACAGTACTGCAATGCACAAAAGCATACAGATCCAGGTCAAGAGTATTTCAAATTTCAGATTTGAGTTCGAGCTCAAACTCAAAAGAAGAAGAAGAAAAAAAAAAACATTCAGCAAGCTACAGTTCTGTTCCATGAGAGAGTTCATAGGAGAGAAAGGCTAGATTGTTGAGAGCTACTGTAACAAAAAGACACAAATAACTAGAATAACTACAAAAAAAAGCATCTCAAAATGCACAGCACTTCAAACCTGGTCATTATAACGGCAGAAGACCATACTGGTTTCAACCAGTTAGTAATGGTAATAATAATGATTCATTTACTTGGCACAGTGAAATGTTTTTTTTTCCCCCGCATATTTCAGTTAGGAAGCTGGGGTCAGGGCACAGGGTCAGACAGGATACTGTGCCCCTGGAGCAGAGAGGGTTAACAGCCTTGCTCAAGGGTTCAACAGTGGCAACTTGGCGGTGCTGGGGCTTGAACCCCCCCAACCTTCCGATCAGTAACCCAGTAACCCACAGCCTTAACCAACTGAGCCACCACTGCCTGTTAACCAGTTACATACATACGTTTTCCCCCATCAAATAAGAAAACAACACAAAAACACCTCTAGAGTAGTCAGGTTTACCTAAAGTCAAACTTTGCTGTTTTTTTTATACTCAGGGCATTTAATATCACTAAGCACATTACACATATGCAAATTCAACCATAAAACTGGGGCTTAGCAAGTGTTTAAACAAATGTGGCTTCAATTGATTTTAGCTATTAAAACTTCATGTAGTGAGAAGTACAATCGTAATATTAAAATTTATACACAAGGCATGTATCTAGGAAAATCTAGGCTGAAATAGTGGGCTGATATGACACATGAGCTGAAAAGAATACACAGTGACAGCATGTACTGTAAATGTGGGAGTTTATACTAGCCGTATTTGGTACTCACAGGCCTCCTGGAGGAATTTCTCTCGGACGCTGTCCGCCGTGCTGTTTTTGCAAGTCTTTATAGCCACAGAGAGGGCCGGACTGTCCTACGGGCCGAACATAAACGATTAGGACTCTTTCTAAAAATGGTGATGATGTGCATATTATTGGAGGGGGGTAGGGCATGGGCGTGGCATACCGGACAAACGTAGACCCCTTGGTGGACATCTCCGAACTGGCCTTCTCCTATACAGCGGCCCAGCTCAATTCTCTCTCTCTGGATCTCATAATCCCTGGCTGAGGGGACAAATAACTGCATACTCATCACACAGGAAAAGGGCATTTTAGAAGGTCAGGAGGCATCTCTATTAATCAGTCATCACAGAGCACGAGCACAGATACAGGGTTGGGTTTGGCTTCTCGTGTTATAATGAATGTAGGACGATTTGATTGTAAGCCTGCATGTTCAGAGATTTTACAGTCTAAAGAACTCTATTTAATAAGTGCTTGGTAAAGAGGCACTATACAATAATTTAACAATTTGTAACTGATATATCATATAATAAAGAATTTACACATGCAAAAAAAAAAAACAGGAAAACAATTTAGTCTATAAAAGACAATTCTCAAACCTACATCTGTTTCTTGATTTGTTCAATACACACTTTCCAGCTATTTTAATAGGAACACTTGTAACCCTCACATTCATGCAGGAATCTAAATCAGCCAATCACGTGGCAGCGATGCAATGCAAACAATATGCAGAAACAAGTGAAGAGCTCCAGTACAGTTAATGTTCACATCAACCATCAGAATGAAGGAAAAGTGTGACCTCTGTGACTCTGAACGTGGCATTGTTATTGCTACCATATGGCTTGGTTTGAGGATTTCCGAAACGGATTGTGATCTCCTGAGAATTTCACACACGACACAGTTTTCGAGTTCACACACAAGTGTTCTTTCAGTTGAGAATTGTGCGGGGGGGGGGGGGGGACACACAAAAAAACACACACACACACACACACACACACACACACACACACACACAGAGTGAGTGACAGTTCTGTATGTGGAAACGCTTTGTTAGAAGAAGAAAATGATCAAATTGGTTTCGAGCTGCCAGGAAAGATAGAGTAACACAAGTAATCATCCTTTACTACTGTGGTGAGTGGAAAAGCATCTCAGAATGGACAACACATCATTGTGGTGGACAAGCTACAGTACAACAGCTTTCTTATTTGACTTAGTGTAGACTTCCTGTCAGCTCAGAGCGGTCAGGTCCTTTGGTGTCTAAGATCAATAAGGGGCAGAACATCATCTCATATGGAGGTTTTTGTTTGTTTGTTTGTTTTTTGTTCTATGTAAAATCTAGAGACTTTTATGTGTGAAAATTGCAGGAGATCCGCTGTTTCTGAAATACTCAATCCAGCCCATCTACATACAGTAGCACTGACATCCATGCCATAGTCAACGTCACAGAAATGATACGTTTTTCCCACCGTTCTGAACTACAGCTCCTAACCTGTAACTGCAGGATTATTTGTTTTGCCGTGCGCTGCTTACACATGATCACCTGATTAGTCGTTCCGGACAGTGAGTGTAGCTTATTAATAAATTAATGTGGAATTAAAACATACACAAATGTAAGGTAAAGGAAAAGCACACAAACACTAGCAAACATTCATATGAGGTTATATGTATTCAGCACTGTACAAGCAAAAGCCACGAAATGGAAAGAAATAAGCAGGAGAAAAACCTTTACCTTCATCTAGTCCATAGTATTCTGTAGTGCAATTAATGTGAGAGGAGACAAAATCGGATATATGACACTGGTCATGATCATTGTTAATGGGCAAACGCTACAGAGTAAACCTCTGAATGTGTCGTCACTGCAGCGGATTGAAATACATAATTATTTACTTTTCATGTAAAAAAAAAAATCACTTAACATTTTATTTTAAAAAAATATAATAAATCAAAAGTACAAAAATATATGCTAATCCCACTAGATGGCTCCATGTTCTGCTCCTTTATTATATAAAAATGTGCTTTTCAGTATTAGCTGTAAATTTATGACAGACAGTTTGCTATTTAGGTTTTATACTCGATTTACTCCTGGAAGTAACCTGCATGTCTGCTGTAGGCGATAACCAAACCTATTTCTGACTGTCAGTGAAGAACTTTGCTCTGTCATACGCTGATATAATGAAACAGCACAAAGCAATACAGCAGTCAGTTGTTCAGTTTAGGACTAAAAGTGAAAAAGGCAGCAGTGACCGACTGAACGAGAGCAGCACAAGCTGTAAAGAGAAATAGCACACACAAAAAAGTGGAGCACATGCTAGAAAACTAGGTTAGCACATTGCCAGGAACATCTGGTCCGGCAGAGGAAGCTAAGCGCAGACGACACATAACCCACGACACAGCTGCCGCGATCCCTGGACATCATTTCTGGATTAACATGTGAAGCTGCTTTATTAATGTCCGTGGCTACACGGAGTGCGTGATCAGATCGAGCAGTTCTTTGTTGCAGTGCTGAGTGTGTGTAATAACTCTGAATACTCACTGGAGGGCATGGTGTACGTGTCCTCTTCATCTATGATCTCCGCATAGTCGTCTGTCTCTGCAGGAGAGGAGCGAGAAGGCAGGATGAACTCAAATGCAGGAGTCGGGGAGGGAAAAAAATTATTAGCAAGCTATGGTAAAGGAGAACATTTCGGCTGTACAATCTGGAGTATTCCTTTCTCTTCTAACATCTTAGTGAGAGGAGAAAGAGTGCCGTCATATCTACGCTCTCTCTCTCTCACACACACACTTCCAGGACAGCTGAATGTTTAAAAAGCTTGTCAGCTTAATAGGATCCGCTCTGGTATTTGGGTGGGGGGGGGTATGTGTACTGAAGGATAGATGACAGCTTTAGTGTCTTTAAGAAAAGCAGATGAAGTCATGGTTACTTTCACATGCATTGTCTCTCTGCAGTCTGCTTCTAAGGATAAAATGATGGAGTTCTGCCGGGAGCGCTAAAGAAGCTCGTGAGCAGAGGAATGCAGCTGGAGAAAGAATTCTCCTTCCAACATGAAACAGGGACAGCTACATAAACTAACTGCTGCTTATTAACCTTTATCCACTGACTCCCTTTTTTATGTCAGCGTCTAGTGTTCATAAAGATCTGCATCTTTTTGCAGGCGACAGAATTTCCGAGGCTTGAACAGAGCAGCCATTTCTTTATCTCAACACTATCCTGACTAGACACAAGCTCACAAAATCCCATAGCAGATCACTACTGATGTGCTTCCATGTGTTTACATTTACTGTTACGAACTACTAATGCCAGACGAAGGCTTTCAACCACCTGGACGTCCTTGAGGTTTATTATAATTTAATCACAGCTATTGGCACAGACTAGACAAAAGAGTACAGAATAACAATGAAATCATCATAAATCTCTGGGGAAACATATTAACTGGTCACTTTTGGATACTTATGAGACTCTAAATTTTACACTTGAAGAGTAAACTTGTTAACCCTATAGACAAATGACTCATTAACAGACTCATAGACAAGAGTAAGTAGAGAAAAAGAGAAAGTAGGCTGGTACGGTCCACTAAAAGCTTCCATGGTACGCAATACAGGAAATGGGAGAGAGTAGCTGCGTGCCAAAACCATTTTCTACACCAGACAGGGTGGCGCTTTCAACAAGAAAACACTTCTGATAACACTAAGTCATCTTAAACAACACTTTGTTTACCAGCTTCTAAGGGTGGAAATATACCTACTGATAAATATGTGTACTGTATGTTCATACATGATGGTTTCCGTGTGCGAACCTGCGATCGTTTGGGGCGTACAGTAGCTTATAAACGTCCTCAGACAATAAGGCGATGTGCTCATACGCAGCCGCAAGATACAATATGCATGTAAAGGGGCCGTGTAGTCATCAAAAATGGAGGGACAGTTCAGAGGAAAAGCTGTGCGACCAGGTCCGCACCTGTATGATGCATCTTTACCGTTGCACAGTGACAAATATGTATGGAGATAAGTACTATCTTAAATGATGACATGGAGACTAACATGTTATTATTATTATTATAAATTATATGTAGTATATAAGCAAATATGTGAACTAATATGCTCACAGCTTTGCCAGTTGACTACAAGAAGACATCATTCTGAATTGCCTCTGAACCGTCCATGCTGTGTTAATTGCTGCTAGTTAACACAAGTTTCTGAAAACATGCTGCGGATGACTGATGTCCAGTGCTTTGGGACTTTGGCAGGCAGATGTTTGTTGCAAAATCTCCCAAGTAAAATGTGTAGCAGCATAAGTTGTGATGGTTCACGATATTCTGTTTTATTCCAGCGACAGCAACTCAGACAAGCAATGCATGAGGTGACGAACACTGAAGTTATTTTAACATTTAATTAACATTTCTTTATACAACAAATCATTCATCCGATTTAAAATTGTATTTTTCGCTAACTACGTTTTAAATATAAAATATAGTCAATTTGACAAAAATGCTAGAATCCAATACAATGCAGGGTGTTCGCAAACCTTCGCCATGAGGTGTATTTTAAAACCTGTGTAGTTTAAAACCTGATATACAGTATGGCCAGAAGCTTGGCTGAATTTAGCTACATGAATGGAGTATGACATTACCGTCTCCACTAATCTCATCTGCAGATCCAAGCATAGCAGCATGCAAAAGATCGGACCGAGAAATAGAAAGAGACACACACACACAGAGAGAAAGAAACAGAGACAGAGAGAGAGTGATTATTCTCATGTCCTAAAACCCATGAACAGAAGCAACAATGTAAAAGCAGCCAGCTTTAAAGTAGCGAGCTTAGAGTGGCTTGTGTAGTGTTTTCTGTAAAGTTGAACTGCACAATCTTCAGTGGATGGAAATGATTCATAATTCGAACCCAATATCCTGCAAGCACAGCAATAGACCTCCCAGAAGTAAAAGGTTAAATATATCTACAGCTACTTATAAATATCTACGTCTAGGATCATATTTGACTCATAAACTTAGTGCAACAATAAGCAATAAAAGGTTGTGTTTTTTCAGCCATGCAAGTAACTGTGTTAAGATGAAAATGAAGTATACACATCTACATCCTAGTAAGCAATAACACTGTGACATTTGAAAACTGTGTATTAAAATGGTGCTTCAGTTCACCATAAGCTTTTTCAAATCCACTATATACACACGTGGACAAAATTGTTGGTACCCTTCGGTCAATGAAAGAAAAACTCACAATGGTCACAGAAATAACTTTAATCTGACAAAAGTAATAATAAATAAGAATTCTATAAATGTTAACCAATGAAAGTCAGACATTGCTTTTCAACCATGCTTCAACAGAATTATAAAAAAAAAATGAACTCATGGAACAGGCCTGGACAAAAATGATGGTACCCCTAACTTAATAGTTTGTTGCACAACCTTTTGAGGCAATCACTGCAATCAAACGATTCCTGTAACTGTCAATGAGACTTCTGCACCTCTCTGCAGGTATTTTGGCCCACTCCTCATGAGCAAGCTGCTCCAGTTGTTTCCGGTTTGAAGGGTGCCTTTTCCAGACAGCATGTTTCAGCTCCTTCCAAAGATGCTCAATAGGATTGAGGTCAGGGCTCATAGAAGGCCACTTTAGAATAGTCCAATGTTTTCCTCTTAGCCATTCTTGGGTGTTTTTAGCTGTGTGTTTTGGGTCATTGTTCTGTTGCAAGACCCATGACCTGCGACTGAGACCCAGCTTTCTGACACTGGCCAGCACATTTCTCTCTAGAATCCCTTGATAGTCTTGAGATTTCATTGTACCCTGCACAGATTCAAGACACCCTGTGCCAGATGCAGCAAAGCAGCCCCAGAACATAACAGAGCCTCCTCCATGTTTCACAGTAGGGACAGTGTTCTTTTCTTCATATGCTTCATTTTTCCGTCTGTGAACATAGAGCTGATGTGCCTTGGCAAAAAGTTTCATTTTTGTCTCATCTGTCCATAGGACATTCTCCCAGAAGCTTTGTGGCTTGCCAACATGTAGTTTTGCATATTCCAGTCTGGCTTTTTTATGATTTGTTTTCAACAATGGTGTCCTCCTTGGTCGTCTCCCATGTAGTCCACTTTGGCTCAAACAACGACGGATGGTGCGATCCGACACTGATGTTCCTTGAGCATGAAGTTCACCTTGGATCTCTTTAGAAGTCTTTCTGGGCTTTTTTGTTACCATTCGGATTATCCGTCTCTTTGATTTGTCATCAATTTTCCTCCTGCGGCCACGTCCAGGGAGGTTGGCTACAGTCCCATGGATCTTAAATTTCTGAATAATATGTGCAACTGTAGTCACAGGAACATCTAGCTGCTTGGACATGGTCTTATAGCCTTTACCTTTAACATGCTTGTCTATAATTTTCTTTCGAATCTCCTGAGACAACTCTTTCCTTCACTTCCTCTGGTCCATGTTGAGTGTGGTACATACCATGTCACCAAACAACACAGTGACTACCTGGAGCTCTATATATAGGCCCACTGACTGATTACAAGATTGTAGACACCTGTGATTCTAATTAGTGGACACACCTTGAATTAACATGTCCCTTTGGTCACATTATTTTCAGTATTTTCTAGGGGTACCATCATTTTTGTCCAGACCTGTTCCATTAGTTTATTTTTTTAAATAATTCCGTTGAAGCATGGTTGAAAAGCAATGTCTGACTTTCATTGGTTAACATTAATAGAATTTTTTTAAATTATTACTTCTGTCAGATTAAAGTTATTTCTGTGACCATTGTGAGTTTTTCTTTCATTGACCGAAGGGTAGTAACAATTTTGTCCACGTGTGTATACAGTACAGGGTGGGCCAAAAGTAGGGTTACAGTTACTTCATTATCTGCTTCACCTTCACATTCACGTTTTAAATATCAAAATTATTATTATTATTATCAAGAAGGTGGACACTCTGAGCACTTGATAGATTAAATGTTCAATGTAAAATGTCTAATACTGTATGTAATTATAATATATGTAAATAAAAGTCTACATTTCTAATAAAGGAAAAATGTCTAAGTGTTAACTGTAACCCTACTTTTGGCCCACCCTGTATATATTAAAATGCTGACATGTTAATGTGGACGGGCCCTAAATAATACATAAACTGCAGAACTACATTACAAAAGCCCAGATCGATTTAAACATGCATTACATTTGTCTAAACACTGCAGACATGTTACACAGCAGAGTAGCAGTGCAAGTCAGTCACATGGGAACACGCTGCAGGATGACAAACCTCGGTTTATAACACGATGCAAATCTGACATTTTCAAACACAAGTTTAAAGGGCAGGTATCCTGCGTAACACTATTTCAGATTCCTATATCAGGGTTAAACAGAAGCACGTGAACACATTCCTCCTACCTGAGACGGAGACGGCCTTGGCCCTGACGCTCTGCAGTCGCTTGTCATGGTTCGAGGCTCTGTGGATCAAAGGTTGCAGCAGGTGACTACTGTACATCATTGCCAGGAAACTTTTTAAAGCTAGACTGCACTGCTTAGTGTAAAGAGGAACCCTAGGCCTAGCCCTGACCCTAGGCCATGGTATTTCCCTCCCAAAAAAAAGGTGAGGACCTGTCAGATTACAACCTGCTTTAAAAGGGGAGGGGTGTCGAGTCAAGCTGGAGGTTGTGGAATGGCTTTTGAAACAAACTGAGAAATTCCACATTCCTCGGGCAAGTGTCTCACAGGATAAAGTGTGTGCTTTAAAATGGTGGTAAGTGAGCAAGGCAAAAGATAGAATATGTCATCTCGCGTCATTTTTCTGGAAAAACTGCACTACATGAACATGAACTACACATTGTTTGCAGTACAACCTGACAGGAAGAGAAACTTGACAACTTTCTTAGGAATCAGTCACACAGCTTCACTGAGAAACTCTCATTATTAAAGCTACCTGCTGAGAGCAATAAGCCGATGCTCACACAAACGGCTCAAATCCAATTTATTACCATATACCTGTATAGATTTTATTAAGATTTTTAAATGGATACAGAATGCATTTGAACACAAATTCAAATTCAATTAACCTTCTTAGCCAGTCCAATTATATTTCAGGTATTTTATTTCTCTCCAGTTTTCTACACTTCAACACTGGGAATTGGCAACAGCGTGATGGAAACTAGCATGAAAGAAAGTCAGGGAAGGACGTTACACTATATAGCCAACAGATATACAGTTCATGAGAAGGACCTCTCCTAACTGAGGCACATGCCACAATCAAAGATGTATTTTTGATTGCTGTTGATAATTAAAGTTCTATAATAAAAAAATATATAATAAAATCATATAACTGAATAAAGTTGCTTTTATATAATGTAAACTACAGCAAACTTTATATTGTTGAAGTTTACATTATATAAGCCGATACTAACCTGTGCCTGTTTCATATAGAGTACACACACACACACACACACACACACACACACGTGTTGTTTCAACTGAAACCCATGAAAGGGGTTGTAGTCTCGTAAGTCAGACTTCTAGCTTTACCTTCAGAAAGCCTTCCCTTTTTCTTTATTAAATGTAGCAATGAAGTATACTACTACTAACAATAATAATAATGAAGATTAATTTATGTAACACCTTCTTCATACCAAGTTTGATATACAACAACAAATACGCAAAAAGCACAGTAGAATGAAAAAAATAGGGGAACGGAAACTTTTATACACACACACACGAGCATACACACACACACGCGCATACACACACACACGCGCATACACACACACACGCGCATACACACACACACGCGCATACACACACACACACGCATACACACACACAGAGCTGACTCACTTTCACAGCTCCCCTTCAAGATCATTTGCTTGTTTAAAGTAAAGAAATACTCACTTTGGAGCCTTTGGGAGTGAAGGCAGCGCTCTTTCTCCCTCTGTTCAAAACAACACAATGTGATTAAACTGTGCACGCAATGGAAACGTATAAGAAACATGCACAAATAGGTCTGGTACATAAAGCACTTCTGGTATATACAGTAGTCTGGTACGAATCTGGCAGCAAATCGCGCAATAAATGAGTTGTTCATACCTTTCTGCACACGGACAATGAAGGATAATGAGGTTTTGTTGACAAGGCGGCAATAACCATCGATAAGGTCGGCCATGTTCTCTGCGGTGCTCACACATGGTGTCGTCACCTTTAGAGGCTGCACCCACACATATTGTGTAGCAATACCACACACACACACACACACACACACACACACACACACGGGTAAACAAGAATACACACAGGTAAGTAAATTTTAAATCTTTTTTTTTGTTATCGATTGAGTTTAAAAAAAATTTATATGGATAATACTTTGTAATTAAATATACATTATGTGATACATATTGAATATCATAACATACGTGTTTGTAGATTTCCCACATCGTCCCACCCTGACAAGTGACATACTATACTGTGTGTGCATACAGTAGGTAGGTGTGTGGGATCAATAGTACCTCTGCTGCACCAGCTACATCCAACTGCAGAATGCCCTTCTTCTCCTGTTCCTCAAACTGTATACTCGTCACCTGTGTGAAGTTGGCCAGGTGTGTCGGCTACCAGCATAAAGGGGAAAAGAAAAAAAGAAAAAAACATCAAACTTAAGGACAAATAAAAGATTTTGACTCCCAGTAGTTGGTGTTGGTGTCTGCAATGGTACTCACAGCTGAGCCTTTGTCAGTGAGGTAGCTGATTCCTTCCTCAGGGCCAATAGCTAGCTCTACTGCTATCACCCAGCTGGACTGTAACACAACAAGCACCAGGCATATCAGGCTACACGGCCTGCTCTTCTTTCATAAAGCATAATTCAGGCTTTTGTTCTATAGCAGTGTTGCCAAAGCAGTTAATAGTACAGTAATATTATTAATAAAACAGCAACTGAAACAGTAACACTGTGTATCCCTTTTCCCAAAGCTGAAAATCAGATAATGTGTATATATATAGATATATATATATATATAGATATATAGATTTTTTTTTTTTGGTTAAAGATATCACTTGTGTTAAAAGAAAATGAATTCTGAAAAAGTAATAGGCTTGATCAAAAAGAAGTCCAGAGTACAAATAAATAAATAAATAAATAAATAAATAAATAAATAAAGCACCCCAATAGCGCTTAAACAGTTTTTTCTGTCTACCAGCAGAGGTCATCGCCATCCTCCAATTAATCCTCTGAGCTCTGTCCCAAGTCTTTTTTTTTTTTTTTTTTACATAAAAAAAAAAGATAATTGTTTTAATCAGACAATTGTTTTAACTCACCCCAAGAGCACATTTAAAGCATTCTTTATCAAATCTATAAACTGGTGACAGGATTTCAAAGAACTTGACGATGCTCTGCTCATCATTAAGGTTGGCGAACAACTTGAAGGTCTGTTGGATCGACTTGCGTAATGTTTTTGGCTGTGAAGATAGAAAAGATATGAACCGTTTTCAGTCGTTTGCCTTCACTGAATCAAATGATTTATGAACTACATAAAGCACAGTAAGGAAAAAAATCCTGTTCCTCAAGATGCATTCATTTATTCTATATAAACTTTAATAGATCATTCCGAGCAATGCTCCATCACTTCATATAAGTATTCAGGATGTAATGATGCAAACAATGTAGTTATTATAATGTGTTCTGACATATTTATTATTAAGGACAGTTAATTACCTACTTAAGACAATTTCATGGTATCAGCTACAGAATATCCATCTGTAGATATGTCAGGATAAATCATCGTGATAAATCCAGAATTTTAATGGAATACTTTATTAGGAACACCTGTATGCCTGCTCATTCATGTAGCGATCTAATCAGTCAATCATGATGCAGCAATGCAGTGCATAAAATCAGGCAGACACGGGCCAGCAGCTTTGGATAATATTCACATCGAACATAAGAAAGGAGGAGACATTTTCAGTGATTTTGACTGTAAAGTATTCTCCTGCGTTTTTGGTGAGAGAGGTCAACATCTTATGGAATCCATGCCAAATAACTGAGGTTATTTTGAGAGCAAAATGCAGGCCTTATCAGGGGTTGTCATACTGTAGTGCTCATAATAAAGTGATCAGGGAGTGTATGTACGAGTATTACGGTATCACAGGGATAACCAGCAGTGTGATGTAGACTGGATGTCTATGGGACTTTAATTAGTCATGAGAGAGAATTTTGTTGGCTTCAATCTTGTACTGCAAAATACTAGCGTGATGAATTTGCTTTCTTCGAGGTGCATCGTGATATTTCCATTTAATACAGATTAGGAGCTCTAGCTCTTCCTGCACACTAGGTGGGAGCAACATGAGTAGTAAAGTACAGAGATTTGACAGTTGTGTGGAAAGGTTACAGCTTCAAAGCTGTAAATAGTTAAAGGAATTATAACAAAAATGTTATTGATTTTTATTTATTATTCCAATTTTACATGTAATGTGGTTTGTCAGTGTGTAATGTTGTGAAGTCCATTTTGTGGCTTTAGTTTATCATCTCATGCATCGTTCTTATTTTAATCCAGAATCTTCAACAGACAATTTGTGGATGAAGTGTAGAATTGAATGCTCTAAGAAGGTTAAGCTATGGTGAGGTAAGATGAATATGCCTCAGGGAGAAAAATAAAGTGTAAGGGAAGCAGAACTATAGAAAAGAAGCAAACTCCCTCAAACACACACACACACCTACACACCTGCAGGCAAGCACACACCTGCGCATGTAATCTGCAGGAATCTCAGAGCCCTATAGACACCTGACTGCAGAATTATATTCTGAATGAGAGTGATCCTTGATTGACACTGAGATTTAGTTCCATCCTTTCATTTACTCCATTATCACAAGGACGAAATAAGGAGGTTACTTTAAAGGATTCAGTTGATCATGAGAGAGAGAGAGAGAGAGAGATGATGTATCTGGTACTGGTGGAAGCTAAGTGACAGCATGCTTATAAAGTGCAGATGAACCCCCTACTGACTGGGGAATTAGGGCAGCAGTCACTCCACAGCACCGAGCTCCAGTGTCGCTGATGAGAGGCGCATTGAGAACTCTCTGCTACACGCCTACTGAGCAGCATAAGAAGAGGGGAAGGCAGAATTGGGCCACTCGATCTCTAGGGCAGACAAACGCTGAGGCAGCTGAGCAGGTAATGATTCGAGAAGGACAATAGAATCCTCTCCCTGACACCAGACAGAGTTATATTTTACGCTCCACTATCCTGGGCTTCTAAATCACTTTGTAAACAATTCTAAGGCAGAACATGAACAGTTCTGAAA
The DNA here is from genome assembly GCA_030347435.1 of Clarias fuscus. Taxonomy (NCBI): domain Eukaryota; kingdom Metazoa; phylum Chordata; class Actinopteri; order Siluriformes; family Clariidae; genus Clarias; species Clarias fuscus. The sequence goes on along the minus strand of CM059207.1, from coordinate 16,085,519 downwards.
TAGTTCTTAAACTACCCAAGTGTGTGAAGGTCATTGAGGACATGGAGGAATTCATATACTACACACATACAGTATACACACACACACCAGCGTACTGGGGATCTGTACCAACTCTAGAGCTTTTACTATAAACAAGGTCAGAGGAGTACTTTGTGACTAGTTCAAGCTGACAGAAAAGTCACTGTAATGCAAACAGCTGCTCTTTATAACCGTGGTGAGCAGAAAAGCATCTCAAAATGTGTAACACTGAGGCAGATGGGATTCCATCGGGGTCCATTTTGATGATCCAAGAGCAGGAATCTGAGGCACAGCACAGTGGGCTCAGACTAGACAGTTAAGGACTGAAAAGTTGGACTGACTAGGCTGATGTTCGATCTGAATGATAAATAAAGCTTTTGAGCTGCATCTGCATATTTTTTATGCACTTGCGCTGCTGCCACATCCATGAAGGACTGCAATCCTAGCACTAGACCTTGGATTTGTTTGTATGAAAGCCATGTCTCCTGTATCGTATGCAAGTAAACTCTGTTTCTCACCTTGACTGAGTCCAACAGGCTTTTTGGAAAAAATCTCCTCAGACCAACATCTTTTCTGTGAAGACAAGTGAGAAAGTAGATGAAAAGACGTTAGCTTTATGTCTAACGTAAAGTAGACATACCTTCAATGTTTACATTCTAATTATCTACTAATTATGAATCTCTCTTACACACTGAACAACAATCAATCCTCGAGCACTTTGCCAGAATAATATAATGAGGGGAACAGGAGCCAATCCATCCATGTGTAATTGTGTGATGTGCGATTGGCAGGTCACCCAAGTACACACACTCACAGCTCAAATGAACTGACCTTGATGTTCTGTGAGTGTTTCTACTTGTGTGACCTGCCAATCCATCGCAATCCATCACAGGTCACACAAGTGCACACACCTACAGAACACCAAGGTCAGTACATTCATTTTTGCTGCACACTGAAGACATTTGGATCTTGATCAAAAGATGACCAGTTAGCCTAATCTGCATGTCTTTAGACTGTGGGAAGAAACCAAAGCAGCCGTAGGAAACCCACCAACCACAACAAAGACAGAACTCGAACCTTCGACTCTGGAAGCGTGAGGCCACAGTGCTAACCTCTATGCCACTTTGCCGCATACATTCTGTAAGTCACACGATGCCTTATCTTTCTGCAGACAACCACACCAATGATGTCTCTGATGTAAAGATCATTAAAATGAACCCTTAAGTCTAAAGAAGGAGACAGAAGGTAAACGTATTCTGGTATTGTCTAGAAAGAGATAGAATGAGTGAGTGATAAACTAAACTTGAACTTAAATGCAGAATAAACACAAAAATAACTTTATTACAAAGCTGCATATCCTGTTTGAATGAAGCGAACACTGAATGTAAAAATATCTGCACTAGTCTTGGACAATTAATCGCATAAAAAGTCAATATACTGTATGCACAGTCAGGAATTTATGTTTTAGTATAATTTTAGTGTTTGTTTGTTTTTTTTAAATAATTTTCAGGTGATAAATAACATGGCAAATGGCAAACATCCTCTTAATGGGATCATGTGTGTTATTATTTGCTGTTTGCCCAGGCGAATACATTGTATACAAAATGGTACATTTAATAGTTAAATATTGCAGATTAGATTGCAATACGTATCAAAATAATTGTAATGTAATTTTTTTTTATAAATTCATGCAGCCCCATCTTGCACAGTAAGTAACTGTGGCTTCACTGCAAAAAAAAAACATCTTAGCAAATGAAATATTCTTGCAATTTACCAAATTTACTAAAGATACTAAAAGTGAAAGCAAAAAATGTCTTCTTTTATTGATCGATGTAAATTCCTGAACACTAGCAAAATTCTCTGCCAACATTGCCAGTAAATTTTCCACTTGCAATTTTAGTAACATTTTACTAGAAATAAGTTTAATAATCATACATTTGGTTTGTTGTAAAGAAATTATAGAAGAGTTTGGCTAGATTGAAGAATACTTCACTAAGATTCTTTGCAGTGGTTACGGGTGTGACTTGAGTATTCACTACATTAAAACCCGATTCACACACCAATGAACTGTTACAGTCCCTCTACACAGAGCACAAAGCCTTCAGACGACAGAAAGCTCTGTAAACGTACAAACTATGCTGTAGTAGTTGCATCACTATTGAAAAGAATTTGGCTGGATTCATAAAATCTGTGAATAAAATCTATGATTTATGACTGATCTTCCAAGCAGCTGATACTCTGCTCGAGGGCGCACCTTACATCACTGCGGGAGATGTGTAGGGATCAATTATTCCCCACTATAAATAGGGCAAGCAGGGTTTTGAAAACACATTTTATCCTGACCCACATACAGCATGTGGGAGGTTAGAGAAAATAGCCTCAAATAAGACGAAAATATCATCTTTCAAAAAAAAAAAAAAAAAAAATACATCCTGATACAAACCTAATAACTGAACCAAGTTGTTAAATGATATCGCCAAAAGGTTCACTTACTCTAGTAATTCATAATTGGATTTTTTATCAAGGGCATTTCCTGGCATCTCTCTGAAAAACCTCCTGTTAAAGAAATAAAAGAGAAGGTCAGTATATCATATCATATATATTTTTTTTTCAGCTGTGTTCAACAGTTACACATGAACATGCATGGCTTTTCAAATTCAGTAATGTAAGACGCTTACCTGATTTCAAGGCAGCCCAGTTTAAGTGCAATGTCCTGATCGACATGATCAGCTACTTCCATCATATAATCGCTTCTAACCTGGTAGTTACAGAGAAATCACAGTGTTCAGAAAGAAAACCCTGACAATACAGCAGAATTACAAAAAAAAAAAAAAAAAGAAAGGCAACAAATATGTTTACAAGTATAACATCTCCTGAATGATCAGAAAACAGAGTGCTAGTCAGACCAGGATATGAGCATAGGGTCAGAATGGGGACTAAAGCATTCGGTTAGATTGTTATTGAAAGAACTATTTAAATTAGACTCGTATATAAATATCATATTGCTACAAACACACTGATTAATCAAAGTACATACACACGTGGACAAAATTGTTGGTACCCTTCGGTCAATGAAAGAAAAACTCACAATGGTCACATAAATAACTTTAATCTGACAGAAGTAATAATTTTTTTTAAATTCTATGAACGTTAACCAATGAAAGTCAGACATTGCTTTTCAACCACGCTTCAACAGAATTATTTAAAAAAATAAACTCATGGAACAGGCCTGGACAAAAATGATGGTACCCCTAGAAAATACTGAAAATAATGTGACCAAAGGGACATGTTAATTCAAGGTGTGTTCACTAATTAGCATCACAGGCATCTACAATCTTCAGTCAGGTAATCAGTCAGTGGGCCTATATATAGGGCTCCAGGTAGTCACTGTGTTGTTTGGTGACATGGTATGTACCACACTCAACATGGACCAGAGGAAGCGAAGGAAAGAGTTGTCTCAGGAGATTCGAAAGAAAATTATAGACAAGCATGGTAAAGGTAAAGGCTATAAGACCATTTCCAAGCAGCTAGATGTTCCTGTGACTACAGTTGCACATATTATTCAGAAATTTAAGATCCATGGGACTGTAGCCAACCTCCCTGGACGTGGCCGCAGGAGGAAAATTGATGACAAATCAAAGAGACGGATAATCCGAATGGTAACAAAAGAGCCCAGAAAGACTTCTAAAGAGATCCAAGGTGAACTTCATGCTCAAGGAACATCAGTGTCAGATCGCACCATCCGTCGTTGTTTGAGCCAAAGTGGACTACATGGGAGACGACCAAGGAGGAAACCATTGTTGAAAACAAATCATAAAAAAGCCAGACTGGAATATGCAAAACTGCATGTTGACAAGCCACAAAGCTTCTGGGAGAATGTCCTATGGACAGATGAGACAAAAATGGAACGTTTTGCCAAGGCACATCAGCTATCAAAAGCATATCAAAAAAAAGAACACTGTCCCTACTGTGAAACATGGAGGAGGCTCTGTTATGTTCTGGGGCTGCTTTGCTGCATCTGGCACAGGGTGTCTTGAATCTGTGCAGGGTACAATGAAATCTCAAGACTATCAAGGGATTCTAGAGAGAAATGTGCTGGCCAGTGTCAGAAAGCTGGGTCTCAGTCGCAGGTCATGGGTCTTGCAACAGGACAATGACGCAAAACACACAGCTAAAAACACCCAAGAATGGCTAAGAGGAAAACATTGGACTATTCTAAAGTGGCCTTCTATGAGCCCTGACCTCAATCCTATTGAGCATCTTTGGAAGGAGCTGAAACATGCTGTCTGGAAAAGGCGCCCTTCAAACCGGAAACAACTGGAGCAGCTTGCTCATGAGGAGTGGGCCAAAATACCTGCAGAGAGGTGCAGAAATCTCATTGACAGTTACAGGAATCGTTTGATTGCAGTGATTGCCTCAAAAGGTTGTGCAACAAACTATTAAGTTAGAGGTACCATAATTTTTGTCCAGGCCTGTTCCATGAGTTCATTTTTCTTTTTTATAATTCCGTTGAAGCATGGTTGAAAAGCAATGTCTGACTTTCATTGGTTAACATTCATAGAATTCTTATTTATTATTACTTTTGTCAGATTAAAGTTATTTCTGTGACCATTGTGAGTTTTTCTTTAATTTACCGAAGGGTACCAACAATTTTGTCCACGTGTGTATTTCTAATCCATTTCCAAAAGGTCCTCTTAAAGTTCAAGCTAACTAACCCGGTTTACATTTACTCCAAAACATCCTGCAGTACATTTATAACAAGACAACCACACCACATACATCATGCTACAGAATTGTTAGCGTCTACTTCACCTCAGAATCTACTATGTTCCTGCAAGAACTGACAACATGCCACGATTTACATCATTACACAATCGGGTCACAGCTGAAGTGGTTTCATCACACACTGATGCTGTAACGAGAAAGAGAGGTAAAGCTGTACCAGCTTACTGTACCTGGTGGTAAAAGTAGTTAAGTGCTGGTTGGTCTTCTGTAAACTGTTTTAGGAATGATTTTGGCAGGTAGCGTATTCGCAGCTCATACCTGAGGAAAAACAAACAACATCATTTTCTCAACTGTAATCACACTGAAGTCTTACTGTACTGTCTATACTGTAATCTACAAAGTTCCAAACATGCAGTGATAATTTTATTTAGATCTTAAAAAAGCATAGTGATTTCATTACAGAAAAACACAACCCCTGGGTAAAATCGTACTGTTTTTGGGGAGTATTACTCTACTTTCCTTGTATAAGCATAAAATTACAAATACATAATTATCTGACTTGAGGTGGCACAGTGTGAAGTAAAAAGCACTATGAGATAGTTACACTAAAGGCGTAGCACTGTGAGAATTAGATATTCCAAAGACGCTCACGAATCCCACTCTAGGCATGCTTCTGGCACACACACCACTGCTCCTATATTTTTTTCTCATCACATCTTGCTTTAACCCCTATCTTGTCTTTTTGTTTCCTTCCTACTGTGCTGTGATTGTTCTCACCTGTTCTCAGTTCCTGATTAGTTTTCCTGATGCGCCTTCATTGTTTAAGTAAGACTCATCATGCATCTTGCCCGTTAAATCTACTTCATTGTTTTCTAGTTTCCATGTTCCGCGATTCCCGGTATCGACCTACGCTCCCGTTTCCCGTCTTTCTATGAATTATCCTCGGCTAACAGCTGCCAGTTCTCTGAGTCTTACTGCTGATTACTGGATTACACTTAATCAATGGAGGCTGAGTTTACTCCCTTGTGTCACTGCATGCTACAGTGATTACAATGACATTAAGAAATGTGATAAATGATGTATTGCACTAGAACATGATTTGAGACTTGTACAGCCAAATGCAACACTATATATTACATCAACTTTACACAGTTATTTGGATAAGAGTGCTTAGGGAAAAAGACAGCTCTTACGAGAATAATGTATTTATATCCTCCATCCATGAATCAGCAGAAATGGGATACAGAGTGAAAAATCACAGCAAGTTGTTTTTACATTCTGCTATTCATGCTACTGTATTAGTATGGCAATTCCATGCAAAAGTCGACCTTACCATGGAGGGAGATGTAGGCCTAATTCATAGGGTTCTCACCAAGCCATTTTATTACACTAACATACTACACCTGACTTACTGTATACTGACTCATGTTTTACTCCAAATATTATTTAGCAGATACACAACACACAGTATGATATGCAGTATAAAAATGCTTATATGACTGTTTGTGACCTAAAAAGGAAGAATAGGATAGAATAGGAAGATTTTACTGCAATAAACATAAACTGCACTAAGAAAATGTAAAATTTTAAATTTGAGATGAAATGTACAAATGTACAGATTTACAAGTTACAATCAAATATAATTAAAATAGAAAATATATCAAATATATAAATTACACAGATTATGTGTAATTATGCTAAGAAGTGTATTTAAAAAACAAAGGCAAGAATGTTAAACAATAAAGCCTAGTGCTGAGCATCAAAACCTTAACTACAACGATAAAGAGAGGAGGAGAAAGAGCGAGAAAAGGACCCGAAGATGATGTCAGCAATACAGCAAATGCTGGTTTAATAATTTCATAGCTAGTTTTACTCTTACAGATGTTTAATATTACAATTCACTGTACAAGCATGTTCTTTGTATAGTTTGTAGAGGACCAATTCATACACGTCACATCCATAAAGTACAAATGTCAAACCCATAGGGCAAGTTTATCTTAAATTATTCATTCGAAAAATGACATTTTCAAATCTACATTTATTTTTGTGTTCATTCATGGTACAGGGATAATGCTTTCTGCCATGGTCTTTTAAATTCCATGAGTGTGTAAAGAAACTCTCTTGTACTCTATTGGTCTGTTTAAGGTCACATCCATACCGCAAGTGAAACGCTAGATATTTTTTTAGGATGTAAATGATTATATTAATTCTGATAATCTGGTAAAGTTTTTAGCAGAAGAGATTACATTACAAGTTTTACAAATTAATTCACTAATATGAAACTTGTCCATATTCTGAGACATTTGGTTTACCAATATGAGTCCTAATGTCACATCCATAACACTGGAATCACCCAGCAGCTCTGCTGTATGTTTTGCACAATCCTACACCATGCTCCTTTCGGTGGCTTTTATACAGGTACATGAACCATAGTCACCCTCTGAGATCTTAATCAACTTTGTCCTTGGTTGTCTTTAGTCTCAGCTCAGCAAATTATGCTTTCTAATCAGATAGACCTTTTTAGGGTCAATTCCTCATTTACATTCCCGCTCGTCATTGCGTTCCTGACACCCGGCCCTGCTGCGCTCTTATTCATGTGAAATAACAGTGAAAGACTGTGCTCGGCTGTTTTACTGTACAATACAGGTGGTGCTATTTTTCCCCATCGTGCTATTATAGTTCTTTACATCCTGACAACCTGAATGAGTTGGGAAGGGGGGGGGGGGGAGGGGGGGGAAGCCCTCTGGACATTCCTGGTCAATTTTGGATGGCGTCTACAGACAAAAACTAAACAAAATGGGCAGAAAGATGTGAGAGCAGATGTTTTCCTCATCATCATGCAGCTATGTTCAGTGTCGAGTCTAAATGAAAAAAAGATGAAGTCATTCACGGCCTCGCCCACTTTCCCTCATCCTTTCATGCTGACTGCTCAGTCCAGCAGTTTTACAGATGTTTGAAGTCACCACTGAAGCCCCTGTGACACATCTTCACAATGTTCCTCTCCTCTTTTTTTTTTTTTTTTTAAAACATTTTTACATTTATTTTTAACTCAGGCTATGTTTTTCCCTGTCAGATTGTGTATAAGTGTGTGAATGCGAGAGTTTAATATGTGTAGATATCTGCTCAGAGCGAAGTTCTCTGCTAATGTTCGCTGTCAAATGGAAGTGATTAGAGATTCTAGCGAGGCATGTTCCACTGCAAGCTGCCAGATTACGATTTCATCAGCGCCTGCACCAAGCAGCGATCTGCCTGCAAGCTAAAAATTATTCTCTGTTCTCTCGCAGCTGCCTTTCTGTTTGCTCTCCATTACAGACAATTAGTCAGATGATCCGATCCAGCGCCAGACTGCAGGAACACCTGAGCAGCCTCGGTCAGAGGCTTGCGCTTGACACGCGAGATAAGCAATGACGGATAGAAGCGATGACAAATAGAGGCCATGTGAGTTTTCACAGGATTACACCAAACACTTTGAAATGTGTGCCCAGACACTAAATAATATTTTAAAAATTCAATTTCCCATTTATTCATTTTCAATAACTGCTTTATCTTGGTTAAGGTTGACCCGAAACATCTAAGCATGTATTCACACACTGCACGTTTGCCTTGCTGTTTTTAGATTGTAGAGAAGCACTCTCATAACACAATGGCGTTCAGCATTTTATTTACCTTGTGGCTTGTTATTAGAGTCGTGTTTGGGTGAAGTGACGCATTCCAATGTGCCTTATGAATTTATCGATTATGTAACGCCGCAATTCTCACTGACTTCTTTTAATTCTTTAAATCGTAATCATTAAAACCCTGGACGGCCAAATAATTGACACCATACGCGTCATGCATACCATGCCTGAGTTCAAGTGAACCGTGCCCGAGCCCAACTCTTCTAGCAGGCCAGGACATGATAAGCTAACACAGAGATAAGATCACTGAGTCAAACGAACTGGACTTCAGAGGTCAAACGTGCTCAGGCACGAGAAAACAAAATGGAATGCCTTATAAGAGGCCAGTCTATGGCGAGGCACCATGCGCGCACACAAACTCACACACTCATTCACACCCAGAGGTAACTGACTACAGGTGATCCTTCTACCATCATGCATATTATTGATATTTCGGAAAAAAACTCCAAAAGCATCAGCTATGGCTGTTTAGGTTAAAGGATGAGATTGACTTGTCTAAACATCGATCTACTTCCACTCTCAGTATGACTGTTGTCCATATCTGATTCTATCTGTGCCCGAGTGCACCGTATTATTCTTGAGACCACTCTTTCCAGTGCATGGTTACAGCGTGGAACAGTTGAGTTCTCACTGATCAAAATGAACCAGACTTTCGGAAACCATCCCGGGCCCTAATGTGAAAATGCCCACAGACAGTAACCTGAGCTCGGGGTGAAACTTGTGCTGTATCACCATGCTGCCTGAGATTCCGTTTCCAAAAAAACGATATAAAAGCTGTAAAGTACTGGCAGATAAGCAGAACCTGGCTCACACAAAAAGTATTTGGCATAAATGACTAAACTGTCCATTCATTAGGAATGTATGTAAATGAGATACACAAGGAGACTGAATTTTTCTCAGCATCATGAATGGGGTGTAAACAATAGTGCAATTGGGGAAGACTGTTTCATTTAGCTCCATTTAATCTTCATTGTGGGTTTACAGAGGAAGAGCCAAAGCTGGAACACAATGGCTCTTTATATACAGTAGTACAAGCAGGTAATCATTCAGGGTATAGAACTAAAGATTAGACTCTTTGCTATTCAGGATTGAGCAAATCACGTCGGTTGTACTGCACTGTATTGTGCTTCCCAGTACTAAATTGTATTTCTATCAGATTGGACATGAGAATGGAAAAGTCTGATCAAAACAACATTTGAACATTTTTCCCAATGCTTATATCAACTGAATTTTTTTCGCAGAAAACACCTGATCTACATACAGAGGTTTGTAGGCTTTATTGTTTTGATTCAATTATGCAGATCGACTTACATTTGATAAATTTAGATTTTTTTTTTTTTTTTTTACATCTGAGCAACTGAGGGTTAAGGGCCTTGTTCAACAGCCCAACAGTGGCAATTTGGTGGTGTTTGGGGTTTGAACCTGGGACCTTCCGACCAGTAGTCCCCATATCCCCCACAATGACTAGCAACAGGACATGTCCATGTCCTTACTACACTTTTCAGTTGTCCCAAAAAGTTTGGACAAGCAGATTTCATATTATGGACATTTAACATCCATTAAAATAACTCGCTGGCACCTACTACACCTACCTCTACAAATCACAGGATATCTAGACCTTCTTTTGCGATATATTTCAGCTTTTACATATAGATTTGTACAATAGAGCAAGAGTAGGAACAAGAAATACATGCTCCTCGGTCAAGCACGATGGAGGCAGTGTCAAGGCTCGGGGCATGCGTGGCTGCTTCATTAATCTTGATGATGGACCTCATGGTGGTAGCAGCAAAATGAAAAAGTCTACAAAAACATTCTGTATGGTAATGTACAAAGAAATGCATCCAATCTAATCGGGAGGAACTTCATCATGCAGCAGGATAATGAGTCAGAACACAGCGCCCACACAACAAAGGATTTCATCAGAGGAAAAATGTGGAAGATTGTTGCTTGGCCACGTCAATTACCAATCCTTTTCTCATGTGAGCGTCGAAACTGAAAGGAGAAACACACACCAACTGAAAGAAGCTCAAAAAAGAATCATAAAAGAACAACTTCGTGATGTTGGTGGGTCACCTACTCGATGCAGTTAATGCAAGCAAAAGGTATGCAACCAAACATTTAAATTAATTTACTGTAAGGTTATCAGTTCTTACACTCTTGCGCACACAAAATTGTGTATTTTGACACCAAGTTCTTTAACACATATACAGTAGATTTAAATATCAGGAAGTGAAAGCTGGTATTCGGTCCTAGGGTCATCACTTGACCCAAATCCAAATGTCTGCAGTGTTCAGCAAAATCAAATTTGTTGTTCTAGTACTTTTGGGTGACTGTACAGTGCGACTCTACAGTAGATAGACAATCTATCTACTGAAATTTTGCAAGCTAGCTGCTTGTTAGCACATGCACTAGCCATCTGTCACTTATTTTAATATTACATTAACGTAATTCATCTTCTATACCAATTATCTTGTGTACAGGGTCACAGGACGCCTGGAGCCTGTCCAAGGAAACATAGGGTGCAGACGGGTACATCCTGGATCCATCCAACGCATTGTATGGCACACACACACACACCGGGCAATTTCAGGAACATCAATTAGGCTAATCTGTGGACCGTGGGAGGAAACCGGAATATCCGGACGAAACCCATTAAGCACAAGGAGAACAAGCTCGAGGAGAACAAACCCCACGCACACAGACCTGAGGCAGGAATCGAACTCCTAACCGTGGAGGTGTGAGGTCAAAGTGCTAACCAACAAGCCACCATGCTGCTAGTGTGAATTTCATACTGACTATATACAGATAACACATTCTTCTCCTGGTCAGGCAAAGAGCTGAAATGAATCAACCGTAGTTTCCGTATGAAGAGACAGGGATAATAATAATAATAATAAGCTGAATTAGAAATCAATTTGTTTCCATGCCTTTCAAAAGAACTCAAGGTTTCTCAAGTCTATTCAGCTCCACTCAGCCCTGCTCTGATATTGTAGAGAGGAGACATGAACTGTATTGAGAGGCAGATATACTGTATAATACAGTCACTTTAACACCACTGAATGAAAAGTGAATCTCATATTCTGCACTGATAAAACCAGCGCAGGCGCTCAGGAAATCTTTAACAGACTGATTCTCACATGGAGTTCGTGCAATTTAAGTGTTTAAAGACGAGGGCTTAATGAGTATTACGGAGTACAACACGAATCAAACCTGTTTAATTCCCAGCAACCCAGAGCACATAACTGCATCCAGAAGAACAACACACACACACACACACAAACCATGCAAACTAAATAAAACTGAATAAAATGCTGACTCACCTCCACTCGTCCTGTGGGTGGCGGCGCTCGTATCGCTCCCTTACGTGCGAGACGCCCATGTCGGGGTGAAGCCAGTGTGTCTCGCCTGTCTTCAGGTGGCTGAGCCTCATACCGAAACACGCGACGCACCTCACCTTGTGGATGTCCACGATCTTCTGGATGATCCCCTAAAAATCAAAGGGTTGAACCGGGAAGAAAAAATCCTCAAATTCAAATGTTCACTCAAAAATAAACATGAATTATCATACAGTACAAACTAAAAATATTAAACAATGCATCCATTTCTTTTTCTTGTACACAAATAGTCAGCCATACAGTATACTATAGTGTCACCCGTGTCAGTGTGACCTGCTCCCATTACCATGGAGGTTCATAAATATCTCAAGCACTTACTAGGCAAAATTATTTGTAGTCTGCTTTAATCTTAAAGATTATAGGCGATTTAAACTCCTTTAGACAGAAACTTGTACATTTAAGAGCATGTGAGCAAGAGAGTGTCAGAGAGATCATAGAAGAGAAAGAAATGAGGAAAGAGCAAAGTGTGTGTGTGTGTGTTTGAGGAAGAAGAGAATAAGATCAGCTGGTGACTGAGCATCTCCAACTTGCTAGCTGTGATAAAATGCTGCACTGGACACCTTTTTTGCTGATGTGAAGAAAAAAAGAAGAAAAAAAAAAGACAAAAAGCAACATGACGTACCAGCAAAATAAAATAACTCCCTAACTAAGCTGAGTTTGTGCTCTAGATGAATCATGAATTGCTGTTGGTTGTTTTTTTCCCAGTGTGGCTTCAGATACAGTAGGACCATGACATCACACTCCAGGTCCTACGAGGTACAATGTTTCTACAATTATGATATAGAAAATATTAGGAATAAAACATACACCTGCTTTTGTAAAGGGGAAAAAGTGTATAGAAGCAGCCTATTGGTATTACAAGCAGTTTAACTACAGGATAAACCTGTGAACAGCTGTCTAGACCTTCAGTACAAGTTTGCATTTTAATGTGCTGTCCTGAGCATGAGTACAATACACAAGTCAAATATTATCCATGCGCCAGTTGTATTAAAACTTCTGTTGCCTTTCCATTCGAGACTACTATTTCCCCAGTCAATGCTGTGCAGCTGTGAACGTGTCACATCAGGTCATTTGTAACTGCAATGCGAACAAAAATGGCGTGCGGCGAGTGTTTTTTCGTGATCTGAAGGTGTACATGGTGCCGAAACAAGTCACAGAAGAGCATGTACACAAGTGTTTGAATATCTGCAAACAAATTTGGACCGATACTCAAAGTGAGGTGAAAGTTGTTTTTTTTTAAAGAGAATAACTACTGGTGACGAGACGTGGATTCATCACTACAAGCCTCAGAGGATAAACGGTCAGAGAATGAAAACGTCCTCAATCCCCGGCCAAGAACAAGTTCAAAAGTCAACCATCAGCTGGAAAGTTGATGCCTACAGTCCTCAAGGGCCAGTAATGAAATGCTCCATTCTTCTGATGAAGAAGTGAAGATAGCAGTGAATTTGTAGGCTCGCAGCTCAACCCAAGACATTTTTTTTTTAAAACAAGGGACTATGAAAGCTTGTTTACAGATGGACAAAGTGTATGGAAAAACAAGGAGATCATGCCAAAAAAGTATCCACTTGTCTTTACTAAAAGTTAATAAGAATAAATTATACAGTCAGAGTGCGGATCATTTTTGACTCACCCTCATAACTGCACAGATGTTTATCCCAGATTTAAGATAAAACCCGTTAAGCTTGCCTAATGTTTAGAAATTAACTGGGTCAAACAGTAGACATGTCCAGTACGCCACAATGATGGGCGCTCCAGTGATGAGGAGGCACGAAACAGACAGGAACGGAAAATAAGGCTCTGATGTTTGGTACATAATTTATCATCACTGCCAATTTTAGACAGCAGCTTGAGGAGAGGATTAGAGGACAGAGGTGTTTGTCTTGCCTTCATAACAAAAAATACCATCATTAAATGGCGGCAATCAAGAGACATTTCTGAATGGTTATTTCTTCTGGTAACCCCCAAACTGGGGGGAAAACCAGAAGCAACAGTGGCGTGCACAGTGGGGTGGAGGGGGAAAAAATGGTAAGATCTCAATTAAAAAAAAAATTTTTTTGCAGAGGAGGTTATGTTTGTTTGGGAGCAGATCTAGAAAAGACATTTCTTTCTAGAAAAGACATTTGCCTTTCTTCTCATTCTGGAAGGAGTCATAAGAGGATGTAAATTGTAGCCATGAAGGATGCACATGTTCAGAAACAAATACTCAAATAAACTGTAGCTTTCAAGTCATGACTGATTGGTGTTATCATGGGTCCAAAGTGTACCAAGAAAATACAGTATGCGCCAAAATATACAGCACTGAAATTAATAGACAAACAATATTTCTTTGTTGCCGTTCTGTGAGTTTATACAGTACTAGCGCACACACTATGTAAGTGTGCAAAGTGCGTGTAGACAGATGCTTTTCTGCTCACGACGCTTATACAGGTTATATTACTTACTGTAACCTTTCTGTCAGTTCAAACCAGCCTGACCATTCTCCACTGACCTCCCTCATCAACAAGGACACTTTCACTTACTTAATGTTTTATTTTTTACACCATTCTGAGTAAACTCTAGGAACTGTGGTGTGTAAAAAATAAATAAATAAATAAATAAATAACCTCCAAGGAAACCAGCACTTACAGAAATATTCAAACCAGCATGCCCGGCTGACAAAACAATCATGCCACAGTCAAAATAACTGATTACACATTTTCCCCCTTCTGATGGTTGATGTGAACATTACCTGAAACTGCTGGCTCTTATCAGCAGGACTTTATGTACCACACTGCTGCTACACAAACTGACTGATTAGATAATTGCATGAAAGAGGGAGTATACCGGTGTTCCTAATAAAGTGCTCAGTGAGTGTAAATTCTACAAAAACAGGCTGGTAAATGTTAGATGCATTAGGTAATTCTTTGAATGCTCTGAAAAATGACACAATAATTTTCTGCCAAAACACCTAAATTAAGTGTTATTACAGTGTTATTATAACGAGACGAACTATTTTCCATCAGATCCACTAAAATACACACCTTGATGTCGGTGGAATCCCCGTGTCTGATGTTGCTTGCCCATGTGGAGGGTTCACTGCTGTTTTCGAAATAATGGAAGACTTTGAGCACACGCTCCAGCGTCCCGGGCGGTCGCTCCATCCCCCCACTGAAGCGTGGTTTCACCCCCTGACTCAGGCCATGGTTATTTACATTAGGGTCCGGGTATCCTGTTGCCATGCCGTTGGGAGATGCTAGGTGTCGGTCATATTCTGCGGGGAGGACAGAAATAAATCAATAAAATATAATAAAAGCATAGTAATCCCAGGACAGTAAGGATGAGTTACTGCTAGATATAAAACTGCCGCAATACTTTGTCCCACTTTAATAACTCCAAAAACTGTCTCAAAATGGTTCCTTAAGAAGACCCACTTTACCCTTCTTTGCTTTTAATGACGAGAAGCAGTGATGAATGGCAGCTAAGCTATTTTAAAAGAATAAAACTGTCAGTCTCAAAATAACTTTATTGTACGGAGCGCAAATACTATCACATGATCTGCAGCTCGGCATAAAGGTTACCAGTAACATTTGATCATACAGTGCTGTGCACTGTTGAGTCACAACTGATTTCACCATATTAAATTTAATTTTAAGATTAAATTAAAGAAATTGGAGCAAAGTGCCTAAAGATACAATGTAAAAAATGACTGTTTATGTAACAACCTCAGCAGCAACCTCATTTCCCTCTCATCTGTTCCAACCACTCAGCATTCAGCATCACGAATATACTAATCACCGGCCTGATCATCAGTCATCATTTCTCTCTGGTTCATGCTTTACGTTAGATGTTTTTAAGCGATGATTCATAGGTCATTCCTCTGAAACTGGTCAGGTGCAGGGTCTGGACTGAAAATGAGAGGCAAAACCTGGCCAAAAATGAGAGCCAAATAGTCCTTCAGAATGTCTGGAGAACTATTCCTTGTGTCTACATTAAAAATACAAGAAAGTCTGTCTCTCTGGAAGCTAAATAAATGGAGAAATAAGAGGTGGCTCAAGACTTTTGCCCAGTACTGTACTGTATATCATGGTGAATCAACCTTATAACAGTTAGAGATTGCAATCAGGACTGCTTTACAAAAGGGAAAGACGCAAGTTTAAATCAGAGCAGGAGCTCAGAATGGAGCTCAAACATTCAGAGAGGAAGAGAGGAAACATAAAAAGGCAGCAGTAGTCGATCACAATGCCATCCTGCACTGGCAGGACAGCTGTGTGGCCTTGAGGCATGGCAAGAATCCAGTGATGCTTAAAACACAAGTGATGATTACCATGTACGGCGCTTGAAGAATTCCCATTAAAATATCTTCACTTCTTAATTAAAAAAACATTTTGGGCTTAAAAAAAATGGGAAACACTGACCAAATCTGGTACGTCAAATAGAAAGCCGAAAAATAAAAACCGCTAAGACTCAAATAAATGGCTTAACATCTTCTTGTTCACATTTAAATAATAAGAAGGTTTGAACCAAAGAGCCTGGAGCTGCTGTGCCAAAGCACCATAATTATTTTAGGGTTTTTTTCCACTGACATGACTTGCGACCTGAAATCTGCCTCGGAAATTAAAGTTACAGAGGCATATTTACAGTTGGCAACCAAAAGTTGAAAAGTTACACTGATAATTACACAGAAAATCAGCCATACTAAATTATTTAGTATAATTCTAATCTGGATTTCAAACAAACACTTTAAGCTTTCATTTTTTACATTTTATTTTCTGCAAATATAGTCCCCAAGTTAAAATGAGACCGTAGAAGTAGTGTTCCCCTTTTTCAGCCAGACACCACAATACCCTCAGATGGCATTGCTACTGTAGGTATGATCTGGGAGCCTTTGGAGCAAAATTGCCAAGGCTCCCCATGCACTGTAAAAACTGAGATTGGGGTGAAGTAATATTTAATAAAAAATATAATTAACATTTACACAAATAAGAAGAGTGCAGGTAGTTTTAAACAACATTAAGCTTAATTCAGCAAATTTGAATAAACATTTAATTTATTTTACTAAATTTTTGTTGAAAATTATTTGACCAAATATATTGAGTAGAAATTAAGTGAGGAAAATTAAAGCCACAAAAAAAGGATGGCTTTAACTCAAAAGACTCTGATTTTAATTAACTTCCACTTCCGCCTGCATCACATGAACATTGGAGCTTGTTGGATTGCCTACATTTCAAGTAAAGACCTGAAGGTAAGATGTTTTGCCCTTATTTTTAATGAATACATTTCTAGTAGCAATGTTGGTGTAATGAAATTTGACAGATTAACATTAGTTAAATCCATTGCACATGAGCTGCCAAAATTAAAAGCTACTATAGTTAACAAGTGCTTAAAGTATCTTTAAGTAACTGAAGTCAAGTTAACGCTAAAGTTATGTTAACTTATTGGTGCTGAATTTGCGGAAAACAAAGTAATTGCATTCTGTTTGTGTGTTGTAACGGAGTGTGACAGACATCTTGATTTGATTCAGGCCATGGTTAGGACTGAGGAAGGCTGTCTAACTATATAAATCTGGTAAGAACTTATACCCTGCTAATTTAAAATGATAAAGCGTGACACTAATGTCCCCTTCTATATTTGACCAATTCTGTAGTGGCAGCCTTGTATCTCTTTCCCCTTGTCAAAGTATGATTAGCAAAACTGCCCCATGAGAGAATACAAAATGCACAATACAGGTCAAATAAACGTAAGTAAGTCAGTCAGGGTTAATTTTTGGTGATTTTGATATTTTATTCAATGACTAAATTTTAACAACGTTAATAAAAAAATTATAATAATAAACTTTTCCACTTTTCCTATTTCCATTTCAACGCGCTCAAGTTTATCTTTTTCAACCAATCATTTGCATGTGTCCGAGTGACCGTGCAAATCCTCTCTCTCATTGGACGAGAATCTCTCCAGCAAGTCAGCTCTTCTTAACCCGGCCACCTGTTAGCGTGCTAACCGAGTCAAAGATGTTATTAGGTTAAAGTCCGACAAAATGCTGAGCGACACGGCATCCTCAACTTCGCCGGCGGCTTGTCAGGTGGAAAGAAAGAGTAGAGATGATCTGGTGTTTGTATAACGTTAGGGTAAATGTTCTCGTGTTTTAGTGACTGCTTCGTCTTTGAAACCAGTGATAATCACCCCAGAGCGGGTCTCTCTGTGTATCCGGGTGTCGTAAGTTAACGTTAGTTACAGGTAATATTATCCACCGCAGACCTCTCGGTAGTAATTAGCATAGGCGCTATTCCTGTGGTGTGTGTTGGATGCCACAAGTGGATACTTATCTGACTGACATTTGCTAACATGATAAGCTTTCTAAAATATCTACATGACATACAGAACCAGTCAAATGTTTGTACACATTTAATTGAATGTGAAAGTGTGTCTCAACTTTTGACTGGTGCTGTATCTGAATCTAACATGTTTTAAATATCTTTTGTCATAAAGTCTTTAACATTTGACTGAGTTAATTCTGATAAGTTCCCTGTTACGTGTTTTATACTATTAGTGACTGTAATTTGAATGCATGAACAAAAACATATTTTTTGCACACTTTTACAGGTGCATGCAGCCTCTGACTGACTGAAATTTATCAACAGGTATTTATATACACCATACATACAATGTGTCAGGGATTTTGTCATCAGACTGGACTGTATGATGTTATTAACAGTTAGGACCAGAAGTATTTGGACAGTGACATAATTTTGGCTCTGGACACCACAACAATGGATTTGGAATGAAAAATTGTGCTTGAAGTGTAAAAGATTTAAACACAATAGCTTTAATTTTAGGGCTTGGCCTTCCTATTTTTGAGGTTGGCATCCTGTGACAAAACCACTGTATTCACTCTGGTTTGGAGTCACTGACACAGATCCCCCTACATCCGAGAAGGTGTTCTTGTTCTTGACAGCTGTTCTAAAAGGGTTTTTCTTCCGAAGAGGAGAATTCTTCTGTAATCCATCACAGTCTTCCAGAATGTTGTTCTGAGCTCACCAGTCCCTTTTGTCTTTTTAAGAACGCACCAAATAGTGAATTTGCCCACACCTAATATTTTTATTATCTCTCTGATGGATTCGTTGTAGCTTTTTAGCCTAATGATGCTTGTTCCCCTGCAGTAACATGTCTTTAGCCTTCATATGGCCAGTTGACAGCAACAGGATCCAAATCCAACACTTAAACTCTAGACCTTTAATCTGCTGACTTGTTAATGAACTCAAGAGGAAATACACACCTGGCCATGGAACAGCTGAGGAGCAAGCTGTGCCAATATTTTTGCGCCACCCAAAAAAATAGGTGTCTATGTACGTAAATGTCTGTAATGCCTACACAGTTCATCCATTTTTTTTTTTCCGACCAAGCCCTTAAATGTTACTGTCTGGATACTTCTGGTCCTATCTGTACTTATTACTTCAGGGTAAAGCTCATTTCGCAATCTATTTTCTTGGAGAGAAAGACATTACAGTAACTACAGTATTAAATACAGTAAGATGATATTGAAGGTTTTGTTCTGCCATTTCAGGCCCCAAACAACCCAAGCATTAACATGACAAGGGATCTTATGATGTGCTGCTTGATGGAGTACATAGGGGAACTAGATCAACTCACCAAAGAGTATGATGTAAGTGAAATACAAATGTGAAATCAGTAAAAAAAAAAAAAGAAAAAAAAAAGTGCTCTCTCGCTCTTGCTGGCTCTTGAAAAGGGCATACAGATTTTTATTGACTTAAGCCATACCTAAATTTCTCTTAAATAAATGGAAAATGATTGTGTTTTAGCATGTAATCATGCAATTGTGTCAAAAGTTAAGGCTGTTTGGCATTTTCATTAAGGGATGTTAAGGATGACCGCAGTAATATGCAGTTACCTGCAAAATGTTTTTTTTTTTTTTTTGGAAAGTGATATTTCTCTTACTATTTCTGTTCATACATTGTTAAAACAACTTTATTTTTATATACATATTTTATTACTTGCCAATTTGACATATTTGTATATGAGATTTTACACTGAGCATACAACTAAGACAAGATGCATACTTGATTATGATAGAGATCATGTTTCATGAATAATTTACTCAGGAGGTCTAAAGTGATGAAACATAAAGTAAGGTATGGTAAACTATTCATCAGTACATAAGGAGTAACACCAAGAGAATGTGGGTTATGTCTAAATGAATAGATTCAGTTTACAGCTATTTAGAGAGAGGTTTACAGTCTTGATACATATTTTTTTGTTTTTCCAGAATGTTGATGGAGACAGTGTGTTGCATGACCTTGCAACAAAAATGATGAAAATCTATGTGACCAAGAACATTGTGTCAGAAGAGCCAGTGGACACTGGGATCATAATTGAGGGGGTAAAAGTTATGACTGGGCTGGACATTGTTTCGAGTGCTTTCTGCATGATGGTTGGCCTGACACATGCAGTGGATCTTGCCTATCCCAAAGACCTCAAGTACACATTTGAGACTTTTCAGAAAATGTCCCTGGAGCTTCTCTTTAAGAAATGTTATATTTTTGTAAACTCTTTGAAATGGCTTCACTCAG
Organism: Clarias fuscus; assembly: GCA_030347435.1. Lineage (NCBI taxonomy): Eukaryota > Metazoa > Chordata > Actinopteri > Siluriformes > Clariidae > Clarias > Clarias fuscus. The sequence goes on along the minus strand of CM059207.1, from coordinate 16,065,143 downwards.
TTACCTGCTCAGGTTGTGGTGAAGTTATTAACATTAATTTTATGATGTGGTTAAGTGATTGCAAGTGCATTATTTATTTATTTTAAACCTTTGCCAAACCCGTTTGCAATGTTTTAAAATATTCTAAGTCTGTTGTAAGTCATGTGTTCAGATGTTTTGTTGCTTGTATGAGGCTTCAGCCAAGTTGCAAAAATAAATGATTTGACATTGTTACATGTCTTGTGACTTTACTTACATTCATAATGTCAATTTCTTGGTACTGTAACTTATTTAAGTAAATTGTAGTTATTGCAATAAAAATTAAGCGGGAAAAGTGAGTTCTATTAAGCAGCATAATGCAAAAATATGATTTTACAATATTAATTTATTTAGTCATCTTGAATCATTTACACTTGGAAATTTCATAATTTATATATTTTACGTATATGTTTAGTAAATATACATTTATTTAGGATAGATATTTAGCATACAGTATATCAATAAAATTGTAATAAAATTATTAGTAGATTGAAACAAATTTTAGGCGGGATAATGAGTAAGTATGAAACCTGTTTTTGTTTAAATTGCTTTATATTTACTTAATGCATTTGATTACATGAACTCAAAATTTACTATATTATTAGTAAATGCAACACAATTTAGCTATTGTTTTTTACAATTGACTGAAAGTTTTGATTAAATTTAAAGAAATTATTTAATGGATTTTACTCAATAATTCGTCACTTAAAATCTACTAATTATTTTAAGTGTCACTTTGTTGCCTCAATTTTTTTGAGTAACCAGTGGTCAAATTTTTTAGTAAATATCAATTACATTTTAACAAAATTCTTAGTAGATTGAAAGTTTCAGACCAGATGAGTAACTGTAAAGCTTTAAATTGCTTTATATTTACTTAATGCGTTTGATTACATCAACTCATAATTTCCTATATTATTACTAAATGCAACACAATTTAGCTGTTGCTTTTATCACAATGAACTTAATATTTTCATTAAATTTAAATACATTATTTAATGGATTTTACTCAATAATTCAGCACTTAAAATCTACTAATTATTTTAAGTGTCACTTTGTTGCCTCAATTTTTTTTAAGTATCCAGTGGTCAAATTTTTTAAAGTGTGTGGGAGAGATGACATCACTGTCTTCCCTGTCAATCATAGCAACACAATCACAGGCATCTACTGAGCTCAGGTATAGTACTGTGCAAAGGTCTTAGACACCCTGTATTTTTCAGTACAAACTTTTCTATGGATTTTTGTTTTTATGACTTTATTATTGAGTTGTACAAAAACATTACTGACCATTAAACATCAGTATTATGTTTAGCCTGGTATGTGTAGCTCATTTTCTTATATCTTCTTATGCATAAATACCTGACACTAAAGTTATTTTTAAAAGACTTGAAGGCTTCTGCACAGTACTATAGGTAGAAAAAAGTCAGAAAGCACTATATTTCAAGTGTTACACTGCTCTGTCATTGAATATCGTTGCATGTTTGAGAAAAATGATGTGTTGCGTTCTCTCTCCTGGTCTGTAGCTGTCATACAATAAGGGTCAGCTGGCTGGTGGGTGGGACTTGGCGGGTGATCAAATTAGGCTCAAAAAAAGACGAGAGGGGGATCATTAGCAATGACCTGAGAATGTAAACCATGGTACTATGGAACATCATTGAAGAAAATGCTATATCATATAAACAAATGTATTAAGCGTGTAATAAAATGGCAGAATACTCATCGTAAAAAATATATATTGTTTAACACAAACAGGAAATCACACCCCAAACTAATATCGAATAGCCGCACTGTTAATCACAGAAAGCCATATATCTAGTGAAGATTAAAGCCAACAGAAAAATCAAGAACTACGTTCAGATTGTGTGTCTTTCGGCTTGATCTCTTCTCCTTACCTTTTCTGATGAAAGGCCAGCACGTACACGCCAGAGCTGCGTTGACCAGTGAAGGACACCAGCGATGTGAACACGCAAACACTCAGGCAAACACCGAAATCTCAGAGTACACATCTACCTCACTGCGCACACGAACACTAGTAAAACGAGTTAATTTTAAACCAGTCTCCCCTAAACTAGCCCTCTGCCTGTGAAACACACAAACACACACACACGTAGTCCCACACTTTTTGAAACACACAGGCAAATATTTCCTTTGCTGTGACGTCACATCCTGCTTATCACAATGCACTTTGGCAGGGTGAAGCTTCAGCGGGACACTATGGATATCCACTTCCTGTCTGTGCATCCCCACGGAGACAAGGAGCACACACTCCTCTTCCTGAACGGTGTTTAGTCTGACGTGCAACAAAGTTCTCTCTGTGTCAGTACCTTTGTAGTGCTTTACAACGTTTGCCAGCATTCTGTACTGAGCTACAAGCACTCTGTGTGATGGACGTTACATGCAAAGGTACATAAATCAGGTCAGTCCTGAGGAATGAAATCTAGCATTATTCAGTCAGCACCTTCATAACCTTGTAACAGCCTGATTAAAAAAAAAAGACTTTTAAATCACTAATTTGTTAGGCGGGAGCTCCTACACGGTGTGCTCCTCCTAGAGCTCCATAACACGACTTCTACCATGTGTCGATTTTTCCACATGTAACTGTTCTTTTAAAAAATAAAAGCATATACTAAAAATATACATCATTAAATTGTACACCAGCTCCAAAATGACAAAATTACTTAATTAAGGAATCAGCACTCATTTTCGTTTTTTTTTCTTTCTTTTTTAATAACTCAAATATAAATCTCTGAAGGCTCTGATCTTGTCACACACCCTGCCATTCCTATGACACTCTGTCCAGTTTAACCAGTGGATTAATAATGGGAGTGATTACAGTGTTACGGTTTGAGGTAACCATGGTTCTGTTGTTCAGACCCAGCTTTGGAGATTATCGACAGATCCCTGCTCCCTGCTCAATCCTCTACTAGCAGCCGTCAATATGCCTGAGTCATGATTCCGAAAGACCTCTCTTTTCTTCCCCCTCTTTAAAGTTGTCTCTCAGGGACACTCAGAGGAAATGAAATCCTGTTCTTTAAGCCCCTTTCAGATCCACCTAAGACTCCTGTTCTTTCAGGTGTGGGACTGCTCTAAGGATTAGCCATGACTCACCTTTTAAACACCATATCAAATTAATGAAAGAAGCTTTAAATCCCATACGTTAACACTTGAGAGAATTATAATTAGCACTGCTATTCTGCTACAGCACTGCGGCTACTGACATGCACCCACTGTTCTGCTGCTGCTGCTGCTGCCGTGTGAGGATCAGTGCTGTGCTGAGACCCGAATCGTTTCGGATCAGTGGTGGTCTTCCTTAAAACATACGATCAGCATGTGGTACTACAGTATATCCTGCCTCCAGTTTCCTTCCTCATACCCAGGCTTACAATTACTCTAGTTTAAGCATTATGGCATTTAAGAACAGCTGACAGACATTATAAACTCATTATGATTTTAATACTTGTACTTCAGCTTATAAAAGCTACCAGTCGGCATCAAACTCAGTTTTAATTCCATTCATTAGTGGATTCATGTCATACCAGGCAGCAACATCCGCTCCAGCTCTTAAGAATTAGTTCATAGCCGAAGTGACAGACCATGCAGTTCATGGAATGACCACTAGGATGAGAAGAATCCACATAGACTCCCATGTTAAAATGCCCAACTTTACAACAGAAATAAACGTATGCAGCCTGGTACACACAAAAAAAATTTAATCGATCTCCATACCTAGCGATCCCCATTCATGACAACTGCACAGATGGTGAATTTTCTGCAACTCATCAGTTTAAATCATATTAAGCCATACAATTTTGCATAATTAAGAGCATGCCTGATTTGACTGACATCTGCATTACAGGTGTCAATCTGCTAGCTGTCTGCTCTGCAACACTTCAGCTAACCAGCTGACTGTAATCTGTAAACTTGCCTTCTTAGCTGTATAGACCTTGCAGAACATCCTTATTCTTATTATAGAAAGAATATGGCTTGCTGTGAAGTTAATAGTTCTGACAGACAGTTCAGTTTTTTTGTTAATAAATTCACTTCCAATGATTTAGATAAGAATTTATAAGAAAAAGAATTCACAAGTGATTAAATGTTAACTTGCCACAAGAAATGTAGTTGACATGGCATGGCAGAGTTCAATCAAATGCAAAGTTAGCATATAAATTAATGTTAGTCTTTTAAGCATTTTAGCTAACTGTAAGCCAAGCTAGCTGGCTTTTGCTAACTTAGTAGGTGTGTTTCAACCAAAAGCCATACTCTCTCTATTCTGCCAATTTATGGATGAACCTAGGGTTTAGGCGGAGTGAGCTTCTGCCAAGATTGTGACGACGAGAGGCTCCTACTGTACAGCTGAGCTTCAAATCCTCCCTTCAGGAAACCTATGCGTGACATCATGGAGGATTTGTCTAGTTCTTTCTTTATACAGTCCATGTCTCAGATGGAGAGATGGGATCCTTCTTCTTTTTACCACTAAGCAATGCATGAAGCGGAGGAACCAACAGTGTCCTCTTTCCCTCATCTCGATGATAATCAATCAGTTCAGGGTCATGGGGGCTCAGAGATCTCAGGACACACCCTCGATGGGATGCCAACCCAAACACAGACTCGCACACTTCATCATACACTATGAACAATTTTGGAACACCAAACAACCTACACTGCATATGTATTTAAACTGTTGTAGGATTTTCCCCTGTATGAAAACAATGAATTTTCTACCAGCGTATTGAACTTCGTGCAGTGGGTTGTTTGTACTTTTGTTTCTCTACTTTTTCACTCATTACTTTGTTGCTACAACAGAAACCCTGACCTTATCGTACAGCAGGAGTGTAGACAGATCTGGAGCCATCTGTGTGTGCATATATGTTTTTCGAATAAAGGTCATCTAGGAACTTCACACTCCTAATGAGTGCTCTACCCAGAATAAAGCAAAACACAATCACTCCTACGCTTTCTAACAGACTCTATTTTTACTCCTTCCCCAAGTGAGAAAAGCTACACCTCTGCCTTAAATGAAAATATACCAACATATATAAACACACAGCGTAAAGGGGACAGTACTAAAACCTCTAAATATGTAACTGCTGATGTGGGCACACTGTAACCGGGCAAATCCAATACTAGAAGGCTTTAAACATTGTTCACATACGAACATTCAAAGGCATAGGAACGTTAATGAAATGAGATATTCATGGCATAGACATGTTGTATATTCATAAATGTTTAACAGTTTCGTGGATATGGCTTTTAGAGATGAACTGTCAAATCTGTGGAAGAAATGTGGTCAGAAAAAATCATGGAAGATCACTTAAGGTTGAAAAAAATCAACAGTAAAAACCTTAACTATGTTTAATAGTGAAAGTAAGAGCATTTCCATACGCACACAATGTGATTAGTATGTATAGGGTAGGACCTAAACAGCTGTGTGAACATAAGAAAGCCACTTGTTAGTGCGACAGACAATTTGCTAGGGAGGAAAAAGATTGGACTTCAGAGGAATGAAAAAAGGGTCAGATGAGTTCAGAATAAGATCGGTAGGTGTGTCAGGTTAAGAAGGGAAGCGCATGAAGCGATGCACCCATCATGCATAGTGCCCACTGTACAAGCCTCTGGAGGCAGTGTTGTGATCTGGGGTTGCTTCAGCAAAGTAATTCAGCAATAAAATAAAGTCAGCCGATGACCTGAAGTGGACTGAATGACCAGGTTATTACATCAATTGAGTTTTCTTCGCTCATGGCACAGGCATATTCCAAAACTCAAATTGTAAAGGAGTGGTTCTGGGAGCATGAGGAATCCTTTGCACACATGATAATCAATTACAAACATCATGGACAGGCAACGCAATCTTGTTCCACTGCAGGGTTTTTCCACCTCACAATTTTAGTGAGTTATATTAATTGTAGTGATCATATATTCTCTGCATTGTATACTTTAACATGGTAACTGACATTGTCTTTACAGTAGTTATCTAATTATTAAGTTCATAAAAAGTGTACATACATGCATGCACATGATCAGGATGGTCCCACCTCTGCTTTGATTTATTTCTAGAAAAAGAAGTATTATCTGCCAATAGAAGAACAAAGATAAAGCTCTCGAAAAACATTTAAGAATCTTACATTTGTTTTGTTGTAATCAGAATATTTAAGAAATTTTCACTTTGATGTCAGTTGTCAGGTTTTGCAGTGCATACTTCTCCAAGAGCTTGGTGTGGGACCTCACCATTAGGGCTGCAACTAACGACTATTTTAATAGTCGACTAGTCACCGACTATTGAAACGATTAGTCGACTAATGGATAATTATAAAAAATTTCTAAAATTTAGCATGAGATTGCTTTAATTATGTGGAAAATGATAGTAAACACAAGAAAGAAGGGGGTACTTCAATGAACTTTGCTGCTGATAGGCCCGATTCATACTAAAAGTAAATAAAAATGCCCTGTCTAAAACCAAATAATAAATATAAAATGTACAATGTACATCCAAATCAAAACGTATTGGCTTTCATGTTATTTAAATCTTACCGAGGCGAGTCAAACTCCGTTTCATTAAACTGTCCGACGTGCTTTCTCTTTAAATGTTCGTGCATCACCGAGGTGCTGCCATGATACGCAAGGACTGCTTTGCAAACCATGCAGGTAATCTTTTTATTCGCCGTATCCAGGCTAAAATGCTCCCAAACTTTAGACGTTTTGGTACGCGCAGCTGCTGCGTTGGACGCCGCAACACCGCCATTTCTGTATGTTATCGCTCAGCAGAGAAGCTAATGCGCATGTGCGACTCTCGGCAGAGATTGTAATGAAGAGAGATGCCTCACTCGGTCGAGAAAAACATGTCTGGCGACAACTTCGACAATGAAATTCATAGTCGACTATTTCTATTATCGATTTTTGTCGACAACGTCGACGAATCGTTGCAGCTCTACTCACCATTACACTCAAAGGGCTATCTCTAAAGACTGGCTATGTGCTAGCAATTACTTTCATAAAGAGTAATTTTTATCAAAGTTAATTTCTTTTGTAAAGTTTTTATTTCGATAAAAAGTGCGTGCCTTGGTGAAACACTTGCATGTGTTGGAGGGCAAGAACGTGCATTTGACGTCATGTGATTCAACCCAGGCGCTCGCCTACTTTTGTTAACCAACTGATTGACCTTGCCGTGTTCCATAAAGGAGAAACTCCTGAGCGTGTTGTGCCCTACATTCCCTTCAGCCCCATGTTGTCCAGGCGGCAAAAATTCTATCATCGGTGCAACTATTTACCAGCCAATGAGAGAAGACACAAGGAGCTCAGAATAAACTGAGACCCACTGAGAAAAAGACACAGGTCAACAGACAGGCCGGATACCCTTCCCCTCCCTCGACCTGTCGTGGAACATTCTGGAACATTCTGCTCTGCTACCTGGGCCTCACTGTGTGCTTTCTCCTTGTTTTACATCAACCTTCCCAGTGGCATAAATAAAGCAGTCATCTCCGAACACCCAGTAGGGACATACCCAGATGCTTCGAGGGAAATAAAAACACACAGTGTCATATACTCGCTCTCAAATGGTGCTGAAGGGCTCAGCAGGCATCCCAAGAAGGTCTTGGCGGTGTCATAGAGGAGACTTTCACAAACAACACAAACAGGGCTGTGGGTAAACCCCAACAAAACGATGGAATTCAAAATTCATACTAAGAACGAAGAAATCTGAAAGAAAGATGATAAGATAAAGTATGACCGGATGAGTGATGTCGGAACATCCTTTATTTCTGAACACCGTCAAATATTCACCAGTGAACTAATAACCTGCAAAATATCTCTCATACACATCACTACCAAGGTAATGAAGCAGTTCTGTGAAAGGCTACTGCTATATCTCAGTCCTGAGCTCATTACACGCACAGTTTAATCAGGTCGAGTAGCACCTACATAAGACACCACACACTGCACACCTACGTCGTCCTGCATCTTCCACAATTCGTTTATTGATCCTACGTATCATCTTATCACACCCTGTCTGAGTGTAACGACCTAAATTGGACAGTATTAGTAGGGGTGCATGACTAAACGAGTGTGAACCAGTTTTCAGAAAGACATTCAGGCCATGGATTTCAGTTTCAAAGGCTCTGACTAAATAAAAGTTCCCTTTGAAAATGACTTGACATGAAGTTTCTGAGAAACTCTAAAATATTCAGAAAACGATAAGAAAAAACCTATACAATACAAAATTGTCAGGGTACATAATCTATAATAAAATCACAGACACGCGCATAACACACATATGACACTAAAGCACATCTCAGAGGATTAGAGCTTCAGATCCTGCAGTTAGAGCGCTACACTATGTACTTGACATACTTGGCAGAGGAGATGTGTAGGAGTAGACGCAGGCTCTGCGAGCCCAGCACAGAGGGAAGGGGCTGCATCCACTGCTCTCCATACGCTCCCCTCTTCCTCCTGCTCCTCCACCTGGTTCTCTCTCCCAGGCCCAGCGGCTCTCCGGCTCCCCCTCACACACATGGGGAGCGGGGGGCCGCCCGGGCCCACCTTGGCCCTCTATGACCTCTGTGCTGGCAGCGGCAGGGTGGAGAAATTTGGCCGCTCGTTAAGCGAGGTACCCTGATCGTCGCTGGCGCAGAATAATCCCAGCAGGTGTAGTGAGACGAGAACAGCCGACAGAAAAATCAATGCAGCTGGAGGAAGACAAACTGAATCATCTATATCAATATGTGCATACTGATCCGGTAAATCCAATAGAGCTTTACAGGGAAATCCAAGCCTTAGACAAGTGACACTTTAAAAACTAATTCAGAGGCTGGAACAGAAATCCTCAGGCGATGAAATGCAGCTTCCTGGAGGACACCTTCTCTAGCGGTCCTTTCAGAGGTGATATCCAGAATGAAGTGGAAAGCAGCGCTGCAGTGTGTGCGCGCATGTGTGTGTGTGTGTGTGTGTGTGTGTGTGTGCGCCGTGTGAGCATTTATGCATGACTTGGAAAGAGGAAGAGTGAGGAACAGAGCCGGTGAGAAAGGAAAGGGTGGGGAGCGAGAGACAGAGAATGGGTAAAGCAAATCAGGGCAGCTGAAAAAGGGGGTGGAGTTACCTTACCAATATGCTAATTCTTCTCAGCAAACTCTTCTGCTATTTGCTCAGTTAGAATGGCTTTTAAACATCACATGATCAAACCCAGTGGCTGCAGATCAGGTTTGATGAGTGCGCTTCACCGCACATCAGCACAATGGCATCCAAACAAATGCACAGAGATGTTACAAAAAGTATGACGAAATTTATGGAAACCACCCTGACCCACGATATTACATTCTATTCCCGAGAGTAATTTGTATATTTATATTCTTTGTATTATGATAACTATTCAGCGATTTCAAAAACCGACCCAATATTATTTAAATGTTCATGATATTGCAATAGCAAATATTTCACAGTATGCTGTGTTATTGCACCAGATAGCAGAATTTCATTTATTTCATGCTTTTTGTGCTTTATTTAAATTTACTCCATCTGCATATAATATAAAATATTTCTATTTTACAAAATAATGAATAATAATAGAAAACAAACCACAATTTATATATAAGACAAAACAAGATATATATATATATAAGTAATATAATAAATTAATATTGGGTAAGAAAAAAGTAAGCATGTTAAAAGCTATAAAAAAAAAATTAACAAGCTATGAAAAAAGAAAACATTTCACGATAACTATGACAACTGACTACAGTGACTAGAGAGTGCAGTACGTAAGATTGCTAATGAGCTTAATTGGCTTGGTAGTGAAAGGTAACATACAGTATGTATACAGTATGTATTTGGGCATATACATACTCCCAGAGAGAGAGAGAGAGAGAGAGAGAGAGAGAATATAGAGAATTTATATACACACACAATATAACTATATACACACACACGCACACACACATACATTATAGTTATTTACTGTATATACTGTATATATGCCCAAAGATATACGGTAAAAACTGTCACCATCTCACCAAGCAAAGAAACCTTGATAAAAAACAACATATCATCCAAAAACGGACATTGCTGAACTGCTAAAGCATCAACATCATGGAAGATCATTAATGGAGATTAAACACCATCAGTGTTATGATCTGTGGCTGCTTTTCAGGTGGTGAAGTCCAGGCTCAGCAATGTTATATAGCAATAAAATGAAGTCGGCTGATGACCTGAATGTACTGAATGACCAGGTCATCACATCAATGAGTTTTTATTCTCTCATGGCATGGCCCTATTCCAGCACTCAGATTGTTCTGGGGTTATGAGGAATCATTTTCACACATGAACTGGCCATTACATTGTGTGCTACAATCAAAGCTAAAGGTAACTGAATAAAATCTAAAGCTAATTACTTGCTAATCAATTTTTATATATATATATATATATATGAAAGATGTGCACAGAAGGACAAAAAGACCACAAAGGAAGAAAGCTGGTTGAGGCTTTTGTGGAAAGAACAGCTAATTAGACCGGCTCTCCCCTCAATCATTTAAAATGTCTAGTGATAAAAAAGCAACATGGATAAGGTCACTACACAACAATCATAGATCATCACTCTTACTTACAGAAGATCTACACATAAGAACAATGTCTTATAATGCAGCTTTTCATCAACTATCTACTTTAATATGGAGCCTGAATAGAGAGGACAATCATACTGAGCTTCACACTCACATTTCAGCTGTCCATATTATTTATTATTACATATATGTAGACCCCAAGACAGGATGAAGGCAGATGAATTAATCAATGAACTACAGTATATCACTGGAAGACGGGAGATCTTTTTTCTAACTTGTTTTTTTTTTATTCATCAATAACTTCCTATTTTATAATTATTTTACCGGGTCACATGATGTAAACCCAAACCATGTGATGGTTTTTTTTTTTTTTGATTTTTCCCCGATTTTCTCCCTAATTTAGTCGTGTCCAATTCCTCCCTGTCACTAGGGGGCTCCCACATTAAGGCTACTACTACCACTCAGCCGGGAGGGCCGAAGACTATCACGTGTTTCCTCCGAACCACGTGACGCCAGCCGACCGCATCTTTTCGAACTGCTCGCTCGCGCACCGTTGGGGGCGGCGTAACACACTCGGAGGACAGCGCTATCCGCTCCCTCCGTTGCGCGAGCTCACAGACGCCCCTGATTGGCTGTAGAGCCGTGATTAATGTGGGAGCACTAAGTACCTCTCATCCCTCCCCTCTGAGAGAGCTCGGCCAATCAGCTCTCTCTAGACCTCCGGCTGCGAGAGGTTACAGCACCACCCGGAACCATGTGATGTTTAACCAAAAAACCCACATAGACTGACAAATTATATATATAACTTTTCTCCCTCGGTGAAAAGTTATATATATAATTTATATAAGTATACAAACAGTCCAAATAAATCTCTTCTTAGGAGTCAACAGAATTAAAGTTACACTTATGGCATCCCTGGATACAAAATGCTTATAAACCCATGAACTGGATAAATGAATTAATTTGAAATGAAAATCAATGAAGCCGTTCCTACACCCTCTGACTAATGTGACACACATATGAAATAACACAAGATAATCCATGCTGTTATATAAAAATAATACATGCTGGGGTGATGTAATACCGCCCTTCGCAATACTTAGAAAATATTTATTTATTTATATAAATACTTACTTATTTATTTATATACATATTTAATGTAAAATTAGAGAATTCAACCACACATTGGTATAAACTAACAAACCTCTGAAATAACAGAACATCTCCCACTCAACTCTTGTTTGCTTGTCTTTCTCTGGTGACCTTAGTCTTTACTGTACAGTAAGTCTATTCCCTACAAGAGTAAAGATATGATCCCCACAATAGAGACGAGATAGTTTCATTTTCAGCTACCCAGCCCTCCCACAGGAACTGCGCTGGCTCAAATATCAGACCGGAATCCATTGTGTGTTTAAAACTGGCCTTTATGGTCATAGTACAGCAGCCTTACATGATAAACTCTCCACGTCTGAAATGCCCCCCACTGTTCCTCCTCCTTTCCCCATCTGGAATCTGTGTACACCTCCCGTCAGGGCAGCGGAGGTAAAAACCATAAATGCAAGTTATGCTCGCAGTAATTACTTTTAAACATTTTAGTAATAGTTTAGATATCTGCTTACCTCCGTAGTATGAAATCCTGGCAATATCTGCAACAAAACAGAGAGAAAAAGAAAGCAGTTACACATCAGTCTGAACGACACCAAGACTACACAGCATCCATTTAAGGCAGTGTGGTGCACACGAGAGTGTACTGGGAGCTGTGACAGAACACAGAATGGCGATGTGTCTGAGAGGAGAGAGCCCTCTAGCTGTACAGATAAAGCATCGATAGAAAAAAATATACCATCAGTTAAATAGTAATATACTAAACAAAAAGAGGTAACAATTCATTACTGATGGGTGATAGATTAATTACCCGTCTTTGTTTAATTTTTCTACAAAAGAAGTTTTTTTACAAGGTGGAATTAATAACTAATAACTATTAACATATGACTAATTGTTAACATTGTTTAATGAATGACCACAACTGGCTAGAAGTATCACCTCTACTCAGGAAGAGCGCACAGCTGAGAAATATATATGTATATATATAATGACAATTGATGAACCAGCAGTACATCCAAGTAAACATAAGGAAAGCAGTATAAAGACAGACAGCTTATCATGAAAATTAAGGTCTATTCAATTCAGTTTTATTTACAGTACCAGTCAAACGTTTGACACACCTTCTAATGCAATGTTTTTTTGTAATGATTTATTTTCTACATTCTAGAACAATACTGAATATTAGATAATTAACGAAAAACAGTCAGTTGTTATTTTAAGATATGAAGGTCAGCTGTTCTGGAATAATTCTTGCAGGAACCGTATTATCAAGTGCATTTACAAAACCCATCAAGCATCATGATGAAACTGGCTCCCATGAAGATCATCAAAGGAAAGCAAGACCAAAACTTACCTCTACTGCAGAGAAGTTCATTTAGATTTACCCGACTCAAAAATCACCAATTAATAGCACCTCAGATTAGAGGTGCTATGAAGGATTTACAGAGCAAAAGCAGCAGACACACCTCAATCTCAACTGTTCAAAAGGGATTATTGCATATTTCAGAGGTCTTTATCATTGAAACAAATAAAAATCAGAACATACCATAGAATTTGAAGGCGTGTTCAAACTTTGACTGGTAGTGTCGTGTGTGTATAGCGCTTTTAACGTTGTTGATTGTCGTAAAGAAACTTCACAGAATCAAACCATTATGGAAATAAGTTGTGAGGAAATATGATAATTACAATAAACAATCTGACATATATTGACATGTTTAATTCCGACCCAAACCTCGTCACTGTGGTCATTCTAGACCTAATTCACATGCAAAAGCGGCAGACGGTTCTGGATTCAACATTTATGGAATTTGTCCATGAATTTTGTAGTTACACATATAAGCAGTTGAGGATTACTAAGCGCTTTCCTCAAAGGCCCAAGAACGGCAACTACTGTAGATGGTGCTGAGTGTAACATCTGTACCTCCACAGCTCAGGGGAATAAGATCAGGTTCCCCGGATTACTGAGTTGGTACTTTGTCCCCACCTAGTGTGTCTATGTATGTACTACCAGCACTCAAACACTAAACACGAACACCTGTGATCCCCTTGTGTGTCTGACTATTTATTCCAGTCGAACCCGTAGGGCTTCGCCTGTTCACCGTTGTGCACCTGTCTTGTCTTCACCTGGTTTGTCTAGTATGTTGTGTGTAAAACGTCTTGTCTCTTCTCCCCGTCTCACTCCCAGGACTGAGGGTGTCTGCAGGTGAAGGACCTTTTGGGACTTGGAATATCCCTCCCTTGCCGCATGGACTTTGCAAGTGCCTCATTTAAGTTCTCGTTCTCCTCACCTGAGTGATTGTTTTTTGTTAGCTCACCTGCAGACCCGGCCTGGGAGGTCAGCTCCGGACCGCTGTACGCGCCCGGAGAGGTTGTTGTATTGTAAAAAAGGGAAAAAAGAAATAAAAAGGACTATTTTTTGTGAATATGGAAACTGCATCTGCGTCTGATTTATATCCAGGAGTCATGACAGATGAACAGGCCTATCCAGACGCAGCAGGAACCCCTCTTCCTGAGGAGCAGACCCCAGTCCTCGATTACATTCGGGGACAGCAACATGAGATCGATGGGCTGGCCCGAGCGGTGAATGACATGGCGCGAGGAATGGAACAACTCATGCGCCGCCTGCCCGATCTCTGCGCACCTGGTTCGCGCTCAGCTCCACTACCACCCCGCTCTCACCCCCCGGAAAGATATGATGGAAATCCGGAGGGGTGCAAGCGGTTTCTCCTGGCCTGTGAGCTGTGGCTCGCAGAGTATCCGGAGATGACGGATGCGCAGAAAATCAGCTTCGTCACCCAGCAGCTCGCAGGGACCGCAATGGATTGGGCCGCGGCAGTGTGGAGCGCAGGCGGGATCGCCGCGAAGGATTACCCGCAGTTTCTCTCGGAGTTTCGTACGGTATTCGACCACCCCGATCAGGGTAAAACGGGGGAACAACAGCTGCTGAGGCTGAAACAGGGGACGACCACCGTCGCGGATTATGCGATTCGGTTTCGGGTCCTGGCTGCGGAGAGTGGCTGGTGCGACCGCAGTCTCCTGGCAAGGTTCCGGGACGGACTACAACCCGAAGTCCAACTGGAATTAGCCTGCCGGGACACAGGCATGTCCCTGAACGACTGTATCGCACTAGCCATCAAACTAGATCAGCACCTCCGTAGCCAACGACGACACATCTCCCCGAAAATCGCCCCCGCACGGCAGGAGATTAACCGTCGCGCTAGCCTCAGCACCCCCACGACGGACCCCCGCGAAGGAACTCCGGGAGAACCGATGGACCTCAGCACCTCCCGCCTCACGGCCCAGGAGAGAAGGCGGCGTATACAAGCGGGATTGTGCCTATACTGCGGAGGGGACAAGCATCGCATAACACATTGCCCATTATTACAAAAAGTAATACGCATCACTCCACCACGCACCCATCACTCATTCTGTGTACCAGCTCACATATCATATTTTAACCGTTCTGTGTGTGTTTTCCCCCTTATAGATTCGGGTTCGGCTGGAAATTTTATAACTTCTTCTCTTCTTTCCTCGCTACAGGCTCCCTTGTCGAAGCTACCAGCCCCTATCGCGATTAAAGCTCTGGATGGTCATAACCTTCGACATTCGCCCATTAAACAGATATCGGCGCCACTGCGATTAACTTTTCCCAGTCACTCCGAGGAACTAAAATTCTTTGTTCTCCCTCGGTCCGATCATTCCGTCGTGCTGGGTCTACCATGGCTCAGCTCTCATAATCCCAATTTTGATTGGGAAAAATCTCGCATCCTATCCTGGGCCCCTAGATGTGCAAAAAAATGTATACCGCCGACATTGACGGTTCAAACCACCTCAATTGAAAGCCCGCACGCCCTAGTATCAACACAGGTACCATCAGAGTATGCACAGTTTCAAGACGTGTTTAGCATTAGGGCGGCCGCACGACTTCCCCCTCATCGGCCGTGGGACTGCGCGATAGATCTCTTGCCGGGGAAAACACCGCCGAGCTCGCGGGTTTATCCATTGTCCGTGGAGGAAACGCGGGCTATGGAGGAATACGTGAGTGAAGCTCTCCGGCAGGGGCTCATCAGTAGGTCCACGTCACCCGCGTCGGCAGGTTTTTTCTTTATCGATAAGAAAGGGGGGGGGCTTACGTCCCTGTATTGATTATAGGGGTCTCAATGCAGTCACAGTGAAATACAAGCACCCACTACCGTTGGTACCGGCCGCCATCGACCAACTCCGAGGCGCCTCTATTTTCACCAAACTCGACCTCCGCAGCGCCTATAATCTCGTTCGTGTGCGTAACGGCGATGAGTGGAAGACTGCGTTTAGCACAACATCAGGCCATTACCAATATAATGTGATGGCTTATGGATTGGTAAACGCACCTGCGGTGTTTCAGGGGTTCATGAACGACGTGTTTAGGGATATGTTAAGCCGGTATGTTATAGTGTACTTGGATGACATCTTGGTATACTCTCGGTCATATGCCGAACACGTCCAACATGTAACTGCCGTCCTTCATCGACTGCGCAAACACGGGCTCTATGCGAAGGCAGAGAAATGCGAGTTCCATAAAAAAGAGGTTGCATTCCTCGGCTACCGCATAGGGCCACAGGGGGTCGAAATGGAGACGACTAAGGTGGAGGCGGTGCAACTATGGCCGGAACCCCAATCGGTAAAGGCGCTACAGAGTTTTCTGGGATTCGCTAACTTTTACAGACGCTTTATTCGAGGATTCAGTATGCTGGCAGCGCCGCTCACAACCCTGCTAAAGGGGAAGCCTAAGCGTCTGCGTGAGTTTCCGCCGGAGGCACGCAGAGCTTTTCAACATCTAAAGACCGCTTTCACTACGGCACCCATACTGAAAATCCCCGACTCAACCAAGCCTTTTTTGGTTGAAGTCGATGCCTCCGAAGTGGGTGTAGGAGCGGTGCTGTCGCAACGTCATGGCAACCCAGAAAAACTCCACCCTTGCGCTTTCTTCTCGCGTAAACTAACACCTGCCGAGCGCAACTATGATATCGGCAATCGCGAACTGTTAGCAGTAAAAGCGGCGTTAGAGGAGTGGCGGCACTGGCTAGAGGGAGCCGAACACCCATTCTTAGTCCTAACCGATCATCGCAACTTAGAATACATCCAACAGGCAAAACGATTAAACCCGCGCCAAGCACGCTGGGCACTGTTCTTTACTCGCTTCCGCTTCACTATCACCTATCGTCCCGGTTCCAAAAATAAGAAAGCGGATGCTTTATCCCGGTGCTACACAGCCCCGGAGGAACCATCAGAACCCGAGCCGATTCTGCCTTCGTCTCTCGTGGTGGCACCGATCACGTGGGACCTCGACTCGGAGATCGCACAGGCGGCACGGTCCCAAACCGCGCCACGACACTGCCCTCCGGGAAGAACCTACGTGCCGATGTCACTACGAGAGCAGGTAATTATCCAGGCACACACTAGCCTAGCAGCCGGGCACCCCGGGACGATCCGTACATTTCGGCTGTTAGAACCAAAATACTGGTGGCCGGATATGCGGAGGTTAGTAGGAACAGTGGTTTCATCCTGTACAGTTTGCGCGACATCTAAGAATCCTAGACACCTGCCGGTTGGAAAATTAATGCCATTAGTCACACCTAACAGACCGTGGTCCCATATCTCCGTGGACTTTGTCACGGATCTGCCCGTTTCTAAAGGCTACACCACTATTCTAGTCGTGATCGATCGATTTTCCAAGGGGTGCAGATTTATCCCCTTCGGCTCCCTCCCGTCAGCCTTCCAGGTAGCAGAAGCCCTGTTTACAACTGTGTTTCGTTGCTATGGCATCCCCGAAGATATAGTATCCGATCGTGGTCCCCAATTTATCGCGCGTGTCTGGAAAGCTTTCTTTCAGAAATTGGGAACCACTGTTAGCCTAACGTCGGGCTATCATCCCGAGTCTAATGGGCAGGCAGAGCGGACTGTCCAAGAACTCGGAAAATATCTTCGAGCATATTGTAGCAGCCGTCAACACGAATGGGCAGAATGTTTAATCTGGGCGGAATATGCTCAAAACTCGCTACGTCACTCCGCTACCGGCCTAACGCCCTTCCAATGTATACTCGGGCATCAGCCCCCGCTCTGTCCCTGGGATAACACACCCACCGAAGTCCCTACGGTGGACGATTGGTTTAAAAGAGCGGAAAAAGTATGGGAAGATGCCCATACCAAAATCTCTCAAGCAGTTCGTCGCTTTAAGAAATTTGCCGATAGACGACGAAGGGAAAGTCCTCCGCTCCAGGTAGGTGATAGAGTATGGCTCTCGACAAGGGACCTTCACCTGAACCTTCCGTGCCGTAAACTCACTCCCCGGTATATAGGTCCCTTTCCCATAGTGTCTCAAATAAACCCCGTGTCATATAAATTGCAACTCCCCTCTCACATCCGCATTCATCCTGTCTTCCATATCTCTCTTCTTAAACCAGTGACCCGGGGACCGCTGGACGGAGGTGTGGCGGAACCAGCAACCCCTGGAGCGGTGGAGATTGAGGGCGCTCCGGCGTTTCGAGTCAGTAAACTCCTAGACTCCCGGAGGAGGGGAGGTGCCCTCCAATATCTGGTGGAATGGGAGGGGTACGGCCCGGAGGAAAGGAGCTGGGTGCCAGCCAAGGACATCTTACATCAAGGGCTCATCACAGAGTTCCATCAGGAAAGGCCGGAACGCCCGGCCCCACGACGTCCGGGTCGTCCCCCTCACCGGCCATCCCGTCAGGTTGGTGGGCCTCGACCCTCTCCGGTAACACGGAGACAGCCCTCACATCCCCGCCTGGGAGCCGGTCCTGGGGGGGGGGGTACTGTAACATCTGTACCTCCACAGCTCAGGGGAATAAGATCAGGTTCCCCGGATTACTGAGTTGGTACTTTGTCCCCACCTAGTGTGTCTATGTATGTACTACCAGCACTCAAACACTAAACACGAACACCTGTGATCCCCTTGTGTGTCTGACTATTTATTCCAGTCGAACCCGTAGGGCTTCGCCTGTTCACCGTTGTGCACCTGTCTTGTCTTCACCTGGTTTGTCTAGTATGTTGTGTGTAAAACGTCTTGTCTCTTCTCCCCGTCTCACTCCCAGGACTGAGGGTGTCTGCAGGTGAAGGACCTTTTGGGACTTGGAATATCCCTCCCTTGCCGCATGGACTTTGCAAGTGCCTCATTTAAGTTCTCGTTCTCCTCACCTGAGTGATTGTTTTTTGTTAGCTCACCTGCAGACCCGGCCTGGGAGGTCAGCTCCGGACCGCTGTACGCGCCCGGAGAGGTTGTTGTATTGTAAAAAAGGGAAAAAAGAAATAAAAAGGACTATTTTTTGTGAATATGGAAACTGCATCTGCGTCTGATTTATATCCAGGAGTCATGACACTGAGGTTGAAACCTGGAACCTTCTGATCAGTAGTGAATCTACTGCAAAAGTTATTCTAATGTGTTTAGTGAACAACACCGGCACCAAACATGAGTACAAATTCCCATATGATTCCATTAGCATCAGGGTGACACACTTCATAAAGCTAAATATCTATGAATATTGATGAGTACAACAAGAAGCAGATTTTTTGTTACAGAGAGCAATTCTGTACATAAATCATACCTCTCTGAAAACTAGAAATAAACAACTGACACTCTTATCTTACACATTAAGAGTGAGTCTTCTCTCTTCATTACACCATACATAAATTCTAACATATTTCTCCACAAAATCTTTATGGTTTAAATATATTATGAAAAATAACTAAACCACAAACACCTTCTTCTCTGGTTTGTTCTCTAGCATATACCTTTGATTAACTACAGAATGTTTTAATATAATAGAAAGACCAATCCAGGTTGAGAGACAGACATATCAAATCAGATAGATTTACACATTTTTGTTTGTTTTCCTAAAGAAAGCTTGCAAAAAAAGGAATAAAAGAAAAAAAAAATCAACCTCAGTAACTGCCTCATGTGGGTTTAAATAAGACTATTAGTTTGTTCATACAGTACATTGTTCTATTATCATACAAAGTTCTATTATATGTAATTCATACATAGACTATTAATTTGTTTATAGATGAACAGATAATTCATTAAAAAAATAAAATAAAACAGGTAGGTGCATTACTGCAATAGCTAATGGTTAAAAGAGAGAACACTTACTACATCAAATGATGTAGAAAGGCCAGTGTGGTGTGTATTTGAGTGTGTGTGTGTGTGTGTGTGTGTGTGTGTGTGTGTGTGTGTGTGTGTGTGTGTGTGTGTGTGTGTTTTCACATTGACAGTTCCTGAACCTCAGCTACTTCTTTTTCTGGGGAATGGCGGTAGGTGTGAAACTCTTCAGGTCTGATCTATGCACACTTCAGATTTAATTCCAAAAACAGGTCCAGATCCTGTAACATCCCTAATGCGTATATTTGAACAGAAGTGGAAGATAAAAGAGTATGCTTATTTCATTACTGTAATTAAATAAATATTTTAGGTATCAGCACTTTACTTGATTAGTTGTATTAAATGATACTTTAATACAATGATACTTTTATAATTTTACTCCGAAAATGACAGTAAATTTACTCAGAAAGTAACTGCACCTCATGCTGACAATTACAGAGAGAGAGATGAAAAATTGCTATTGCGCGGCACAGTGGCTTAGAGGTTAGCACTGTTGGTACCTCTCTCGTGTACATGTGTGATCCCTAACAGAGTGCAGGAAAAAAATTCAACTTCATAGTGTTTTTTTTTTTTAATTAATAAAATCAAAATGAATACTCTCCTATATTCTAGGTTTATTACTGTGTACAAATACAGTCTAGTTCAGTACACAGAGCCACAATCATGAGGAAGACTTGACTAACTTGACAGCTGTCCAGAACAAGATCATTGACAACTTCCACAAGGATCGTAAGCCACAGAAGCTCATCTATGAAAGCGCTGGCTGTTCACAGAGTGTAGTATCAAATATACTCATGGAAAGTTGGCTGAAGGGGAAAAAAAAGTGTGTTAGGAAAAATGTGCACAGGCAACAGCTTGACCGCAGTCTTAAAGAGATTGTCAAGCAAAGCTGATTCAAGAACTTGGGAGAGCTTCTCATGGAGTAGCGTGAGGCAAGAGGCACCATGCACAAGCATCTCCAGCAAGTGCGCTTCTAGAGATGTTTGATACTAATTCCACAGCCAGAATTAGTATCTAGTGTCTAGTATCAAGCCACTCCTGAAACAAAGCCATCATCAGAAGTGTCTTTTGGCTGAGCTACGAAGAACTGGACCAAAGCTCTTGTTACTCCAAAGTTAACGTCACGGATGAAAGTAAATTTTGCACTTTATTTGGAAACAAAAGTCCAGAGTCTGGAGGAAGAGTGGAGAGGCGCACAATCCAAGCTGCTTGAGTCCAAAGTGAAGTTTCCACAGTCACCTTTTCCTACCAAACTTTTTCCTTCCAGTCAACTTTCCATGCATATGCTTTGATACAGCAATCTGAGAACAGCCAGCTCTTTCAGATTATTTTCTGGGCAACTGTAAAATCTGCAGTCTTGCCCATGCTTTTACTGAACTAGATGAAGAAATACATGGTAGTTATACCATATAAATGAGAATGCACACAAAATAAGATTGACATTTTGACATACAAGATTTTGGCTGTTTTTATACGAGCTGTAAGTCGTAATCATTCAAACAGAAATAAAAAAAGGCTTGAAATAGTTCACATGATGTGTTATGAATCTGGAATATATCCCTCATATATCCCTTTTGAGTGTCTTCGGCCATACGTTTCTGGACCGATTCCATTTTAAAACTCCTGCCAATGCTAATCTGACAGTTCCGAGTGCGAATTATCATGAATTACTATTAAAAGACATGCCTGTGTGACTCCCAGCAGCTCAGAAATGTCATGTCTCTCCCTCTGACCCAACAGTAGGTTTTGATTTTAACAATGGGAAAAAAATAATAAATTTGTTGTGTTTTGTACCGGTTTGTAACCTCACCAAAGGAAGCATGTTGAATAAGAAAAAAATGAACGCTTGAGAAATGTAACAAGTGAAAGCAAGTCAGCGTATGGCTCAATATCCAGCTTCCGAATCAGTCAGCGAAGACATGATGGAATGTGAAGAAATTACTCGCCAGAGCAATGTTTACAAATCTTAATATAAGAGGAGTAATATTCAGCATCAAAAGGAGTGATCCTTATTCTGTTGCAGTCACAAATGCTCAATTTATGTTCAAATATTTAAAAAAAAAAAATTAAATTGTTATGCCACAGCAATATATATATAGCTAAACATGGTTATGTTTGGGCACGTCACCTTGATTTTTTTCCCCCCTAGATAAAATGTAAAGGACACAAAAGCTGGAATGCACATTGAGAATACACTCCTCTGACGTGTCTCATTTATCAAGCCTCTGCATATTTCATAAACCGATGTTTCAAAAAAACTCAATGATTTAAATCGTTATTAAATATTCATTGTATTAGTGTTTGACTGAGATATGAGAAGGAGATATGAGACTGTGCTAATCTGCTCAAGGATCAGGTTTGGAACTGTGCAATACATGTCGAATGGTGATATGACTGGATTCTGCCTCAGCGTTCCAGTAGCTTTATTGCTGCTGGGCTTGCACCAATATTACACGTCTAACGTCTGGATGCACGTTTCAAGTCCAAAATACTCCCAGATCCCCAATTCAGGCTTCTAAATTTAATTCACCTCAACATTTGCTCTTCTGAATGAGACACAGGGGTATTAATCCTATATAGTACCTATATAGTTTATTATCTCATACACAAAAATACACCTTGTTAAGAAACATGCCTAACTTTGTCAAATTTATAGGCCAATTCTTCCCTCAATCGTGAATCTTTATACTGAAATATCTGAGATATGCTTAGTGATTCTGGTATTTATTGTGTTGGGTGGTGCTGTAAATACAATATTCTTCTTGGTAGTGAGAAGTAATCACTGTGTGCTGTGCTGAGACAACAGTAGGGCATTGTTAGAGCAGCTACAAAAGCATTTAATTTCAACAATAATCAGGAAAATAACCATTGTAAAAATTGTTATAACAGACAGAAAGAAGAGCAAGAGCCTCTTTTCTCTCTCACCATTAAGACACCAGTGACATTTAATGTCACATTTATGAGTAATCAACCACAGAAATAGGAAAGACAACAAACCCTGGACTCAGGATGTCTAGACTGTGATCTACAACCCAACAAGCATGATGACTGAGGTATAGTGATGAATGTTGAAGCTTTGGATCTGTCTGAGCGAGTGAGACAAGCTGGACAGAGTGAAGGACTAAAGTGCTGCTGCATCACTATCAGGAGGTGATCAAATACTACTGTGACTAACCTAAGAAACCATTAACCAAAGTGGAATAAAGACTAATACATTTTTAAGGAAAAAAAACTAATTATATTATATAATTAAACTTGGACATCTTGCTTATACACACGTGGACAAAATTGTTGGTACCCTTCGGTCAATGAAAGAAAAACTCACAATGGTCACATAAATAACTTTAATCTGACAAAAGTAATAATTTATTAAAAATTCTATGAATGTTAACCAATGAAAGTCAGACATTGCAACCATGCTTCAACAGAATTATTTAAAAAAATAAACTCATGGAACAGGCCTGGACAAAAATGATGGTACCCCTAGAAAATACTGAAAATGTGACCAAAGGGACATGTTAATTCAAGGTGTGTCCACTAATTAGCATCACATGTGTCTATAATCTTGTAATCAGTCAGTGGGCCTATATATAGGGCTCCAGGTAGTCACTGTGTTGTTTGGTGACATGGTATGTACCACACTCAACATGGACCAGAGGAAGTGAAGGAAAGAGTTGTCTCAGGAGATTCGAAAGAAAATTATAGACAAGCATGTTAAAGGTAAAGGCTATAAGACCATTTCCAAGCAGCTAGATGTTCCTGTGACTACAGTTGCACATATTATTCAGAAATTTAAGATCCATGGGACTGTAGCCAACCTCACTGGACGTGGCCGCAGGAGGAAAATTGATGACAAATCAAAGAGACGGATAATCCGAATGGTAACAAAAGAGCCCAGAAAGACTTCTAAAGAGATCCAAGGTGAACTTCATGCTCAAGGAACATCAGTGTCAGATCGCACCATCCGTCGTTGTTTGAGCCAAAGTGGACTACACGGGAGACGACCAAGGAGGACACCATTGTTGAAAACAAATCATAAAAAAGCCAGACTGGAATATGCCAAACTTCATGTTGACAAGCCACAAAGCTTCTGGGAGAATGTCCTACTGTATGGACAGATGAGACAAAAATGGAACTTTTTGCCAAGGCACATCAGCTCATGGAAAAATGAAGCATATCAAGAAAAGAACACTGTCCCTACTGTGAAACATGGAGGAGGCTCTGTTGTGTTCTGGGGCTGCTTTGCTGCATCTGGCACAGGGTGTCTTGAATCTGTGCAGGGTACAATGAAATCTCAAGACTATCAAGGGATTCTAGAGAGAAATGTGCTGGCCAGTGTCAGAAAGCTGGGTCTCAGTCGCAGGTCATGGGTCTTGCAACAGAACAATGACCCAAAACACACAGCTAAAAACACCCAAGAATGGCTAAGAGGAAAACATTGGACTATTCTAAAGTGGCCTTCTATGAGCCCTGACCTCAATCCTATTGAGCATCTTTGGAAGGAGCTGAAACATGCTGTCTGGAAAAGGCACCCTTCAAACCAGAAACAACTGGAGCAGCTTGCTCATGAGGAGTGGGCCAAAATACCTGCAGAGAGGTGCAGAAGTCTCATTGACAGTTACAGGAATCGTTTGATTGCAGTGATTGCCTCAAAAGGTTGTGCAACAAACTATTAAGTTAGGGGTACCGTCATTTTTCTCCAGGCCTGTTCCATGAGGTTTTTTTTTATAATTAAGTTCCATTTTTTTTTATAATTCCGTTGAAGCATGGTTGAAAAGCAATGTCTGACTTTCATTGGTTAACATTCATAGAATTCTTATTTATTATTAATTTTGTCAAATTAAAGTTATTTATGTGACCATTGTGAGTTTTTCTTTCATTGACCGAAGGGTACCAACAATTTTGTCCACATGTGTAGTTCATTTACAGTTAAATTTTTGTTTGTTTGTTTCAATTACATGTGAACAAAGCAAAAGCTCATTCCAAATATCCTGTTGGTTCCATTAATTTTCAATAAATAAGCAAAGAATGTTAATAAAAATATTCTCACTAAACTGGGTTAAACCCTTACAGAACATTTTTTTTTTACAATGCTGCTTCTAAAACAAAAGCAATTTCTATCTAGACACTTAAAGCTTGATGTTCTTACTTGTTCTTACTTACACCAAAGCATTTAAAACACTTTATGACCTTTACAGACAATTAAGGTTTTTTTATTATTATTATTATTATTATTATTATTAAGTAGCAGAAGTATAAGTATTAGTGGTAGTAGTATCATTATTATCAAATTAATATAACAATTATAAAAAAAACCTTTCAAACTTTTATTCAGGCATTGGCTTATTTTCGCAAACGAACATTTCCTTAATGAATAAAAATAAAGAATTAGTAAAAGAGTCTAAAGGCCATGTGGGGCGTGCACACAGAGGGCGTGTTTCTATTTATACTGGAGAAAATATTGTACACATCTTTGTATCTTCCTGAAACAAACTCACAAATTAACACAAGTGACACATTTTAACACAAACTATAAATTATCAACTGTATTTCTTCTTACAGACCATTTGCATTTATCACTTATTTTAACACAAAATCTATTAATGAATGAACCATTTCAAAGTTTAACTTGTGACACTAATGACATGACTTTCAAACTACAGTAAAATTCACAAACTACTGTAGCCACTGCATATACACTCACTGACCACCTCACTAAGAACATTATTAGGAACATCACACTATTATGAGCAAATCATGTGATAGCAGCAGAACGCAGAATATAAAGCAGATACACTACCTGTCAAGAAAATGTTCTTTTCAAATATCAGAATTTGTGATAATGTGATCTTAGCCATTTTGAAAAGCTGGGATGTGCATTTCAGAAAGTGCTGATCTTATGGAATTTTCAAGCACAACAGTCTCTAGGGTTTTCAACAAATGGTTTAACTATACAGTAACTCAAATAACCACTCATGCACCACTCACAGCCACAGCCACAGTCACAGCCAGTCACAGCCCCGGTTAGCAGAAGTAAGTCGAAGAACTTTAATAGTGTAGAGTTTGTTTGATTTTTTTCGGACAAATACCAGTTTTTCAGAACTGATTTATTAACTTTTTGTGTGATGCACATTTCTTTGAGAACCAATTTTATAAATGCTTATAATAAATAGCTATATTCATTAATATTATATTAATATTGATCACATTCCATTTTCTTGATGAGTAAAATTAGGAAGCACACTGGAGCTTTTACTTGGGTAAAGTAATAAAAAAATTCTTCATAGTGTCCCAGAAGCCCCTAATATTCAACCAAACAGTAGTTGCTCAAGGAACCAGCTGCCCACAAATTCTGTATTGTTTTAAGCTCATGCTAGACATAAAAGTCATAAAACACTAGACATTCAGCAGGATGTAATGCTTCAATGATGCTTAAATCATCTGCTTGTGCTGATTCATGCATCCCTTTTTTCTCTGACACTATTCATCACAGACGTGATCCCATCTGAATACAAGATTAGTTTCTGATCAAAATTAATTATTATAAACAAACTCTGCATGTATTTATATTAGTGGTGTAATGGACCGTAGTTGATAAGTGATTTGTAAGAATCTCTCCACATGGTTCGTCATGCATGAGACCCAAGCATTAATTCAACCATCAAAGTGAGGGTGACCTCGCCCTCGATCTGTAGTCCACAGGGTTGCCAGGTCACACTGACAAAATCCCACTTACACAGCGGTATAATCCCACTTCAATTGAACAAACCAAGCCTTTTTTTATAGTCAAAATAAGGCATCAGATTTCAAAGACAATACAATTATGAACATACTTTTGTTTCACTATAATCAGCCTAATTTCTTACCACCAAAAACACTTTTTCTCCAGGGCCAAGATGATAAAAAGTAGGCCAATTATTATTGTCCCGCATGACTATAAAAATCTAGAGGTTTTATAAGTAATAAGTTGAAAGCAAAATTCCAGAAATCTCCCATTTTTGCTGATCCATAAAAACAATCTGATCTGTGAATCAAATCCAGGACATGATCTGAACCATGGGTTTTGTGATCTGTTGCACCCCTAGTAATTATTTTCTAGCATTTACAGTGTTGTGTTGCATAGTAAGAGAATACATTTAACAACTGCTCTGTTGTATTTTATCTCAAAACACACATACACACTATCATCCAAAAATCACAGGTTTCGAATCCAGGGTGCTGCAGTCGGGGGCCTAGAGAGAGCTGATGGCCCGAGCTCTCTCAGAAGGGAGAGATGGGAGGCACTTAGCGTTCTCACATCAATCACAGTTCTACAGCCAATCATGGGCATCTGTGAACTCATGCAAGCGAAAGGAGTGTCCATTGTGTAGCGTGCATCCTCTGCAAGTGCAGTACAAGCCCAGGCTATCCAGAAGCAAGCGTTAAAGTAGCAGCAGCATTGAAGCTGGTACTGCTAAGACACATCAAGTAATAATGATGGTGAAAAAAGTGAAAATATTGCGCGAATGAAAATATGAAAAGTTGAAATTTATTACAAAATTTGGTTTGTCTTACAAAATGCTCGCAGACCGATTTACTCACAAGACAAGGTTCCACTGTGTATATACAGAGTCAGCCAAAAAATACACACTTCAGAAAAAGAAAAATAGTATGATGTATATTATATTCATTTAAATAGTTAGTTTATTATTAATTAAAAATTAAGTTATTAACAACTTAATTATTAAGTTGTTGTTATCAACTTACTGTATAACATCTAGCAATAAATTAATCTATTCATCAACATCTAGCAAAAAGTTTTTCCTTTTCCTGAAGTGTGTATACATATACTGTATATACTGTACACACACACACACACACACACACACACACAGACATTATTGTGATTATTCAGCCAGGTCTGTGCGAGCCAGCTCTCACTCCCTGGCATACAGATGTTTGGGTGAAGTCAGAGTTCATGAACCAAACTCTTGACAACTTGAATAGTGCAAACCAGTGACGCAGCTGTGACTCATATCTGAATAGACTTGTTAACCATCAAACGTAACTGAGTCAATTGAGGGAAAAATGTGATGAGTATGCGTGGTGAGTGACCACGAAGAATTATCACAAGCACAAGTTGTGCTCTACAAGCCATGAACCAATACTGTTCCAAAAGAGTGACACGTTACGAGCTGGGTTGCAGATAAACTACTAGATTGTTTACCTGTGTGCTTTGCTAATACAATAAACATTTAAGTTTTTAAATAGCAACATCGACTGATTTATATTATGGGATGGAAAAAGAATCAGTGTTATTGAATATTGACTAATCAATCAATAAGCTCTGCCTATTTCACAGTGAAATATCAACATCATGGAAACGCTGAATTTTCACTAGCTTTGGCGTATTTGTACAATTAAACAGGTTGTGTTGATTTTAGCAGAATTTTAAACAGAATTTTCGTAAACATTAATCAAACATCAATGAACCATTCACAATTACTAATAACCAGACAAACCAGGCAAACATTTCCTGCTCACGTTACCTTTTATTTAAACAATTGTTTATGAGACTTTTGTTCAGGAAAGGAATTGTGGAGACCCAAGTCTTTGAAAAAATAAAAAATACATAAATAAATGAATGCAGCGGGGTGGTGTGTGTGTGTGTGTGTGTGTGTGTGTGTGTGTGTGTGTGTGTGTGTGTGTGTGTGTGTGTGTGTGTAGCGAGCATGTAAGGAGCCAGGCTAGTAAGGATAGCTAAGCTAAGGTTAGATTACAGCTTGGTTGTCAAGGTTACCCTTACGTGCTAAACAAACTTTATCCTTAATTTCTTTTTTATTGATTAAATTCTTAATGCCAATTTACCGGTTAATGATTAATCCTTAACATCACAAATTTTAATCTCTTGTAAAAAATGTGTTTGATTTGCAGTTACATATTTAATATAGACAGCATGTAAGGTAATTGGATTATGACTGTACATAACTGTACAAAACATAACCAGGTAAGCTAAATAAATTAAAAGAAAAGCAAACTAAAAAAATGCCAAACATTTCTGAGCGAAGCAGAGCTGTCAAGTTAGGCTATAGGCAACTAGAGAAGTAGATCATGTAATATTCAGTTTTTCCCTTTCAAATTTCTGTTTTTTTTTTTTTTTTTTTTGGATATATGACTAATTGAACCTATGCCCTAAAATACACTCCAAACCTACAGTATGTTTGAATTGACAACAATAATAATGTAATCATTTATAAAAATATAAACGCTATTGTCAAATTTTTAGTGAACAAACTGAAAGTAAAAAATATATATATATCAGTCAACAAAAATCCAGGATAAATCTGCCTTGAGATGCGACAGTAATGCATTTAAAGTCAAATTGTCTCACCTTGAATCAAAATCTAAACAAACCTCTCAAAACTTCCATCCTTACTGCTTTGTACAGTATTATCATGGCTGCTAGACTAGCTTGTATTTGATCGGCATATCTACACCATCTACATAAGCGCTGTATGTTTAATGTTATTTTGTACCTTGACTATCCAGACATATAGCCCGAAGCAGATCGCTGTTAACGTACATCTCCTGGAATTCATCACAAGACATTTCAGCTGGAACCGTCATATATGCCGCGCCTGGTCTTGTCTTTGTATTCCTGCTAACCCTGACCAATTTGGTATAGAGCAAATTTTAAATCCTTGCCTAGCCAATTCAGAGAGAAAAAAAAACCCTTCCTGTCTCATCCTTTATCTTCAAAGATAAGGGCACTACCATCCTGTTTACTCCAAATCCTGCCCCCGCGGCCACGTTAACGCTGTTCAGCCCGGTTTGATCTAAAGCATAATCCGCACCAGCTATGGGTTTTACAAAAATCTAGCAGAATTGACATACCTCCAGTGGTACAGCTCATTAAACTCCAAAACTGCATCATGTATTCCCATGTATTCAGCCGAAAGACGGACCCTTTCTCTAGAGCATGATTTGTTGTTTGCATTATCTGTGGCCTGTTCGTGGCATTACAGCATACCTAAGGCTTCCTGCTACTCACACACCTATAGAGCTCCCTGCACCGGCACCTCCCACTCCCTCTTTCTCTTTCGCGCGCACACACACACCAGCTATGACTTGCCACGACGAGCACCTTGCATATCTACTTACTTAATCAAGCGAGTTCCCTCACATGCCTACAGAAACCATTTGGAGTATACCGTTATTCTTATTTTGAGGGAACAAAACTTAACTGGTCTCAGAGGTAAACACTGAAAACACATTAATGTAGGCGAACAAATAAAGTAGATGGCAACTACTTATAATGTTGAAATGCTTCCAGGTTGCAACATGAGCTGAGACGTCTTTAAAACAGCTTGAGGAGATCGATCCTGATCTCGGGTGTGGAGTTTTTGCACGTCCTCTACATAGTTGTGCAGTTTTCCCCTGGGTTCTCTGCTTCCTTCCCAACTCCTAAAAGAATGCCAGTAGGTTGATTTGCTAAAAGTCTCCTAAATGTTAAATTCGGTTCGGTGTGCAGCATTGCAATTCACGCGTGTATTATGTGCACTTTCGCATCTCATCTATGGTTGTTTAGATGCTTTACTAAATGTTAAATATGTTAAGTAAAGCCTGGTCCTCAGAGTTTATCAGTTTCCGATCTGCCAGAAACACATCAGGTTGCCTAATGTTACCTCTATAAGAAGCAAACATGCACAGAAAGAATATTTGTTTTCAACCAAAAATAAATAAATAAATAAACGATCAGACTAAATGAGACACTGGACCATCATCCAGTGCCACTTTGGCTCTTTCGGTGCACTGACTGGCTCATATTTAACATGTACACGCTAAAATATTATGGGTTGTTTCTGTAAACACATTGTTGGGTTGTTCATGCTGGGTCAAAATTCTGGGTTATTTCGGGGACTTTAAACACATTGTTGGGTTGGGTAATGCTGGGTCAAATGAGATGTAGTGGGTCATTTACAAACGAACACCTGATTGGGTCATTTTGACCCAACAACTGGTTTATTTGTTTATTTCTCCAAATGGCAGCATGCATAGGTTTTTAAATATTACTGTTATTGTGACACAAAGTGTAGTTTTAAGAGTTGTTTAAGCGGGAATGTATGTGTGTACAGATCAAAACATCAATCAGTTATCAAAGATAACCTATTTTTAAAAAATTTAAAAAGTGCCCCAATGATTTCGGAGATTTGAGCTCCAGGCAATATGGCTGCTCCACGCTCATGTAGCCGCCCAACACAAAAAAAATACCGCTGGCTGTGATGTCACTGCAGTGATTAAAACAGCGGATTTATTTAATTTTATTCTTGATCCTGTATTTCTAACAGGTAATCTTTGGTATAATACGGTTGTAGTACAGGGTGGGCCATTTATATGGATACACCTTAATAAAATGGGAATGGTTGGTGATATTAACGTCCTGTATGTGGCACATTAGTATATGTGAGGGGGCAAACTTTTCAAGATGGGTGGTGACCATGGTGGCCATTTCAAAGTCGGCCATCTTGGATCCAACTTTTGTTTTTTCAATAGGAAGAGGGTCATGTGACACATCAAACTTATTGGGAATTTCACAAGACAAACAATGGTGTGCTTGGTTTTAATGTAACTTTATTCTTTCATGAGTTATTTACAAGTTACTGAACACTTATAAAATGTGTTCAATGTGCTGCCCATTGTGATGGATTGTCAATGCAACCCTCTTCTCCCACTCTTCACACACTGATAGCAACAACGCAGGGGAAATGCCAGCACAGGCTTCCAGTATCCGTAGTTTCAGGTGCTGCACATCTTGTATCTTCACACCATAGACAATTGCCTTCAGATGACCCCAAAGATAAAGGTCTAAGGGGGTCAGATCGAGAGACCTTGGGGCCCATTCAACTGGCCCACGATGACCAATCCACTTTTCAGGAAACTGTTCATCTAGGAATGCTCGGACCCGACACCCATAATGTGGTGGTGCACCATCTTGCTGGAAAAACTCAGGGAACGTGCCAGCTTCAGTGCATAAAGAGGGAAACACATCATCATGTAGCAATTTCAAATATCCAGTGGCCTTGAGGTTTCCATTGATGAAGAATGGCTCCACTATCTTTGTACCCCATATACCACACCATACCATCACTTTTTTTGTTCCAACAGTCTTGGAGGGATCTATCCAATGTGGTTTAGTGTCAGACCAATAGCGGTGGTTTTGTTTGTTAACTTCACCATTCACATAAAAGTTTGCCTCATCACTGAACAAAATCTTCTGCGTGAACTGAGGGTCCTGTTCCAATTTTTTGTTTTGCCATTCTGCAAATTGTGTGCGCCGATCTGGGTCATCCTCGTTGAGATGCTGCAGTAGCTGGAGTTTTTAAGGGTGCCATTTGTGAGTAGCTAATATCCGCCGAAGTGATGTTCGACTACTGCCACTCTCCAGTGACATGCGGCGAGTGCTACGCTGTGGGCTCTTCCTGAATGAAGCTAGGACAGCCACTGATGTTTGTTCATTAGTGACAGTTTTCATGCGTCCACATTTTGGCAAATCCAACACTGAACCAGTTTCACGAAACTTAGCAAGCAGTTTGCTAACTGTAGCATTGGAGATGGGTGGTCTCGTAGGGTGTCTTGCATTGAAATCTGCTGCAATGACCCGGTTACTGCGTTCACCAGATATCAAAACAAATTTCGATTCGAACTTTCTGGATTCTTCAATTCTAACTGGATAATGCTCAGAGCACTCAGTATTTTATGGTAAGTTAATGTGAATTTTTGGTACTTGGTAGGAGTAAGCATATTTTATTGTTAAATGTAAATGCTTTGATATGGGGGTGTGAGGTTAATGTTTTTTATTATTCAAAAAATTAGAATGCATCATCGTTAAGTCATCGTTTAAAACGAGCTTTTTCTTTATCCTTATGAAATATTTATTACAAGTTGTAAATTCATTACTTAAATACCGTATTCATCTAGGGTTTGTTGAGAATTTGAAAAGGGTTGAATGTTTCGTATTAAATCCAGATGGAGCACTGTATCCTGTTATCCCTCACACGTTAAATTAGTCAGAAATATACATTAAAGTCATGTTCACATTATGTATTTTTGTGTATTGATGAAAAAAAAACCTTTTTTTTTTTAAATAAAAATCCATACGTAGTTGTATGTGCTTAACAGAAATTCTTGATATAAAGTCAGTTATATTTCAACAATAAGTGATGGTGGGTTATCCACAGAACCAACATGATGAGAATGATATCTGCAAAATAAGGAGATGACTGGAGCATTTTTCCATTGTTTGTACCTTGGGGATGAGAGAAGAGGGACCTGACAGACCTTTCCCATTGTTGGAGGCAATGCTATTGATAAAGACTCTTTGGTGGAGGTTGTTGATGTTTGTTTTAAAGTTTTTTTTTTGTCTTTGATATTAAATACACAAAGCAGCGTCTTCCCACCTGCGGGTTTCTCCAGCATACTGTAGATCATATTGATGGACACGAGAACTCATCTGTTAAATTTTTGAGGACAACAGTTTTTTCACCACAAATTTAATCAATAATATTTTTTAAAAGTTTTATAATTTTTGTTTTTAATGTCATTTTGAAGGAAATTAAATAGTAGTACTGTAGTTAAATAACTTATAGTTAAAATATTAAGATGGGTAATGTTTGATGTCATGTGGGCATTAAAAGACTTGTATTGAAAACTTCTATATAAAAAGTAAACATTGAATTAAATGCAAAAAATGCAGATTTACAGGGGCCTCTTGTTTTTATTGTTTTATAGAGTATGTTACATTTATTTTATATTTAACAAATGATCACCTTGGGATTATATGGTTTTGTCCGACATTTTGTCAAAATTGAGTTATTTACATTTTCTTATTCTGCGACAATCTATTTACATTATGTGAAGTTGTGTACATTTTGGTCTTTTTTGAAAATAAAAAAAATCTAATGGAATATGTCAACCCAAGCAAGAGTGTTAATTTTACCAACTGGTTGGGTCAAATAAAATAACCCAGCACTTTAACATTTAACCCAGCGAGAGTGGCAGTTTAACCCACTGGTTGGGTCAGATGAACAACCCAGAACTCTGGGTTAAATGGTACAACCCAGCACTTGGGTCAAAACAACCCAGCGAATGTTCTGTCCAATAGTGACCCAGCGGCTGGGTTATGGTTGGTTTGTTTTTTTAACCCAGCAGCTTTTAGAGTGTAGTAAACACTCTGGATGGGGTGCCAATCCATCATAGGGCACACACATACACACAAGATCATGCACACACAATACAGGCAATTTGTGACTCAAATTGTGACCCAAATATAATATTATTATTATATTTTTGCCTCAGGTGGCTAAAATCTGGGTTTGTGCCCCTCCGCCGGTAAGTTGCCACTGTGGGTCCTTGGGTAAGACCAAGTGGAATATCAGGGTCCATGCAAATACACCTGAGAGCAGATGTGAACCAAAATGAGAACTTTGTTGGATCAGGTTTCGAGAACTGAGTTTCTGGTTAATTTAAAAGGATCTTTGTGAAAACAATGAATGAATAAGTGAGTAAGTGAATGGATGAGTGAATGAATGAATGAGCATGAGAGAGAATTAGTGAGTGAGTGAAAGAGAGAATGAATGAGTGTGAATGTGTAAGTTAATGAGAAGGACCAGGTACAAAACACCAGTAACTTTCTCTCAGTTTTGTGTTTGTCCTCCCATCTGAGCTACAGCGATGTTGCTTGTTTGACAATATGCTAGTCACAGAGCACCAACACTGCTACGTGCAACAAACAAAACCGGAGTATGTGTCTGCATGTGCGTGTATGCGCGAGAGTTATATATCACAAAGGAATTTAATAGTGAATTTGAGCACTGATTTTTATTACTGAATTATGAGATGAATGGCTGAGATTGTTTCCCTTCGCTATATCCTCGTCCATGACCATTAAGGTTTAATAACACCATAACGTCAAATTGCTTGAGTAATATAACCACAAACGAGCCGTTTCAACATCTAGAAACAGCCTCGAGTCACGGTTGGAGAATAATCCTGCTGAGCTAGCCGAGTTGTTTGGCTCAGGCGATGCTAACAGGCTAACAGCAGTGCAAGTTGTCGCTATTAGAAACAGAGATTCCGTGCGGAGGCTCCGACTCGCTCTTACCGTCTCCTGTCCATCCGTTATTCGGGAAGCCGCGCTGGTATTTGTTGCTCTTGAGCGGCGCGTTTATTCGGTTCGTGTGGATGATGTCCTTAGCTCGCGGTGTGTTTTGCTTTAAAATCTCGGTGGGGTCCGGTGGGGTCTCGGCTCCTCAGCTCTCTCCACAGGCAGAAAACTCCCTCTTCTGTTCGCAGCCGCTCAGTCCCGCTGCATCCTGCGCTGCTGATGGAGCCAACATGGCTGACTGGCCAGCGCTGCGTGACCTCCGAGCCCACAGCCGGCTAGCGGGACACGCACAGTATAGAAACAACACGCATCCCCAGTAATCCACACACAGAGAGAGAGCAAACCCTGCACTATAAACCTAACACTTTTAAAGGCAGGAACATTAAAGTTGAAATAAAGGTAGAGGGTCACACTCATGACACAATAACACCATAAATACTAGGCTAGTGCATGATAATAAAAATGTTTTAAAACCATGCATTCTCTCTTGTTGCAGTATGTTTTAGTTGATTATTTAATTCTGAGTCGTCCAAGGAATAAACGAGTTGCCTGCTACGATTTTTCATGATACAAGGAAAATTGATAAAAGAGCTATCATCTATGTGGCGTGGTGGTTAGCACTGTGGCCTCGCACCTCCAGGGTCGAGGGTTCAAGTCTCGCCTCAGGTCTGTGCGCGTGGGGGTTACATGTTCTCTCCAAGCTTGGTGGGTTTCCTCCGGGTACTTCAGTTTCTTCCTAAGACAAGTTTGTGTGTGTGTCCTGTCCTCGTGCTCTGGAATAGGCTCCCCACGATCCTGTACAGATTAAGCGATATATATAGAAGATGAATGAATCTTCCTAATGAAGGTTCTGTGAAGGATTCAACTTCTAATGAATGGTTTATGAGGAATTGATGATTAAAGAAAAGTGTGATGATGACAGATAATGATCCCAATGTATCAGCCTATGTTTTGCAGGCAGTACATGAGACCTTCAGATACGTTCTGTAGTCCAAAATGTTTGTAAGATGTAGAATGAAACTGTGTTAAAAAAAAAATCCTATACACTGCAGCTTTGGCCAAGCTACCAGAATACAAACCAAACTGGTAGGACAACTTTACCAGCTGGCAAGTTATTGTCCAGTTTCCTTATTAAATGAATAAATTGTTCAACTGACATGAGAAATGCATTAGGGTGGTATGGCAATTTGTTCAGTGTCAGAGTAACATGCTTGATCACCTTGAAAGCCTGATATACTAGACCCCCAATCTTGACCATGCCAACACTTTTTAACTGCCATAACATTTTTAGGGGCACTCAGGGGCCCTTGGAATCATTCTTACTTCTATTGGAGATTTTGTGCATCATGGGATATCTGTCCTTTTTACAGGGACAGTAGATGTGATAGAGCAGGAAAAACACAAAAATTTGCACAGACAAGGGGGGTCCTCGGTGAATAAAACATATTTCTTGACTTTTATGCAAAAAAAAGTCAGTGCATAGTGTGAGGATGAGTATTATTCATTTCCTTTAGCCAGCAGCAGGAAAAGTTAAGAAAGACGTAGGGTCTTAGGGTGAGGTGCCCTCACTGGATATAATTGGATTATTTTTTTCTGTTTCTCTGACAATTTCCTTGCCTAATTCACATAAAATCCCCATGTACATCACATTTACAAAGGAGAGACAATTTTTTTTGTTGTTGTAAATTTACGCTTTGCCAGCAGCTGCAAGATTGCATGTTCCTACATGATATGACTACTGTGCTGCAGTAAAGTGATATCTCTTCCAAGGCGTGACCCCACATCTGTGACCCCACCCTGTGACCCCACCCTGTGTTCATACCCTCTGTTCCTGGCATACTGTAGGTGCTGGATCCTGACCAGGACAAAGAATTTACTGAAAATGAATGAATGTTAGGTTATGATTTTCAAATTGTCTTGCAGCTGCATGATTTTCTTTAACATAGGCTGACACAGATTTCCCATTAGCAACAGCGATTCAGAAACGTTTTCAAACTGAGCTAGAGTATTATTATTTCAGTTAACACCCTATTAGAATTCTTTAAAAAAAATGCCTCCCAATATTGTGCTGATGTTGAGATCACATCTCAAGAGCCACATAAAATGCACGCACACACACACACACACACAAAACAATACTCAATGATTCACTGTTTCATCTAGTGATCTAACTCAAGCCACACTTCCACGCAAGAAAAAAATTATACTGTCCCCCGAAAGCAACAGTATTTTAGCATGAATAATAGCTGCACACCCACATGCACTGGGGAGAGATGGAGATGTGTATCTTCTCTGTCTCTGTCTAAATGCATACATCGCAAAAAATTCCTCCGTTTTCCATGTCAGTGCTGTGGTGCTCCTCTGGGGTCTTTATTGTTGTGCAGTAACCTCCTACAGGCAATTCTGAGACAGGCCAATCACAACTCTCTGCATGGGCGAAAGACATGCAGCCTGAATTCTTCATGAGCTCTAGTGTCAGCCAAGGACCACATTCTCTCTGAAAACTCTGACCTCATATTCATAAGGTTCCAATTATCATTAAAGAGTCTGAGCTAACATACAAGTGGAACTTTACATGCCATTATTTCTCACTGATATTATAGTGCAGTTTGTTTCATTCAAGTGTGGTCCACTTTTTAAATCTGTCATGGCATCTGGCATTTTGTTTTCTTTTGGCTGCTCCCATAAGGGGTCTCCACAACAGATTGTTCATAACGCATATTGGATTTTGCATAGGTTATACGCCAGATGCCCTTCTTTACATAATTTTCGTCTGGCCTTGGGACGGGCCCTGAGTGTGCACTCAGATCCCCATCAGGGAATTGAACTGATCTTTTGTGAGAATGCACCAATACCCCATCAGATGTCAACATTCACTTTCACCAATAACGTCTGTGAGATTATATATTGCGTGACAGAAGTGGAACGTCTGTGAAGACCTCCCACCTCTGGCTTAGATATACTTTGATGCTTTTCGGGTTACCCTAAAGAGTGGTTTTAGTTACTTTTGAGTCACTATAGATTTTCTATCAGCCTAACCAAGTCTGGTCCTCCCCTTCCGATCTCCAGTCTTTCATCAACAAGTGTTTCAGACGAAAGACCCTCTCCTCAAAGGATGTTTTTTTGACCATTTTTTTGACCATTCTATGTACTGTAATCACTAGAAAATTTTGTGTGAAAATCCTACAAGATCACCTGGGTTTGGAATATTCAAACCAGCCCCCACAGCACATAGACTGGGCATTAAGGACAACAACTCCACTTTCGTATTATTTGTCCATAAAACATTATTCCAGAAGCCTTGTGGTTTGTTCTATGCAGTTTTGTGAATCTCAGTCATGCTTCCGGTTTCTTTTTAGGCACAAGAGGCTTTCTCCTGGCCACCATTCCAAGCAAACCGTACTTGTTCAGTCTTCTTCTAATTATGCTTTCATGGACTTTAACATTTTACATGCTCAGTGAGTTCTATAGGGTCTGAGATGTAGCTCTTGTTTTCTTTTTCTTTTTTTTTGCATTTCTCTGACATGGTTGTACAGTTATTATCCAGGGGAAGGTTCTCGCCTATTGGCTTAGTTAAATCCATGTGGTGACTTTTTTTAGTCAAGAGTATTTACAGTACACCATCACCATCCATGTTATTAGGAAGAACCTACAGTATACACCTGCACAATCATATATTTGTCAAATCAGCCAATCATGTAACAGCAGCACAATAAATAAAGTTATGGTATAAGAGCTTTGGTTCATGATTCCATCAAGCATTAGAATGTGATATCTGTTAGCTTTCTCATGACATGGTTATTGGTAGTAGATGGGCTGGTTTGAGTATTTCAGAATATACAAATAGTATATGCTGGGATCCTCTACAAAGTATCTCACAAAAGTGAGTATACCCCTCACATTTCAGCAACCATTTTATTATATGTTCCCAAGGGACAATACTATAGAAATGAAAATTGGAGTGCAGCTTCTATAGCAGTACAGATATACTGTCCTCTAACAATAACTCAACATGCAGACTTTTTTATTGTCTAAATAACTGGCAAAGCAAATGAAAACACCCTAAGTAAACTCTTTCCAAAGTGTCAATATTTTGTGCGAGCACCATTGTTATCTAGGACAGCCTTAATCTTCCTGCCCATGGAATTCAAAAGAGCTGCTCATGTTGTTGCTGGGATCCTCTTCCACTACTCCATAATGAGATCACGGAGCTGTTGGATGTTTGACACATGGCGCTTTGCCACCTTCTGCTGGCAGGTGGCGCACATATTGGCCCATAATTGCTCAATATCATTGACTAACACATATACATGATGAATAGGACATGTGACTTTGCATGGTTACAGATGTACAGCTGTTATCGTTTAGGGTGTAGTCACTTTTGTTGCCAGCTATTTTGACAATAATGGCTGTATGTTGAGTTATTTTCAGAGGACCGTAAATCTATACTGTTATACAAGCTGCACATGTACTATAATGTATGCTGAAATGAGAGGGATGTACAGTACTCACTATAGTGCGACTCTGTATAAAGCGGCATAGAGAATAAGTGAGAGAGTGAGTACAGTATATATACTAGATGTGTTAAGCTGGTTCAAATCTCTCCTCTTTTTTGCAGTCCTGACTGACATATTGATAACAGCAAATGAAATACTTTAAACAAGATCCATGAAAACTTCTGGGATACTATTCATATTCACAGACACATTCACGCATCTAATACATCTGGTTTTCAGTCTCTAAAAATAATGTATATCTTTATGAATTAAAATTGATTACCTTATTTTTGCACTTAATTATGTATTGATTTAAGAAACTATTACAAAAGCCTGTAATAGTGTTGTAATGTTGTGTCATTGGGCTAGGCTCTAGGTTTCTCAAACCTCTGCTT
Organism: Clarias fuscus; assembly: GCA_030347435.1. Classification (NCBI taxonomy): domain Eukaryota; kingdom Metazoa; phylum Chordata; class Actinopteri; order Siluriformes; family Clariidae; genus Clarias; species Clarias fuscus. The sequence goes on along the minus strand of CM059207.1, from coordinate 16,025,292 downwards.
TACTCCTGAGAAAAGCATTACAGACATTAAGTGGCACCTTTTGCGCTGGCATTTGGGCATGATGTATTTTTCTAAGTCCTTTAATATTGGTGTTGGCGGAGAAAATGTGTGTTTAAAAATTATTTAATTATGTCTTAAATATGTCTCATATTACCAAGAAATTAAGTGTAGGATGCAGGATTAATGTTATACTGCCATCTGCTGAAAACAGACAGAGGTTGCAATAGGTTTCAGAGAAAGAAGATATCCATGTATGTCAGTTCCTGTTTTATTTTGTTCTCAAGACAGTATGAATTCAATCCCCAGCATAACAGTTTCTCTATATATAATATTTTTTGTTGTTGCACAGAACAGTGAAAATACCCTGTAAAAAAAACTGCTTTTTAAAATTGTTTTATTTTATTTTACAGACTCAATAACATGTTTGGAATATCATTTGGGCATACAGTATTAACATCTGTAATAGTAATTTGAAACATTATCTCCAGGGTAAGGTCCATCCTAGTTTCATCTCAGTCAGTCTATGATATGAATCCTAGTGTGAATTGATGACATACAGAGTGGTGGCCAAAAGTATTGAGACAAAAAGTGCATTTGAATGTTTTAATGACGTTTTCAATAATAATAATAATAATAATAATAATAATAATAATGACAATCAAGATATTTTGAATAATTTATTTTATTCAACGAAATTGCAATATACCAATCAGTATTTAGAAGGAAATCCTTTGTTCTTTGCCACTTGCAGTATCTGGCTGGACATAGAGTAAAAAAAAAACAAAAACGTCTGCAGTACTCTGATGTCACATGTTCAATCATGGCCTGATTGATTACTTTCTGAAGTGGACGCCCCGCCTACGGAAAGCAAAAGTGCCACATATTTGTTCCATTCATTACCTAAACTAACTGATTCTAATTAGCACAACTTTTTTTTGAGTGTAATCACCTATTTTGTGCACAGGGAGAACTATAATACATGGCATACTGTATGTTGTCTTAATACTTTTGGCCACCACTGTACAGTATATCACAGGGTCCACAGACTTAGTCCACACCTCATCCATATCTACTTATCCAGCATGCAATTCTGAGAATACAAATTTATATTAAATTATAATCTTATTATAATTAACTTTACAACTACTTTTAACTGTAATAAATGTCGTTCTGTCTAGTTACAGTGGGCCTTTGACCTACATGAACACAAAAAGAAAGGAGAATAGCATCAAAATGAACACAGGTTATGCTTCCATGTACTGCATTAACTTGTTCACAGAAATGAGAGTCCCACATACTGTTAATTGATGGAAATAATGAGGATTTTAACACTGCCTTCAGCCTGGAGCCAGATTTATTATCACTAGGCAGATTTGAAAAAAAAAAAAAAAAAATCTAAGTAGTTCCATAAAAGTTTTCAATATTAATTATTTCCAAAATAACTATGCGGATACTTGGTGCCTCTGTCTTTATTTTTATATCTACACCTCTATTGTTAAAACAGAGCACATAAACAGATGACCACTTTTCAGTTTCGAGATGAGCTGGACAGTGCTCTGAGCTCACTCATCACACTTAAGAGTGTCCAGAAGAGTCTGTGCCAGCACTCCAGGAAACAACCAGTGTTAGTTTGGTGGTTATGAAAATCACTTTCTACAGTTTCTTCAAATACACTCAAGGCAGGAGGGTCACCGTACGCTTATTTTTGCTCAGAATGCCCAGGGCTTAATTCTGATGGCAGCTGTTAACCGAAGCGTCCTGCCAAACCCAAGGCATCACATCACAGGATCAGCACACAGACAGTGATTGAGCAGTATGCATTATCTATGCATCATCACTCCTTACTGGTTTTTGTTTATTCCATTTACTTTCCATGTCTATTATCATTCTCTCTCCTCCCCTGTACAATCATTGTTCTGTTACCTAATGTGTGTGTGACCTTAAGCTCCGATTACGGTGTCTGTGTATATACCTTAGAGATTTTGTTCACTGTTGCGAAGTCTCTTTACCTCCAAGCAGTGTTTATAAAACAGTGTTTATACAAATTATTGTTCTTCCTGGCTTTAAATCGTATACACACGTGGACAAAATTGTTGGTACCCTTCGGTCAATGAAAGAAAAACCCACAATGGTCACAGAAATAACTTTAATCTGACAAAAGTAATAATAAATAAGAATTCTATGAAGGTTAATCAATGAAAGTCAGACATTGCTTTTCAACCATGCTTCAACAGAATTATAAAAAAAAATGAACTCATGGAACAGGCCTGGACAAAAATGATGGTACCCCTAACTTAATAGTTTGTTGCACAACCTTTCGAGGCAATCACTGCAATCAAACGATTCCTGTAACTGTCAATGAGACTTCTGCACCTCTCTGCAGGTATTTTGGCCCACTCCTCATGAGCAAGCTGCTCCAGTTGTTTCCGGTTTGAAGGGCGCCTTTTCCAGACAGCATGTTTCAGCTCCTTCCAAAGATGCTCAATAGGATTGAGGTCAGGGCTCATAGAAGGCCACTTTAGAATAGTCCAATGTTTTCCTCTTAGCCATTCTTGGGTGTTTTTAGCTGTGTGTTTTGGGTCATTGTCCTGTTGCAAGACCCATGACCAGCGACTGAGACTCAGCTTTCTGACGCTGGCCAGCACATTTCTCTCTAGAATCCCTTGATAGTCTTAAGATTTCATTGTACCCTGCACAGATTCAAGACACCCTGTGCCAGATGCAGCAAAGCAGCCCCAGAACATAACAGAGCCTCCTCCATGTTTCACAGTAGGGACAGTGTTCTTTTCTTGATATGCTTCATTTTTCCCATCTGTGAACATAGAGCTGATATGCCTTGGCAAAAAGTTCAATTTTTGTCTCATCTGTCCATAGGACATTCTCCCAGAAGCTTTGTGGCTTGTCAACATGTAGTTTGGCATATTCCAGTCTGGCTTTTTTATGATTTGTTTCAACAATGGTGTCCTCCTTGGTCGTCTCCCATGTAGTCCACTTTGGCACAAACAACGACGGATGGTGCGATCTGACACTGCTGTTCCTTGAGCATGAAGTTCACCTTGGATCTCTTTAGAAGTCTTTCTGGGCTCTTTTGTTACCATTCGGATTATCCGTCTCTTTGATTTGTCATCAATTTTCCTCCTGAGGCCACGTCCAGGGAGGTTGGCTACAGTCCCATGGATCTTAAATTTCTGAATAATATGTGCAACTGTAGTCACAGGAACATCTAGCTGCTTGGAAATGGTCTTATAGCCTTTACCTTAAACATGCTTGTCTATAATTTTCTTTCGAATCTCCTGAGACAACTCTTTCCTTCGCTTCCTCTGGTCCATGTTGAGTGTGGTACATACCATGTCACCAAACAACACAGTGACTACCTGGAGCCCTATATATAGGCCCACTGACTGATTACAAGATTGTAGACACCTGTAATGCTAATTAGTGGACACACCTTGAATTAACATGTCCCTTTGGTCACATTATTTTCAGTATTTTCTAGGGGTACCATCATTTTTGTCCAGGCCTGTTCCATGAGTTTATTTTTTAAAATAATTCTGTTGAAGCATGGTTGAAATGCAATGTCTGACTTTCATTGGTTAACATTCATAGAATTTTTTTAACTTATTACTTTTGTCAGATTAAAGTTATTTCTGTGACCATTGTGAGTTTTTCTTTCATTGACCGAAGGGTACCAACAATTTTGTCCACGTGTGTATATGTATGGATTTAATTTTATTTGACTTAATCCTGTATTAAACCTGTCTGACACTTTTTTAAATAGTGGCTATGATTTTTATATTTTCTATAATAGACACCTTGTCGAGTTTCCGCACTTGTGGCATAATGCATAACTGCCTGGCCAAAAGTAAATAATTAAAACAAATAATAATAAATCAATAAGAACACCCTACTTTAAGATTCCATTCAATTACCCATAACTTCGATTACAGCACATAATGTGGTGGCCAGTTCATGTGTGAAAATAGTATTCACAATTTGAGTCCTGGAATTTTACTGTCCCATCAGGGGTGAAAAATCATAGATGTGATATCCTGTTTATTCGGTACATTCAGGTCACCAAGTACTCAACTTAATTTTATTGCCACATTACATTGCTGAGTCTTTACCTGAGCAACTGAAGCCACCCCATTTCATAACGCTGCCTCCAGACGCTTGGGCACTATGCATGATGGGTGCATCGCTTCATGCGCTTCTTACACTGATGCACCCATTGCTCTCGGTCAGTCTGAACTCATCAAACCACATGACCCTATTTTATTGCTCCAAAGTCCAGTCATTTTGCTCCCTAGCACATTAAAGCCTTCTGATTACTCTTATTAACAAGTGGTTTTCTTATGGCCACACAGCTGTTTAGGCCCAATCCTGGGAGTTCTCATCACATTGTGTGTGTGTATGGAAATGTTCTTACTTTCACTATTAAATGTAGCTATGGTTTTTACCATGCTAAGTGTTTAAGTGAGCTCAATTCATGTTTTTGTTCCAACCACATTTTTTCCATAAAGTTGATGGCTCGGCACTATCCTTCCAGGTTTTAATACTGCATTGAATGGTTTACAACTTTTCCCCCATAATTTCACCCTTCTATTTGTAAATCTTATATTTTGACCATTAATAAGGTCAATGCAGACACTCACTCACTCAGTCGTCATCTATACCACTTAATCCCGTATACAGGGTCGCGGGGGGCCTGGAGCCTATCCCAGGAGACTTAGGGCATGAGGCGGGGTACACACACTCACACACTACGGGCAATTTGGGAACGCCAATTAGACTACTCTACATGTCTTTGGACTGTGGGAGGAAACCAGAATAACCCACCAAGCATGGGGAGAACATGCAAACTCCATGCACACAGAGGCGGGAATCGAGGTGCAGGGCGACAGTGCTATCCACACAGCCACTGTGCCGAGCTAATGAAGACATAACTAAATTTAATTAAAAAAAAGAAATTCTCTTGGGAGGTGCTGGTTATATGCAAACCCTCCAAGCAGTTCTAATGGAGAGTGTTATGGAAATGTCACAGCCTCAGCAATCAAATAAAATGTACAGTTTCCCACTTGTGGTCTTTGAACCCTTACTTTGCTGGAAAAGGAACGCTCATGCATTTTTATGTCCATATCCAGAGTAGACCAAAAGTCTCTGTCATGTTGAGAACCTCAATGTTAATGTAAAAATATATACAGAATTCTGTCATTATCTTTGTGATTACATGAGTTGAACTTAGTGTATGTTTGTGATGCAAGTTATGAGATTTCATGAGCTGTTTCCTGTCTTTACAAGCGTAGGCATGTAAGGCATGACCAATAAGTTACTAAAATGCCTGATCACTTAAAAGACAGAACAACAGGGCAATGAAAACACTTACTCAGTTTGCAGTTAATTTTTTTCTGCCTCTTAAATGTTAAATATATAAAAAGAAAAATTGATGTTTCAAGTGTTTGCTTTTACTAGGGGAATGATGTTCATTATTTATATGAAAGTAAATAAACAGACAGATAGCCAAACAAAGAATATTTATAAATATTTTTTAAATAGAAAATTTGAAATAATTTAAAAACAATTTCTATACAAACCAGTGCTAAAAAACAACGTTTTACTGTAATTATGATAGTTTTAACTCATATGTGCATTTAGAGTATTTGCTTAAGCAAGTCACATCCAACACGTACACAGTTGAACATAACTTTGCCCACTTTTTTATTTTAAAATTTATGTATAAAAATGAAAAATATGAAATTTTTTTTTTTTTTTACTTCCAAATCTCTCACAACTAATAAATACATCTTACATTTAATAAATAATAATAGTGGACCATTCTTAAAGACAGCGTTACCATGTCAGTGATTCTACGTTATGAATCCATTTATTAGATACTATATGGGTGATGCATCCACTATTCCCTGTGAATAAGATCATAACGTATTTGAACAAGAGCATTCATATACATTTACCTTCCAGTTGTAGGTAACTGGTGGTTGTAGAAAATTCATTAACACCTGACCAGTCTAATAAGGGCTACAAATATAAACACTGGGACCTGCTAACCTATTAAAATATAAAGGTTAAAAAAAAAAATCACCCTTACCATTACACATACCACATTCTAACAGAGGCACATGTTAATTTGCATCATTTAAGTAATAGTACACTATACATTTCACACTCCCTGTTCGGTTATAGTATCCAGGTCTCAAGCATTGTGCATGACAAAAATTTGAGACCTGGATACTATAATGTTGGCAAGGTTACATTACATTTCCAATTTATGTACCACACATATATATTACACATGTATTACAACACACATAACCTGATCATACTGTACTATTAAATGGCTGAACACTGAAATTGGATCTAGTGGTAATGGACCCTGGTGGTTTAAGAAGAATAGCAAAGCAACAGAGAGACAGGGTGGGGGAGAGTGAGAGAGAGGTTTCTGTTTTCCGAAGGGTAACTACACTGCCCGGCCAATTAAAAACAAAGAAAGAAAAAAAAAGAACACTAGGGGGTATTGGCCTGCATCAAACAAAGAAAAAACATTAAAATGACTGTAATTGGGATAAGAGCTGTCCAATACGTTATTAAAATCTGGACAGATAGTGCTGAACTGTGAACTTCATGGAAGATATATGATCGGGAAAACATCACAAAGGACCGTAATTGGAGATCACTTGGTGAAGTTGCATCATTAAAAAAAAAAAAGTCAAATAAATAAATACCTACAGCAGAAAACACAGCTATGTTTAATAGTGAAAGTAAGAGTATTTCAACACACAGTGTGATGCAAACTCATCAAACTTTCAGTTTGATAAAAAGCATAAAGATTGGACTCTGAGCAATGAAAAAAGGTCATGTGGTCTGAATGGTCCAGATCAGTTGGTCGGTCAGATCCAGACAGGTCTGTGGCAATAAGATAAAGTCAGCTGACGACCTGATTGTACTGCATGACCAGGTTATGCGTTTCTCTTCCTTGATGGCATACAGTAGGTGCATTCCTAGACTTAAATTATAAAAGTGTGGTTCTGAACTAAATTGTCTGACAACATATGCAGTAAGTATATTTATGTGAATGAAAAATGAACATAAGGTGGTGGTGAAAAAAACAAAACACGTAGAACTCCAATGGTTTGCAAACACTTTGTTTTGTATTTAAATTGTTGTAGAAATCAAGCCACCATTTAAATATTACAAAAAAACTTTTACAAATAATATAGTACAGTAAAATGTAAACCTATTATATTATGTAATTGAAATAATAATAATAATAATGGGTGCCATATGTCAGTATCCTAAACCAAGGTAATAAAGCCAGCAACTCTTCATTTGTTTCATGACATACAATGTTGCTATGAACGTTTTGGAACAATTCAACTGAAATGAATAAAATTCAAGTCTGCTGGTGGAATCAAAGACCTGACAGGGAAAAAGACTCCAAGCAATATACTACAATTTTATACATGCTACCAGCACTGAAAAAATTACTTTATCCATTTAAAAAATATATCGAACAAAACTAGTCTTAGTTCGTTCACCATAGTCATCAGCCATGGTGAACAGCTGCATTGCAACAATGATCATAAACAACAACAAAAAACTGAGCTGAAATAGTAGTCATTCTCAGACAAGATATGATTACATATCAAATATTAATCTCAAGCCAGGGTATTAAAATAATAACAATATAGTTGAACAAGTCATTTCAATTCACAAAAGCAGTTGTACCAAAAGAAGTACCAAACTCAAATTCTATATAAAAACAACTTCCCTCCCCAAATTGTGCATAGTTACGGCTGTATAATAACCTTGTCATGCAGCAGCTGATTTTATAAACACACTCTTTCAGGGTGAGCCAAAAGTCAGGCTCCATAGGCAAACAATGAAATCCAGTAAAATTCTACAGCGACTGTCTTGTGCATGAGAACGAGTTCTATTCAAGCTTTTATCGTTAGTACTGAAGTAAAAAGAAAAAGATATCATTTCTCATGAGTAATAAATGGCTATGGTTCCAGAATTGTGGACCACAGACGTACAAGCAGTAAACAGACACTCTTAGTTTCACAAAAAAATTTATGCACCAAAATGTGCTGACATTAATAACACTCCTATTTATTTCCTTCATTGTTTTTTAACAAGGACATACCGATCTCTAAGCATGTCTAGACATGAACATTCCAAAGATAAGAGTTTGCTGGTCAGTCTAAGGGTGGAGTGTCCCAGACACATATAGCTAGGAATCTTAAAATACCATTTTCTATCGTCAACAGGTTTGGAATTAAAGGGTAAAACATGAGCAGAGTCACGGCTTGGACGACCTGTAGCTACTGAAACTACGTGCTGTTTACATAGCTGTTGAGAACTATTGTCTTATTCTATGCCTTGGCAAGTTTTTCCTTTTAAAGCTGCCTAAAGAAAGTCGAAGTATTAATAATGTATAGCTAAACCATACTTGCTTGAAAACCTAACACATCTAGGTGCATACATGTTATCATAAACATATGGACATCTCTTTCGTTATTGCATGTCTGTAGGTTACATAAATAGAATAGACTAGATAGGATATTAAGGATAGAACGGATAGGATGGATGGATATAGATAGATTCATTTTCAAGCACAAATTGCAATCCAGCATATTTGTAAACACACGAAATCTGAATGTGCAAATACTGTATGACATAATGCAAACATATTGCTCACCACTAAACTCAAGCTTGAGTGTTGTAAAAGCAACTCTCAATGGACTGTGTGGATTGCCATCTCTCTGTTAGAACTGTGACCACCACCACCATCACCATCATCATGGCAATAGAATTTTTTTAAACTGAAATTATGTAAAATGGGTAAATTCTAGGCGAAGCTTCAGAATTCTGGATAATACTGTTATCCAAGAGAACACTGTAACTGTATGATTCCGATTAAATATACCTATTTATTTGCAGCACAGTGCTAGGATTATCACAGCTGTTTTCTGTACTACATAGGTTCTGCTTGTGTACGCGCTGTATATCATCACAATTGAAAAGCGTACTCTTCTCAGGTATAATCATGTTTACGAGAAGTGCATTCTGGAAGTTGTAATTCTGATTTTGTAGTACACTTAATTTCTCAACTATTCACAGTGAAAAAGTGACGATTAATCTTTACTCATCAGAAGCACCATAGCATCTGTATTTCACACAGTGAAGGCAACCCTGGTCTGCTAATCATCAACTGGCTCAGGTGTACTCTGGACTTGCTCATTTTCATCGTCGTCATCATCAGATGAGTCGGGGTAAATCACAAGAAATGCAGCGGTAAGAAATCCGATGAAGGAGCTCCCTGATGCCAGCATTGGGATAACTCTCACTGAGCCTACGGCTTCCACGATGGCACCGAGAGCCGACGCCACCAAAATCTGAGAAATGTAAACCTGACAAGTCAGAATGGCGCAGTCGATACCGAAGCCTCGGCGGGAGTTACCTGGACTGTGACGGATATACTGTAAAAAGAAAACAAGAGATGGTAACCAATAGTTACATTTTTTTAATTTCTACCAAATACAACACTAGGCGATATTAAAACCAAATGCATTTGTATTAAAAGTTCACACCTCTTTGATCTCATGATATTGCCCGAGCAAAGCATAAGGACAGTATGACATACTCATACAAATGAACCCCATGCTGCTTATCATTATCATGGTGATGTAGACGTTAGGGAAGATGGACATTAAAGCCGTGCCAACAGCGAAGCCTAGAGTTCCAAGCATGTAGATGATTCTGATGCTCAAGTCATAGTTGTTGAGGTACTTCTGAAGCACAGCTTTAAATAGACAGAACATCCGTGTTTTTAGTTTTTGTATAGTATCTGGAAAATTACTTATTTAAGCACAAACACAATTCACAAGGCAATTACAATGTTACTTGAGACATTACAAACACATTATATGGAATTTGGGAATTCCTTTTAATACTTATCTTGTATCCCTGCCTGCAAGGTGGGGCAATAGTGGCAAATACAACTCATACGAAGAGCCTTCCATTGGATAATTACTGCAAGTGATTAATACGGTTCAGCTGGAAACGAGTTATTTACTTCTAACTGATGCAGTGAGGATCTTCTCATTTCTTAAACAACCATGTCAGAATACATATCCTGAGGTAATGGCCTGTGGATATTACTGTTTTTAGAACAGTCAAATTATTGACCTGTATTAAGCAAAGAAAACAACTAAGGACATTGCTAAAATCTACTAAAAATGGGCTAAGTAATATAAATGCATTATTAAAACATGATAAGACAGAAATGAACCATCACCTTTGAGGAAGGAATGTGGTCAGAAAAACTCCCTGAATGAGCATGATGAAAGATCACTTAAACGCATAGTGAAATTAAATTAAAAAAAAAACAAAAAAAAACACAACAGTAGAATTCATGGCTATAGTTAAAGTAAGAGCATTTCCACACACACAGTGCGATGTAAACTCAAGACATTGGGACTAAAAAGCTGTGTAGCCTTCAGAAAATTAGCCTGTGTAGGCTAATCAGAAAAAAAAATTATTAGAATTAGATAACAAAAGAGAAAAAAAGTCTGATGAGTCCAGATTTACCCTGTGACAGAGGGATGGGCGCATCAGGGTAAGAAGAGAGGCGAATGAAGTGATGCACCCATCATGCCTAGTCTACCGTACAAGCCTTTGGGACAGTGTTATGATCTCGGGTTGCTGGTCAGGTCAAATTTCAGCAACATCTTGTGACAAATGAGCTAAATATATTGAAAGACCAGTTTTTTCACCAATTAATTATTTTTTTATTCCATGATGGCAGGGGCATATTCCAAGATGACAATACCAGGATTCATTCAAATTGTGAAAGAGTGGTATGGGGAGGATGATACGTCATTTTCATACATGAATTGACCATGACAGAGTCCAGACCTTACCCCTATTGAGAATCTTTGGGATGTGCTGGAGAAGACTTTACTTAGCGGTCCGAGTCTACTGTCTTTTTTCTGTCAAGATCTTGGAAAGAAATTGACTCTGGACTAAAATAAATGTTGTTACGTTGCATAAGCGTATCAAAATGATGAGGCCATAATCAAAGCAAAAGTAGCTCCAAAGAAATAATAGATTGTTTGACCCTTTTTTTGGCCGGGCAGTGTATTATATAAATCGATAGACATTTTTACTACAGTGTTATTAATATGGTATTTAATGTGACTGTTAAACCTCACATTTAAAGTTAGTATTCAGGTCTGCAGCTTTATGATTTTTTTTTGTTTTTTGAAAATCAACTACTAAAGTTCCCACTTTGTTGTTCCTTAATTGTAACTTTAATAAAACTTTGTTAGATGTAAATCATACCTGAGCAGATGGCAGCAGTGGCAGCATAGATAACCAGCCCCCAACAGCCCATCTGTACTCCCTTATGGTAGTTTTGAAGTGCGGTCGAGTTTGCAGCAGCCTAAATGTGAAAAAAAAAAGGCTTGTTTGTTGTCTGCAGTAATCATAATCCAAAAAATTTTTTAAAAAATACACAGAAGAAAATCTACACTGACTCTTACCATGGGGTCTCCTTCATAGATGACCTGTCCCATGAAGTCAGTATAGAAAACAATCTCGGAGATAAGGGAGAACCAAGTGACAAGATGGCACACACACAAGCGCCAGAGCTGTGGAGGCATTTTCAACATGGACAACCAAAGCAGTTTCACAGTTGTGCCACTTCCATCTCCTTCTTCACTTTCACTGTCATCTTCATCCGTTCCAGATGATGAGCTACCTCTTTTTTGCAGCTTGTGACGCTCATGCAGTTCTGTTATACTGTCAATGTCGTTCAGGCTTCGTGATGACTTGATCGGGCGAGCTGAACCGATGGGTCGACGAAGCCGTTGGAATCGCACCCGGCTGTAGTAAGAGAAGGTAAAGGAAGGTTGCCGGTAGAACGAAGGACGGCGACAGCGCACTGTGGCATTTGAGTGACGAACACCGGCTTTATTTTGATGGTTCAGGCCACATTTTGATTTGGCTTCCCCTGCAAGGTTTCCATTGGTAACTTTGGTAACGTCAGGATGTTCATCAAGGTTGGAGCACTGATGAGCCTGACAACTGTTGTTTTGGCAATATTCAAAGGGCATTTCACTGTTTAAATCTTGGAAAAAATTTGGCTCTTCGTTGTGAAGAAAGTGATCACCGAGGTCCAAATCTGGGTCAAGTTTAATAGGAGAGTCGGGTACAGCAAGGGCAGAGTCACTTTTACTTCTCATTACATTCAGAAAATCGTTCTGGATATCTGTCTCAGATTGATTGTCTTCATAAATTTCAAAAGGATCTTCTTCAATAATAAGTTCCAGTTCTGGCACTTGGTGAGTCTTAGGCAGGATCTCATTAAGCTGAATGGATGAGGACGTGTCTCCTTCCTCAGTCTCAGATAGCTCCTGCTGACGAGAATTGTTTGATTGCTCCTTGATGCTACAAAGATGAAGCACCACAGAAATGGACAATAGGATAGAAGCAAAGAAAAACAGCACTTGCTCTTGGGCTTTAAAGGCGTGCCCCAAGAAAGTATTTGTCCAGTCCAAACCTCCAAGCATATAACCCAAAGCTCCACCTAAACCTGTAAATACAACATGAGAATAGAGTGGACGTTAGAGACTCAGGATGAGGTCGTGTCTGATCTAATATGTTAATGTGTTAATATTTCTTTTTATATCAAGGCCTACTAAACTTCACAAGTCAAATTCGACAGCAAGGACGCCTCCACTAACTAGACTAACTAGTTATTAATTTCCTTGTTAAAATATTGCACTAATAAGAACGTTGTACATATGACAGTAGTACCTAATGCCAACGTCCTATGAATTAACCTTTTATGCTTGTTACCTGCAGAGAAGGCATGAATATTCAGGGCCATGTCTTGCTCTTCTCCATCAGCGACATCCAGTAGGTAGGCCCTGATTGGTCCATCTAAAGCATCAGCACAGAAGTCTAGCACCACTACACCTACCACTGTCAGAATTATCCCAATGGGCTGGTTACCAGCAACATCCCCTGCAGTCAAACCTATAAGACACACACACATGCACACATCTTGTTCTCTCTCGTCAACACAGTCCTATGAGAAATCCTACATAAATAACTAAATGGCAGCTGAAACTTTAAATCCCATTCTTCCCAGGATTATGTGAGTTAATAAAAGTATACAAATTCAAATTTAATGTTTCTCTGCATCATAAGAATGCAAATCATTTAAAGCGAAAAAAAAAAAACCCCTCACCTATCAGAGAGCCATTGAGAAAGAGCGCTAAACCAAGCAGCAATCCTACACACAGGACCAGAATAAACGGTCGTCTCCGACCCCACCTGAGGGTACAGCGGTCACTGGCTGATCCAATCAAAGGCGTAAAGATTAAGCCCAAAATTGGGCTGAGGAACCACGTCAGACTGTAGTATTGCTCCGGCAGACCTGAACAGAAAAAGAATGGATCATCTTTTAAACATGTCTTTCATTCAAAAAAGCCATTCTTTAATCATTCATTTTGGTGAGGTTTGAGAACGTGTTATTCAAGTAACTGCTATTCATTTACTTCTGTGTTCTGTCCTGTCATAGCTTAAGTGTCTCATCTGATGTTTTTAGGTTTGGTGTTTTCGATTATGAAACAACTTATTCATGCACCATGCCCTGAGAAAGCACATGGTGCACACTGGGTGTGCTCCAAAGGGTGAGTGACAGAAATCTTACCCTGTTTCAACATGTGCACTACTGATTAACTTGCCTTTCATAATACTGTCTTGTTCCGTCTGCTCATCAAATACCTCAGCGAGATACCAGCAACATTTTTACTACTGCAGTAAAGTTCAATATAAATGATCATAAAGCTCACAAAATGGCATTTCAAAATCTATGACGTGACAATGATCTGCGTGCCTAAAATCTGCTTTTAGTAGCAGTAAGGTGCCTATGACAAAACACACCTCCTGCCCTTTAGGCTTTAGGCTACATTTTTTGGAAAAAAACTACCTTTACCTTTTTCTTTTGTTACCTGCTACCTTTTATATATGCTCATGCGACGGTGTTAAACAAGAAGCAGAGCAGTAATTTAACAAAAATCAGACAATTTCAATTAAACTGTAAAAATTATATAACTTATAATAATTCAATGGTTAACAATTTGCATTCAGCTTGTTCGTTCACACCTTTGATGTAATAAGCATGTAACCAATAATGTATAAGGGTTTCACACCATAGTATGTTTTTCTCTAAATTGTACTACCTCATAGCAGTGGTGTCACTGAAGTAACAGTCATTGAATATGAAGAAAAAAACAAAGTGAGAGAAATGATAACCAATAATCATTCAGTTCTAGTTGGATGTCAAAACATGAATATGAATATTTCATCACTCATATAAGAGTCTTTATAATAAAAATTGAAGGGTGATGAAAGTCCAGTCAGAAATGTAATGGTCACCTACCTATTTGTAGCAGCACAGGTGTGACCAGAGCTGTTTCCATGGCATAGCAAAATTCACGGCCAAACATGACAGCCCCGTGCATGACCCACAGGCGTTTGGGGATGAGATCCACAGTGTCCTCACTGGCTGATTTTTCGGAAACCTCCATTTTCTTCACTCTGTTGATTCTGCTGGTTGAAGATTGGACCGGATCTACATCCACCACCTGCAGCATCTGTGCAGACTCTAAGTCTACTTTCTTGGGCACAATGTCGGCTGTCATGAAGTCAGTTAAAGTGAAGAACCGAATACGATCACGCATGAAGCTTTATTCCGAACCCAAACGGAGAAATTCCATCTTACAATCGTTGAGAAAGTCACTTGCAGTTGGGTTTACAGGCTTCTCCATATGATAACCTCAATGTGAGGTTTACCACTTGCTGTGGCTAGTACAAATCCATAAAAAGCCATTTCTGGCTAAGTGACAAGTCATATTTTTCTGGATTGTGAAAAGAAAAGTGGGGAGGAGAAGATAAAGGTCAGCGCAGGTAGATGATTCCCTGAAGAGACCCATCGAGTGATCAGGTGATATCTACATGCAAGAGAAAGAAAGAAAGAGTATGGGTATTATGATTAGCTCATCTCAACTAAGTACTACATTATAATCAGAATCATCACAATGGACCAGAAGCCTTATCTTGGATTAAAAGGTATACCAGTTCAACCAGTTAGGCATATCTATTCCTCATGTTAGCATAAACAACCAAAAATAATAATAATAATAATAATAATAATAATAATAATAATAATCCACATGCAAAACCATACCTTGATTATTTCAGAAGCTTTTCATTCACTAGAAGGCAAAACCCAACTGCTGCTAAAGACAAGTGTGAAAGTTTATAAATGATGCAAGATTTCAAGTCACAAAAACAGTAATGGTTGTATTCCCAAGGCAAAGCCCAGTGACACGGCAGGAGCTCGGATTGTTGAGCTTCTTCACACGTCACTATATCGCGTCGTCTTGGCCAAAAAACAACGTTTATTGCGAACATCAAACGATTTCGTATTGGATATATAGTATCAAAGGGTGCACGCGCTTTTCTTTAATAGTCGTATAAGTAAGCGTTTGTAGGAAGTAGTGAGACATTTACGATGTAGCTTGTGTCTAAAAGACGGGTTGTCTTGCGCAATTTATTTCCCTTTTCTTTCCACCGCACTAGGTTGTGAAAAAAATGCTAAAAAACCTCTTAATTCTTTCCTATATAAACATTACCTTTAATGCATATAGTTAAAAAAAACAGCTTACCCTTATCCATGCGTGTCAAATAATTTCGTTAGCAACCCGAGCTACCAGCAACTACAGAACGTTACCGTTAAGTTACCTGTTTGTTCTATAGCTAGCTGTTACGTAGCCATAGCAATGAGCTAATGTATGTGAACTAAAATCCAGAGAAGGATAGCAAACTTCAGTTTACTCCAGACTGCTTTACATCTTATGAGCTTTTATGTCTTATCTAGTCTGGTCGTGTTAACTAACCCTCAGTCAGTTCTGGTAAAAACAAACAAACCAACAAAAAAACTCTAGCGTCTAATTGAGTCTGGTTTCTCCAAAACGCTAAGCTAGAAGGCTAACCTGATGTTTATTTGAATGCTGTCAGGCTTTACAAACCGTGGCATCTTTACAAACAAACGTCTTCGCTTTCGAATAAAGACAACGTTCATTTATGAAAGCCGAAAACACATAATTATAGAGGTATACATGTTGAATCTTACCGTCCAATCAAACACAGTGCTGTCTCACATCTGCTCCAGCCGGGACGCTCGGCTTTTGTGTTCAGCGGGTTGCCAGGCACTCATGCCGCATAATTCCCGGAAGCATGCTGATCTTTTATTTGGATTAAAGTTTAAAAAATAATAAAGTTAGTTTTTTTTAATATCCAATCCCAGAGAACGACAGATGTAATCTATATCAATATCATAATATAACTTACTCCTTCTTAGTTCTTATTAAATCCACACATTTTTACTGCTTTATTGATTTCAACACGTTTTTATGAACATTTT
The DNA here is from genome assembly GCA_030347435.1 of Clarias fuscus. Classification (NCBI taxonomy): domain Eukaryota; kingdom Metazoa; phylum Chordata; class Actinopteri; order Siluriformes; family Clariidae; genus Clarias; species Clarias fuscus. The sequence continues at coordinate 16,008,779 of CM059207.1, read as the reverse complement.
TATCATCTGTTTCATAACTGACACATTTCCTAATGGCCTCACTGATATGAAGTATTGTGTTTTAATGATGTGGAATAACTACATCCATAGCTCTGCCAGTAATCCTATGACATCATAATAGAGCATGTCAAGGTTATCTTGTTACTATTATTAGGTTGACTAAAGCTCGGTGGTGTAGTGTTTAGCACTGTCGGCCTTGCACCTCCACGGTCCGGGTTAAATTCCTGTCTCTGTTTGCATGGTGGGTTTACTCCGGGTACTCCAAGACCAGCAGATTGGTTAATTGGCATTCCCAAATTGCTTGTAGTATGTGGGTGTGCCCTGTGTTGAATTGGCATCTTGTCCAGGGTGTACCCTGCCTCGTGCCTTAAATCTCCTGGATAGGCTCCTGGCCAACGCGACCCTGAATAGATGATGAGTGAGAGAGTAGTTTGACTAGAGTAAGAATATAGAGGGCCAGATTTGGCTCAGGCTCAGAGTACAAATGTTAGGTAAGGATCTGAGCTGCTAATCAGAGGGTCTGGGGTTTGAGCTGGGGTTTTTCATTGAAGAGTTCAAGACACGGAACAAGTCGAGACAACTTCAGAGAAGGAAGCATTAGAGGTTTTTAATTGGCTGAGGGAGAATGAGACCTACAGCTAACCATAATGTAACCTAATCAATTCCAATTGCTGTTAAACAACAAAGAAAAGGAACCATAATTGCTATAGAAACAACAGAACCCATCACCCAATGTGTTCAACAGCAAAACAAAACAAAACAAAACAAAACAAAAAGAGTATAATGACAGCCTAAGGGTATGTACATACAAAGTAAACCATTGTGCATTAGTAATCGTTGAAGAGTAATCCCAAACCAGAAATCAGACAAAAGCAAGTAATGCAGATATACATTTCTATTCTGGCCCCAAATAACCCTCAATAACAAAACTTCAATGTACAGTATGTGAGAAGAGTACACCAGTAAACAAAAAAAAGACACTGACAAGTTTAGTTGCTTTACTTTGCACACTAAGCTTCAGTAAAAGAACCAAAGCACTAAGATCAATCTAACACCTGGATACGTCCCTGTGATATAAGTGATGTTGTAATGCTGCATGCAGAATCAAGGAGAAAATAGATACAACAAGCTACAGAATTGCTGACACTTTTTTATATAGTTATATAAAATTACTGACACTTTTGTTATATAATAATGCTGTTGTGGTTAACAAGCTTCATGCAGCTTACTCAATTTCTATGAATAAAAATGGTTATATACCAGAAAATTTTTATTAATATCAGTAACAACCCCTTTAAGCTGAACTTGGCAAAAAAAAAAAAAAAAGCAGATCCTTTAAGTTCTGTATGTTCCATGAGAACATTTGGTTCATTGAGTATCCAAGGTGGGGCCTCCATCGATCAGACCTGTTTGTTCAGCAAAAACAGACTTGCTTGTCCAGTGTCAGTGTAAAGCCCACCACATGAGTGCCAGTTTTCCCAGCAAAAGAATGCACAAAGCATGCCTTTGCAGGCATGCCTTCTTGCCATAATGTATCCTGGTACTATCTTTTCCACACATAAAGAATGTATGCCCCAGTTGTGATGCTCACATGGCCATTGTATGATCATTCAGCAGTGGACAAGGGTCAGCATGGGCCGCTCTGATTGGTCTGCGGTTATGTAGCGGCTTCCACAGCAAGTTGCGATTAACTTTCATGTCCATACACCTTTCTATTGTATAGCCAGCATTCACTTTTTCAGCAATTTGTGCTACAGTACAGCTCTTCTGTGAAATTGGACCAGACAAGCTGGCTGTCTCTAAACATGCACATCAGTGAGCTTTGGGCACTCATGTTCTGTCGCTGGTTGTCCTCCGTTGGACCACTTTTGTTAGGTATTAACCCCTGCATACTGGGTACACCCTACAAGACCTGGTGTTTTGGAGATGCTCTGACCAATTCATCTAGCCATCACAATCTGGCACTTTTAAAAGTCACTCAAACCTTAATGCTTGCTCTAATTTCATAATTATCATAATCATGTCATAATTATTCATAGTTTGCTTATTCTTTAGTTGCGTGTGAGATTAAACTAATTAGCTACACTATTCTTTCACATTTTTAAAATATTATTGCTGGACTATATTACCAATAGCTCTTCCTTATGGAAAAACTTTAGCTTTCCTAACCACATGTGAGTGAGCGAGCTACAAGCAGACTCCATGACATTCTTGACGAGAAAATTGTCAAAAGGTGGCACAATCAAATAATTGATGATACTGTTTTAATCATTTACCATGTTTCTAATGATTCATAAAAATCACTTATTACCAAACAGGCACGAGTGATTTTTATACATAGTTGGCGCAGTACAGTAGTAATATTATCCTGGAGAACTAGAGTAAATTTGTCCTGATTGAAGTCAATACACTGCTTGAATTTCTTTATCTTATCTATCAAATGTACATTTATCAATGAGAAGGTTAACAAAGTATGCTAAACATTTTTGTTAGAGACACCTAATGCATAAAATTTTTCTCTGGTTTGTCATAGGCAGGAAACAGGAAACTACAGAAACTACAGTTTGCCTTAAACCCTTCAGACCCTTCATTGTAAAGGCCTTCAATGTAAAGGACATTGCATGTTTCTTGGTTTGGTTCAATGATAATTCAGAATTTCATGACCCAAAACTGCCTGGTAACAGTTAAGGCTAATTGACCAATTAGAATTGAGTTAGAGTTAAAAAAAAAAAAAAACTGCAATGGCAAAGATTCAGACATGAAGCAGACACCCATGGCAATCAGCCACAACAGAAAGGAGAGTATGCAACTTTTTCACTTGTTCAAATCACTTGATTTATTTTCATATAGGCATCAATTTCTTAAGCTAGTTGGAAAACAAAAGCAATTTTGATGTCGCTTTTTATATAACTTTGTTCCAAACATTCATTCCTACCTACAGGTAATGTAGAATAACCAAATCCACCTACAGTACAAGACTGAAAAAGTTGGGAAACACCTTCTAATTCCATGATCTTTGCTGATTTTTATTTCTTTCTACATAAACCAATTCTGAAGACATCCCAAAATTTGCAATAATCTCTTTTGAACAGGTAATGTTGAGATATTAGGTTTGCTTGATGAGTTTGGAAAAGCACTTGACAATACTGACTGCACCTGACAAGGCCTTTGTGTCTTAAAGTAACAACTGACTGTACGTCATGTAATGAACTATATAAGATGTTAAAAAGTCCCCTATTGTTCTAGAATGTAGAAAATAAATCTAAACTTGTGCCCAAACTTGTGACTGATAATGTACCTGTGTGTTATTTTTAAGGTAACAGAAATCCTATAAAAAGCCATGCAAAAAAAACAAACAAACAAAAAAAAAACATAGACAGTGAAAGCAAAACACATTTGTAAAGAATACTGGAAAACCCAATATTACTATGAGATACTAGATCAAGTTTGTCATTTTAAGGTAAAAATCGTCTTGTGCAATTGGTCCTTATTTTTAGAAAGAAAGAAAAAAATATATGCTTGAAATGTGCAAAAAAAGATTCAAAATTTCAAGCTTGGAATGAGTAATATGAAAATGTTACTAATTTAAATTTAACAGTGTGTGAACTGGTCACTAACATATGGCAGTAATCAGTTCACACACTGTTTTCTTGTTCACATGAAATCCGCATTTTCATTTCACACTACCAATACTGTGGTTTTACATAGTTAAAAGCAAATTATTTACAATCAAGTGTTCAAATCATTTTATATAAATAGGAAACAATATAAACTCTACTGCCTCATCCGTCACCTCCGTTTCTAGAAGAATTCATATTAATCATGATCATGCTGTTAGTGATGGCAAAAACAGTGCCTGAGCCTCTGGAACTTTTGGGCATGCTAATGATGTCGCCACTGGTCTGCTCCTCCTTGGCCTTCTGTAAAATCCTCTTCATGGTAGACTGGAAGTTGGTAGTGACAAAGCAGTACACAACAGGATCCAGGCAGCTGTTAAGGCTGCTGAGTGTGACGGTCACATGGTAGACAATCACATGGTGTGGCAGGTCGGGCAGGAAATAGACGAGGACTTGGCAAACATGGAAAGGTGTGAAGCAGACAGTGAAGATCACCAGTACTGTAGTGAGTAGCTGCACAGCCTTCATCCGTCTGTCCCGGCTTTGTTGCATGAGGCCTGGGCTGGACAGTGCGCACATAATCTTGACTGTAAACACCACAATGATCGCCAAGGGTAGGAAGAATTCGAATACTGTCAGTGCAAAGAGCTTGGACACGCAGCAGGCTGAATGTTTGAAGGCCGTTGTGAGGAAAGAGTAAGTGATGACGATGGCAAAAAGCCAGATGCAGATACAGACTACTTTTGCCACGTTGTGGTTGCGCCACTTGTGGGAGGCCTCCACCTGTACGATGGCAAGATAACGGTCCACGCAGATGCTAGTGAGGAAGAGGATGCTGCAGTACATGTTGACAAAGTAGCTAAATAAATGGACGTAAGAACAATTCAAGCATCTGCCTCCACTATAGTACAGTATGATACGGGTAGGAAGTGATAGGTTCACCAGAAGATCTGTGATCGCTAGATTAATGGTATATATGACTGATGTGGTCTTGGGCTTTGTACAGAAACAGAAGACGTACAAGGCCATGATGTTCAGAGCCATCCCCACTATAAATATCAGGGCATTAACGACCACCAGGGCAATCCAGAGGCTATAGAAGTCGTTATACAGACCCTCATCCAGGTGGGCCAGTCTGTGCAGATAGGGTTCACGGTATGATGGAGAAACATTGGTCGTGACTGGCAAAGTCATTGTCGATGTGACATTCAAATATAACGACTCTTTAGTTCTGTCCATCTTTGCGGTTGTGTGTCTGAGAAGGAAAACAAAAAGGTAATTTACTCCCTCAAATACTAGCCTAGTCTTAGCTTCAGTATTAATTGGCTTGTATTTTCATGCATGACATCTTGACAGTACACAGATTACCACTAACATATTTAAAACCAAATATGTTATTTTACTACACTCCAAGAACAACACAACAATAAAACATTTATAGTGAATTCATACTATAAACTATAAACTATATTAAACTATTAAAAGAATATTATAGAGAAATGATCGTCTTTGCTTTCTTCAGCATCATGATGACTGAGTGTCATGATTGTCAACCTACAGTACAATGCACATTTTACATATAAAGCCTTGATGTGAGATTTGAGCCCCCAAGGAGATGTGAGGTGACAGTTGCTTATCACTATGCCACCAAATATGCCAGTATGTTGTACTAACTGCAATATTTTATACTTATCTTTAATAATATACATTTATTCTAGAATAAAAGTTATTTCGTACATCCACCTAGCTTCGACATAAAATTTTTGTCAATTAAAAAAAAGCAAATATGAATGTGTATGTATCTTCTCCTATCAGTGTTGTCCTACAATGCATATGCTATATGCTTTAACCTACAGTAGGTACAGTTCATCCTTAGATGCCTGCCAGGTGGTTTGCTCCTCAACCTTAACATTTACAGGCATCACATACTGGCAATAAACATTCAAACAGCAGAGAATTACTATTATAATTATTACCATTGAGTTAAAATAACGAAATATTATAATTATTAAATACAGATAAGAGATCATCTAAAATTCATAAAAGCCTGGCATGTTGCATGACTTCTGCACGGATCAATGTGAACAACAGAAAGGTTAAAAATTAAGAGTAAGGCCACAAAAGTGAAGTGAATGAAACACACACCTACCTGTGCATTCAGAAGAATGTGATGATTTAACTCTAATAGCAGTGCTTCATTCAGACTTCACCTTTTCTACACTTCCATCCCCCCTATGTTCAGAAAGCAATGGACTCTACTGCTCATCACACACTCAGAGACTGACTGACTGACTGACTGCAAAAATCTCTCTACCTCCAAAGATGTCTTTTTCCTTAATCACCCCAGTGACTACTATTGAGTCAAAAGACACAAGACTCCCTTCTCTATCCTTCATCTTCTTTCTCTCAATCCCTCCCTCGGTACACCCTCCTTAGAGCCCATGACTGCCATTAGACCACCCCTGACTCACAAACTATACCTGAACACTATGTTACTCACAGACAAAGGAATATAATCATATGTTTAATTGCATTATTACGGTAAACATATGACATCAAACACCAACCTTGGAGAATCTGTACAATAACTATAATCACTTTAACCAACGGCATCCTAAACAATGTTGAGATATCAGAGAGTTATAATCAGTATGATTTGGACTGTCTGCAAGAGAGAATAATTAGGTTGTATGAAGAGAGAAAATATATAATTTAGATAATAATGATAATAATAATAATAATAATAATAATAATAATAATAATAATAATAATAATAATAATAATAATAATAATGCAATGAGAAAATCATATACCACATAGGTTTATTTGAGATCCGTTAATTGGAGGTTAAACAGTAATCCATCCAGATTTGCCGGAAGTGGAGCAACTAGCCTACTGAGTGCACTGTATGATTACAGTTAGTTAATTGGTAACATAATAAAGAAAGCTTTACAGGTTATTATGAATACAAGAATTTATAGAGCAATTCATTTAACATAAATATTACATTTCTCAGTATTAGACTAGTTGAACTAACATTGAAGTGCTCATGGCTAGTGGGCTGAATCCTGAGCCCGGTTTACCGTCTATGTGTACTGTAATGTTTAACATTTGAAAATTCATTACAATGCAGCAAATCAAAGGAGTTTCTGATCAATCTGAAATACTATTTTACACACAGGTTGATGCACAATTAGTATTTTACACAAATGCACACAAGTGATGCACAATGGCAATTACAAAATCGGTTAAAAATGAAATATCAGTCGGATTATATTATACTGTTAAGATATATATTAAATAAAGAGTGTCATACTGAGATGTAAATGCCTCCTTTGCATCCCTTGGTTTTGAAAATAAATTAATTTGTGGTCACTCTGTTCACGTTACATTACATGATTCCCAATGTACTGTACCATTCAACAAGACCTGAGTCCATAAAAGTCATAATTTTTTACAATCATTCTGTTTTATTTCATTACTTTTTTTTATAACTTTGGACATATAATTATAAATTATTTACAAGAAAACCACTTAAGCAAGTCCAAACTTAAAGGCTGATTAAATGAAGTCAGCATGCTGAATGGTAATCATCAGTATGGAGAGCGCCCCTAGTGGTCAGTCGTACTACCAGCCAGAATATGTTACAATAACAATGATTGTTACAACTTCACCGAAATTTTGAAAAAAGATGCTCCTTATATACACAGGCGGGCGCAAAAAATGTAAACACAATTGAACATGAACAATATATGCCTCACGACAGCATCAATGATGGTGCAACTACTGACATATGGCTATGCATTGCTGCAAGCATTTGTGTGATAACTACTGTTGAAGTATGTGTTTTTGGCTTTGTGTGTGTGTGTGTGTGTGTGTGTGTGTGTGTGTGTGTGTGTGTGTGTGTGTATTCCTTTTTAAAACCTAATCATAACTGAAATCACCCAAACAGCCCTGATCAAAATTTGACATATCTTTGAATGTTTGGCCACATGATAAACACACAGGTTGACACACACGCACACGCACACACACACACACACAAAAGATTCCATACCTGTGACTCGTTGTAATTATTAATTAGTGTCTGTGTATAAATCATCAGTAAGTTTCAACAAGGCCTACAGTGAAACGTACACCACTGTAAAGCATGGTGGTGGATCCCTTAGGTTTTGGGTCTGTGTGAGCTCCAGTGCCACAGGGAAGTTAGGTAAAACTGATGGCAAGATGAATGCATCATGTTATCAAAACATACAGACAATTTGCATATTCCACAGCACGTAAGCTGCGCATGGAACGCTCTTGCTTGTTTCTGTCTGCACAACAGACTGCCTTAACTTCAGTATAGTTGAGGGGGAGGGGGGGTGATAACAGACTTAAGAAATCATCAGTCCTCAAAGCCATTCAGCTCTTCAATATTTTAGAAATGGATCCCTCTCTACAGGGACATGGTAATGTGGACTGGGAGACCTAGACTAAGGCTTGTCTGCTATATACATCACACATAACTCATCATCTGTTAGATCCAGGGTCTGCTCAGATACTCTCACTATTGCATTTCTTTCCTTTACAAACAGTCTCGATTTTGTTGTGACTTTCATGCTGCTCCTTGCACAATTTTCTTAGGTATTTGACCAATTAATACTATTTGTATAGTATGGTCATTTTGTCACATATATAAAATTGCATATCAATGGCTGCACTGCAATTAACCTTATTTATCTTATTGTATTTTTTTAAACTTGTGATTTATATATATTTTTTTATTTATATGCTTCTTACAGATCCTGTAGTTTTCGTTCTTAGCACTGCACAATTAACTTCTGGTCGGTTACCCTGTGTATACTGACTATATATAATATACCGTACAGTGTGCCTTGGTGTTGACACGTTCAAGTTAAAACCTCCAATGGCTACAGAAGAAAAAAGGTGAAGGTTCTGTAAGTTGGCTCTTTGGGGAGTTCACAACCAAAGAAATTACAGGAACAGAAGACATTTTACCAAGAAGAATGGGTAGTTATACCCCTATTAATTAATTACACCATAAACGAGAGAATTAAGGACCTCATGAACAAGTATTACAAAATGAGCCATTTCCTTATTTCCTCATTTTCTTGTCATTTTATGTTTGAGGATTGTGAACATGAGTTCTATTAGAAATAAAACTTTTAATCATAACTGTATATATATAATATGCTCCTTTTGTCCATCTAGGTTTCCTTTGGTTTCTTTATAATACCTCAAAACATGCAGTTAGCCAGACTAACTGATAGCCAGACTGGTGTAAATGAGTGTGTGAAAGTATACATTCATTGGGATAGACATGAAATTATCAAATCTATGAAATCCTGTGTATAATAAAATAATTACAATGCTAAATAATTATTTTAACATTATTTTAATGTGTTATTGTAATAGTAATGTTTCAGGACTGATGTCAGATGTGAAAAATGAACATGCATGCTTTATAGTTGCCCACTGACTAACTGTTTATTCTTCCACATTTGAGAGTACGGTTATTTTCTTGATAATGAAATGTCTCTCAGTTAGTAAACTTTCTTAAACTATTTGACTCAGTTGTAGTTTATTTACATCTCCTGGATTCTTTTATGCGCACTGCACTCTTTCAAAATCCACGACTGTTCCCTAAAATAATCAAGATACTGCAATTAAAACAGAAATATTCAAAATATCTAAAAAAAAAAAAAACAGGTTTTTTACAGTATAGCAGACAGCATTTGTTAAATTTTCCATACAACTAACGACATATAGCTGGAACTGGATGCTTGATTAATAGATAATGGGTCCCTTTCTGCTGTAATTACGTTGAAATACTTTGTACAAGCAGCACAATACTACTGTAGCAGATTTTCCCTAATGGTGCAATACTGGGTCATTGGAGAAAGAACATTGTAGACTTTTTGTTGGACAAAATGCAGAAAATGCACCACACTGATAATACTGATGTACACACAAGTTTTCCACCCTTCAGAAAATACCAGTACTTTTCATATGTGTTTTACTAGGAATTTCCACCACAATATGCAGTCACTAGACTAAAGGCTCTACAGGTTTAAGATCAAGGCAGTTGTTTGGTTATAGTAAAGACAGGTTCACATCTGTCTTACCCAAAGACAGATTAAACACCGTGTCACCGTGATAAAGCCCAGAGGATCTTGATATATTTCCCCTAATAATACAATCTGTTAGCACTTAGCTTGAAAATCATGCAAAGTTTAGCAATGCAATATATAGACAGGACATGTAAAAAACAAGACACACTGAAGTAAAACCTCTGTGCACACACTGTAATTTAAATGCACAGACTGTGAACCAGGAGATTCCTAAAGTTCTGTTTAATCATTGACATTAGTTAATATATAATGTCATCCCGGAAAGCTTATGAAACCACTTTTCTTTGCCCATCCTGCAACCTGATAAATACACAGACCAGAAAAGACTGGATGCTGCTGAATACAGATACACAAATCAAATGAAAGTTCAGTATTCATACCAGTAAGTTTGGAAAGATTATTTTATGTATAGTATATGTTTACAGATAGCAACTCATTGAAACTCCACACATTCCATTTACACTGTTTTTTTTTTTTTATACAATTTTTACAATCCAACTCTCTGGATAAAAGAGTTTAGTATTTAAATGTTTGTTATTTTGGCTATTAAAAGTTTTGCAATTCTATAAAGTTTTGAAATTAAAACTTTTCATTAACATAGGTTTTGAGCTTCCCTTGTGCCCCCGGGGCGTGCCATCTAGCACCAGTCCATTAGCATTGGATCCTTTGGGACCTGTGGGTTGTGAAGTGGGGCCTCTGTGGAACATGCATGTTTGTCTGGTGCATCCCTCGATCAGATCAGGATCTGGGACATTTGGAGGTCAGGTCTGCGACCTTGGGCTCTTTGTCTGCCTGCCCTGTACTTTGGTCTGTGGTTTACTGGGTGTTCTGATATCTTTCAACTGTGTCCAGCATTTACTTTTTCATTGCTTTGTACTGCATTGGCCTTTTTCTGTGGGATCAGACTGGATGGGCTTCCCTGTGGGCATACTGTAGGTTGGCCTTGGGTGCCCATGATACTGTCATCAGTTTTCAGTTTGACATTATGTCAGTGGTCATAATGTTATGGTTGATTAGTGTATTAAGAGAATACAATTACATTTAATTATATTAATATAATTAAGGACTGCTTGTTTTGTTCATAGTTGAAGTGAGTAGTCAAGCAAGCTAATTGTTATAATGCAATAATTAAACAGTGCATGCCAAGGAATCACACAAAGGCAATGTTTTTTTGAGACCAAAGAACAGAAATCTACAGAATGTCAAAGAGTGACTTCCTGCTAACACTTTTGGAGTGGAAAATTACTCCATCTTCCTGACTCATTTTAATAGAATCAATACACCAAGCTCCTGCTGTTCATCTACTGTACCATGTGAGGCTAAAGACACATGTCTGGCTGGTGACTCTGTATCCTGAGGAGACCTCCGAGCCTGAACCCAAAGCTGTGAATAAACACGCTAAAACAAAACGGTTGATCTCCGTTCATGCCCAGTTAGACACCCTGTGTGCCACAGCACAGCACAAGCTGAATAATTCCTGATTCACTTAACATCTGGCAGTTAAAATGCAAAACAGTTAGAACATTTTGCTTTACAGCGGCAGAGAATTTCGTTCAGTGTGAGTGCAGGATTCTGTACAGGAAGGGATAAAAGCTTATGAGAGTGCCCCAGGATGTTTAGAAGAGCTTTTTAGAAAAGGACTAAAAAGTTCATTACTATGTGACATTTGTTTCAAAACAGATCCACTTTTAGAATGCTAATAGACTTTTAGCTTAAACACCATTATTCATACCTTGAAGAGTTCACACAGTTCTTTTATATTTGTACTTTCTGGTGGAAAACATTCAGGGTAGCATCCTAAAGGACTCTTTGCTTTGTCCCGCAAATTTCCTTTAAAATATAGGTAAAATCTCCTGAGTTATAGTTAAGTAAGATGTCTGTCTTCTCATCACGAACAGCAGCAGCTTATGACCAAACAATATATTGTATTGGGGTATGATGATATTAATAATGAAAGTCGAGAGGCTGCCACAGGTGCAGTTGAGAAACAACAACACAATTATCCAGCATGCAGTCTATATTAATGTCACGAGCAACCGGGGGATAGACACAACAGCCTTAGCAGTTAGCCCGTGTAGCGTGGATGGTAAACCCAAACGCGGAAGTAGCGCGAGTAGGCAGGATAACCACGCGTTTAGTCTAAGAACTCTCTTACGCAAAGAGCAAGGATCTACACAAATAAACCCGCGTTCTAGCAACACACACTCAATCAAAGAAGCAACCCGAATCTGTGAGTACTCACAGAATAGTTGGCGAAGCGTCCGCAAAGGCATGGGCGAACTCAATGACTGAGCAATGTGAAGCGCCATTTTGTCTCCTTTTATGCTTCCTGGTTCACGACCGTCCTACTTCCGGGTCCTAGTGCCGGTCGTGTTACGAGTGTGCATGACAGTACCCCCCTGTTCAGGACCGACTCTCGACGGTCCTGGGGTGGAGGATACCCGACGACGATTGTCCCGGATGAGTTCGGGGTCTAGGACGAACCGAGCCGGAATTCAAGATCGCTCCTTGGGACCGTAACCTTCCCAATCGACCAGGTACTGGAGCCCTCTGCCCCGAGGACGTGAATCAAGGATCCGGCGAACGGTGTTGACCACCCTCAATGATACGGGGAGGAGGAGCAGGGTGGGTGGGTGTAACCATGAGTGACGTCGTGAAGGGTTTGAGTTGTGAGATGTGGAATACCGGGTGGATCCGGAGCGCTGCAGGCAGCTGGAGCCGGTAAGTGACAGGATTGACACAGAGGGTGATACGATACGGGCCGATGAATCTGGGTGAGAGTTTTTTGGATTCCGTGTAGAGGTGTAGGTTTTGTGTGGACAGCCATACCTTGTCACCTGCGTGGTACAATCGTCCCGGAGGGTGTCGACAATGTTGTAAGGTGTAGCGGATGTTGGCGTGCTGGATGGCCTTCTTGGCTTGAATCCAGGACCGTCGACACCTTCGGACCAACTGTTGGGCCGAGGGTACTTCAACCTCCGGTTCTTGATGTTCGAACATCGGAGGTTGGAAACCCTGGCATACCTCAAATGGGCTCAACTTCGTGGAGGAAGAGACGTGGAGGTTGTGTGATAGTTCCGCCCAAATGAGGTAGCGGGCCCAGGAGCGCTGGCGGTCGGTAATGAAACATCTCAGGTAGCGCTCCAGTTGTTGGTTGGCCCGTTCCGTCTGACCATTAGTTTGGGGATGGTAGCCCGAGGAGAGACTGCAGGTAGAATTGATCAGACGGCAGAAGGCCTTTCAGAACTGTGCAGTGAACTGGGGCCCCCTGTCCGAGATGATGTCCTTTGGGAACCCATGCAGACGGACTACGTGCTCTAATATCAGCTCGGCTGTCCTTTTAGCTGACGGGAGTCCGGTGAGGGCCACCAGGTGCACAGCTTTGGAAAACCGATCCACTATGGTCATGATGACGTTCTTTCCCTCGGAGACCGGCAGGCCCGTGATGAAATCAATGGGAATGTGCGTCCAGGGTCGACGGGGAACTGGGAGTGGCTGGAGTTCCCCTGGTGTTGGTTGGTTGGAGGTCTTGGCCCTGGCGCACACTGGGCACGCCTGGACAAACTCCTCGATGTCCTTGGCCATTGCGGGCCACCAGAAAGCGCGCTGAATGTATTTAAGGGTGCGCTGCGTGCCTGGGTGCCCCGACAGCGGTGAGGAGTGGCCCCACTGGATGACGTCGGCCTTGATGTTCCCGGGTATGTAGAGTCTTCAGGGAGCACACCTGCCGGTTCGGTTTCCGTGGCTTGTGCCTGGCGAACCCTCGTCTCCAGTTCCCAATGGAGCGGGGCGATGATCTTGGAAGATGGCAAGACAGGCACGGGGTATGATAGATGGAAGTCATAGTGCTCGAAGAACAGAGCCCACCGCGCCTGCTTTGGGTTGAGTTGTTTCAAATTCCTGATGGTGATGAGGTTTTGGTGGTCGGTCCAGACGATAAATGGTTCTCTGGCGCCCTGGAGCCAGTGTCGCCATTCTTCCAATGCCCACTTTATGGCCAGCAGCTCGCGGTCCCCTACCCACGCTGCTGAGTGGGGTCAAATTTTTTGGAGAAGAAACTACAAGGGTGTAGTTTCTGGTCTGGACCCCGTTGGGAGAGAACAGCCCCAGCGCTCACATCTGAGGCGTCCACCTCCACAACGAACTGTTGGTTAGCATCTGGATTGAGGAGAATTGGAGCGGTGGTGAATCGATGGCAAAGTTTGTGGAATGCGGTGATGGCAGTGGAGTTGAGTTGTGATGAGATGATGGGCGATTGTACTGTAGTCCCGGATAAAGTGACGATAGAAGTTCGCAAACCCGAGAAACCGTTGAAGTTGTTTGAGAGTCTTGGGTAGGGGCCAATGACGTACAACCTCCAGTTTCTTTGGGTCCATGGCCACACCCTGGGGTGAGATGACAAAGCCCAGGAACGTGGTGGAGCGCTTGTGAAAAGCGCACTTCTCCAACTTACAGTACAGTCGGTGGGCGAGCAATCTTTTGAGGACCGCCCTGACGTGTTGGGTGTGTTCTTCGGCGGTGCGGGGGTAAATCAGGATATCGTCTAGGTAGACGAATACCCATTGGCCCAACATGTCCCTGAGAACGTCATTAATGAAGTGCTGGAAAGCCGCTGGAGCATTACAGAGTCCAAAAGGGATGACCAGGCTTTCGTAATGTCCAGTCGGGGTGATAAAGGGTGTCTTCCACTCATTGCCCTATCTGATACGCACCAAGTTGTAGGCGCTCTGGAGGTCCAACTTTGTGAAAATGGTGGCACAAGAGAGGGCGCCCAGGGCTGAGTTGGTAAGAGGCAGCGGGTGTCTGTTTTTTATGGTCATGTTGTTTAGCTCCCGATAGTCGACACAAGGGTGTAAGTCGCCCGAATTTTTCTTTACGAAGAAAAATTCCGCGGCGGCGGGCGAGGAGGAGGGTCGGATGGTACCTTGGCGGAGAGCGGATGACACATACTCCTCCATCGCCCGCGTCTCGGAGGTGGAGAGAGAATATAGACGGCCGCGGGGTGGAATGTAACCTGGCTGGAGTTCAATAGCCAGGTCGTAGGGGCGATGAGAAGGAAGGTGGTTGGCACGTTTCTTACATAAGACTTCAGCCAGGTCCCGATATGCAGTGGGGATGACGTTGGTGTCGACATCAGGGGCCTCGGACTCCCTAGAGCACATTCCAGCCAGTGCCCGTAGGCAGAGTTCGAGGCAGGTCGGCCCCCATTGTAGGATCCGGTTTTGAGACCAGGAGATGAGAGGGTCATGTTGAAGTAGCCAGGGATATCCGAGGATGATGGGTGGTGATGAGATGGAGGTGAGGTGGAAGTGGATTAATTCTTGGTGTTGACCAATGGTGAGGGTGATGGGTCGAGTCTGGGTGGTGATAGGGCTGGAGGAAAGGGGCCGGCCGTCGATGGATGTTACTCGAACAGGTTGGGATAACGCTTCAGTTTCCACCCCCAACTTTTTGGCATAGGAGGAGTCAATAAAGTTTCCGGCGGCACCGGAATCTATGAACGCGGAACTTTGGACTCGTTTGTGGCCAAATTGGAGGTGTACCTGAACCAAGAGACGCGAGACGCTGGGCGTGGTGGCAGCGAGATGAAGGGGACCCGGTGGACTGCACCCCTGGTTCACCGGGCCTGGGCGTTTCACGGGCGTAGAGGGCAGATGGCTCTATGGTGCGCCGCCGACCCACAATAGGCGCAGAGTCCCTCCCTGAAACGTCGTTCTCGCTCTGCGGGCTTCAAGGAGGCGCGTCCTAATTGCATGGGTTCCCCGGCTCCTGTGTCAACCACGGCGGGAGGTGGAGATCCGGCGGGTGTCATAGCGGTGGTCGTGAAAGCTGGTGGTTGAGGCGTGGAGTGTGAGAAGGATGGCGTGATGGGCGGCAGGGTGCAGGGGGCTGGCCTCAGACGAGAGAGCAGGCGCTGGTCAATCCGGAGGGCGAGGTGAATCTACACAAATAAACCCGCGTTCTAGCAACACACACTCAATCAAAGAAGGAACCCGAATCGGTGAGTACTCACAGAATAGTTGGCGAAGCGTCGGCAAAGGCATGGGCGAACTCAATGACTGAGCAATGTGAAGCGCCATTTTGTCTCCTTTTATGCTTCCTGGTTCACGACCATCCGACTTTCTGGGTCCTAGTGCCGGTCGTGTTACAAGTGTGCATGACAACTAATACTGATGGCATATCCTTTTTCAACTGCATCCAATACAACAGGTGTGTGTTTTCCATTAACAGAGTGTGCATCATTAGCCAGGGTTAATAGATAACAGCAAAAAGTCAAGAACCTCAAAAACCACAAGAGTTGAAACTACACCAAAAACTTGAAACTAGACCAATATTTTTTCTTATCCTCTGTGTAGAAAACAAGGTCAACGTGTTGCACACACATTTTTCAGATAGTGTACAAATGCCATCTTCTTCATAATCACTCTTTCCTTCTGTCAGTAATTATGATATAGGTTAAAACATCATATATACATTATCTGCACTTAAATAAATTAGATTTAATTCCAATTTGCTTTAAGGCACAATCTCGGTAACCGTGTTCTTTAAACTGTTTTCCAAAATAGGTGTACATCTGGTATCACTGTCATTAAATGCCCTGTTTGCTGCTCATTTTTCACTAAACTGTTCAGAAAGCGAGCTTGCGGCAGCATGTATCCTGTCACAATGGGCCTCTAATAGCAATTGTTGCAGTTCTCATTTTTAACCACAAGGTTAATAATAATAATAATAATAATAATAATAATAATAACTCTGTAGAGCTAAATGGGTTGTTGGGTGCCTAACAATTGTCCAACATTGAGGATTAAAACAAGCAGCAGTTCTGTGGGCAGAAAAATCTGGTTTGAGAGAAAAGTTACAGTAATGCAAAGGAGCACTTTGTACATCTCTGGTGTTGAGAAAAGCAGTCCAAATACATGACACATTGAACCTTGAAATAGATGGGCTACAAAAGCAGAAGATCACATAAGTTTATACATCTGTCAGCATAAAATAGAGACCGGAGGCTGCAGTGGGCACGGTTTCACCAAAACTGGACAGCTAAGAACTGGAAAAAATTAGCGTGAAATATCTCAGAAATATCTCAGTTTCTGATGAGGCACAAATTTTGTGGTGGAGGTGGTGTAACGGTGTGGGGAATGTTCTCTTGAAACACATTTGTCCTGTTAATACCAATCAGTCATCATTGACTACCACATTCTTTTCATATGCTGCTGCTGACCACGTGCATCCGTTCTTAGCTACAATTTACGATCTTCTTATAGCTTCTAATGCAGGATAATGCATCATGTCACAATCTTCCCAGAACTTTGGGATGTAGTAGAACTGGAGATTCAAAGCATGTAAAAGTTTACCTAAAAAGCCTAGAGTTTGGAGTTATGGAGAATACTTAGTTCCATAAAGAATTGAAGCTGTTTTGAGAGTGTCCAGTATTATTGTAGCATGCCTAATGAAGGGGTGAGTGAAAATTGGTAATACATGTTTTAAAAATAAGATAACAGCAGAGATACATATTTGCATGTTCTTTTTCCTAAACATGTGCAAAAAAACAGAAATAATTGTCCCATGGTCCAACATTCTTGATGTGTGTCAAAAATGGACATTTAGGACAATATTATGTTTAATGCAATTGAAAAGCAAGGAAGGTTGTGTATAGATCCCAAATCTGATCACAAACTCAATATACTAATCAAGGTCAGATGTTACACTGGGCGTGCTGACTATTATGTAACTACACCTGCTGACTATTATGTGTAATTGCACGAGTCGTCTTCCCTCCTTAAACAGCAGGTGTGTAGCAGGTGTTTGTCATCAGAAGCAACATTATTTGCAGAGAGCTAATATAAGCTAAGTACACAGTCTGTCAAAAAAAACAAAAAAAAAAAACACACACCTGGATTTACCTAAGCAAAAGGGTAAGAGACTTCCATTGGATAATTACTGCAGTGATTAATACGGTTCAGCTGCATCAAATTCTTTAAAACAAACTAAGGCAATGAGGAGCTTCTCTTTTTTTTAAACAACCATGTCAGAAGACACATCTTGTGGTCATGGCAAAGATATTACTCCTTCAAAAGGGTCAAGAAAAGACTATCCAATGCACCATTAAAACATAAGGATGGTGGAAGGATTCATCATCTCCAGAGCGTCCAGTGATCCAGACCTCCTCTGCCTTCAGGACCTGTCTGATTCGTCCTGGTGTTCCACTCCTGGTTGAAGATCTCATTGTATGGAGGCTCGTGTGGTCTGCCTGGAATGCATGTGGTGGCTGGGGACGGTTCCACTTTACCGTGAAGACGGTTCTGTCCATGGCTGATGTAGACATCTGTTCTCTGAGGACTTGTGAATGCAAATTCCTCAATAGATCAGGACTGGAATTCCCTACAGTCTGCCTAAGCCTTCAATAACAAACTGGAATCCATATTAAGTTGAAGACATCATGAGTTATATTGAACTCCCAGCTGCCTAACACATGGCTGCAAATCAATTCCCGTTATCTGTTATCACTCAAATTAGGATGGGCCCTCTGTTCCTCTCAAGGTGTCTTCATATTGCCATCTCAGGGAGTTTTTCCTTGCCAACGACTTGCTCATCAGGGACAATCTGATCATTTTGATTCAGGCACATTTTTTCACATTTCATACACATTTCCATAATTTGCTTTCGATTCTGTAAAGCTCCTTTGCAACAATGACCATTTGCGTTTGCTGAAATGAAATTACTAAAAAAAAACAGCAGTACTTACGGCTATGTTTAATAGTGAATGTATAAGCGTTTCCACATGTACAATGTAAAGAGAGCACAAGGGACCGGGACTAAACAGCTGTGTAGCCTTAAAAAAAAATCACTCACCAGTGAGACTAATCAGAAAAAAAGCTTCAATTTGCTAGGGAGCCATATGAATGAACCTTGGAAAGGTCATGTGGTCTGATCCAGAGTGATGGTTGCCTCATGGTAAGACAAGAAGCCGCCATCATGCCTACCGTACAAGCCTGTGAGGGAAGTGTTATGCTCTGGAGTTGCTTCTGTTGGTCAGGTCTGGGTTCAACAACATGACGTGTTTAAAAATTAAAGTTAGATAACTGACCAGGGTTTTTTTTTCCCATCAATAGATTTTTTTCCCCTCCTTGATGGCAGGGGATTAAGACGATGTTGATAGGATTAATCAGGATCAAAATATTCAATTAAATTTTGAAATAAAAAAATATGAGAGGTTCAGGAAGAACGATACATCGTTTTCAGACCTGAATTGGACCATAGAGTCAGGATATTAACTCGATTAAGAATCTTTGGGATGTGCTGGTCCAACTTTCTCATCATCAGTACAAGATTTTGGAAAGAAATTAATGCGACTCTGGACAGAAATAAATGTTGTGACATTGCATAAGCTTATCAAAATGTTACCACGGTGAATGCATGCTGTAATCAAAACAAAAGGAGGTCCAATGAAACATTAGTAGAGAATAATAATAGTAAGTAATAGGTTGTTGTAGTGTAAAGGCTAATGTTAAGGCGGGTCCGGGTATAACAACACCTGTTTATGCTATAATTTAGTAGTAACCTTTCGTTGGCAAAATACGCTAATTCTGTTCATCCTGCAAACTCCATCATGACCTTATTCACTGCTAAGATTTGTGCAATTGACAAATGTACAAAAAGGCAGTGCAAAGAACTAGAACCAATGTAAAAGTTTATATTTAAAATAAAACAAGTATTGTTCAGTCATAAAACATTTTTTAAAACATGCACAAGCAGTTATTTCCAAAGATTTGTACAAAATGGGAAAAAACAAACAAAAAAAAAACCTTAATGCAGATTAGGGCACAGTGCTACTGGTAAAAATAGATAAACTGCATCTCTGCATCAATGGCATTGATTCCCTGCACTGTAATCATTCTTCCAGTACCGTGTGTCAGGCGGTGTTTTAAACAGGCCATAGTGTTGTAACGTGCAATCAACCTTTAAGATAGCGCTGTGTGAAATCATGCCTGCATCTCAGTGTTGGAGATAGGATGTTTATACAGGACTACCACAAGCTATTATACAACTTATCTCCAAAGCCATTTATCACCAACTTGTGCTGATTGGAGGGACCTGGCACCCTCATCATCTTGAAAACAAATGGCTCCAAAAAGGACTAAATCTGCAGAAAATACCGCAGTTGGAGATTACACTGTATTCGCTATTCTATGGAATATAATTATGTTTGATGAATGTCTCCTCATGAAGGTATAATTACATGGCCTAAGAGTTTCATTCATACACTTTATGATTTACGTACAAGACACCAGTAGATGGCACTCCCTGATTTTACACAATTAAGTCCCTGAATTCTCCAGCATACTCTTTGGAGCTCAAAGTAGACCACAACAAACTGAGAAACAAACATTATATTGCATAAAATTAAACATTAACCATCTACAAATGTTCTTTTCATGCAAAATAAATTTCAGTATTAACCATTTATACAAAAAATATATGGTGTCCCTTTTACAAAATTATCTAAAATTACATTAAGAGAATAAATTACTCTTAACTACATCCTAAAAGGTACATTTCCAGTTATCTATCTGCTGTATGTGTGCAGTAATTGTAACGTAATATCAAAATTAAAAAAGATCTGTCCATTCTAAGCCTGTAATGCCATACAAATATGAAATGAATCTGTTCCATCTAAGCAGTAGTTGTAAAATCCTCTCAGTAAGTCACCAAATAACAATTAAGGCATTTGTTAAAATTTTTCCAGTCAATCTGTCTGACGCCTTTAAAGATCTTTCGCCTTTTTTTTTTTTTTTGACGAGGACATCTGTAAAGGTGTGGTTATTTGAGGTACGAGCTGGACGGCAATATGACACTTTGGGTAGCAGTACGCATGCTGCAGCTTATAGAGGTGCTGCTTCTGCTGCTTCCTCCAGGTGGTGGATGACGTAGTAGTCATGGACGTACATAAGAACAGCTATTGGCTGGCCAATTATGAGAGAAAGCCACACTGCAGCATTTCCGTAGTTACCCCTGAGAAACCTGCCCACAAACCATGCCAATGGCAGCTGCAACAAAGACATATCTTCAGTTTAAAAATAGAATACATATGGTATGGAAAGGTATAGTGTCTATGCTAGGCAGTCAAGAAAACGTATTCAGTAATGCATATTCAGTAGGAAATTCGTTTTCACCTGCGCCATCATGCCTGTGAATGCCCACAGTCTGAACATCCTCAGAGGAACACTGACCAGATACTGCGTGCACACACACACACACACACACACACACACACACACACACACACACACACACACACACACACACACATTACAAACACAAAAGCAAATGAAATTTTATATATTTGTCCGGTGGAAGAATGACACAAACATGGCAAAAGACAAAAACTAAACTTCCTTCTACAAGACATGTTTCAGTGCGATCCAGAGCTAAAACAACTGGAGTTTGTTATCGTAGAAGTTTGCTGGAAGTTCTCAGACTACCCAGAGTCAGAGTTGAGTAAGGTTGCTTTTGAAACAATCTTCAGAAGGTGACTTTCTGAACAGGCCTCGGTATTCTCTCTGGTATCTGCACGCACCTGTAGGTTAAAAGCCCTTTATCCTGTCTGTTCCGTTCAGGCGAGCGCTTATCGTAGAGAGCGGTACAGTGATATGATGTTTCTTTACGTTGTTCTTCATCTACAAAAAACTGCTCTAATCTTTAGTTCTGCTGAAAAATGTTTTTTTTTTAGCAGCCTCAACAGTAGGGGTGAAAACCTCAGTCCTACACCATATAATCTGATTCAATTCAATATCTGACAATTCAACTGAATCTGCAACAAGACAATTCAGAATGATTATGGTTTTCATTCGTAAAGGTAACGACTTTGGTGACACTGCTAGTGCTGTTATGGGACTATGTTTCTGTTGGATTAAGTACCCTTTAAAAGATATGTGACTAATTTTGTAGAGAATCTGGGGGAAGGCGTATAGTTAATTTGTGTATGATGATGATGTAGAGAACGTGTCATTTTAAAACTCTGATTTTAAGTATCAGAGTTTTGGGCAGATCAGCCTGCTCGCCTATTGCTGTATTTTATTGGTTTTAAAATGTAAAATATTATAGAACAGTTAGTTCCAAACAAGTAATCTGAATGGATGAGAGGAATTTCATGAGGGTTGTATAGAGTATAACAGCACTGGGGTGTTTAATCACTCTGCGTCACAAGTGCTCTAACACTCCTTAACGGAATTAAAAACCCACATTTAAAACTAGACATGGAAACAGGTACAGCAAGAAAACACATCTGAAAATAATATTGCAATCTCATATCTGATCTTAAACAACACCTTTTCTCCTTAGTAAATGCTGTGTCATTTCGAATTGCCGGTATAGTATTAATATTAATTGTAATAATAATAATAATAGTAATCATAGTAATAGTAATATAAATTAATATTAATTTCCTGTGTAATAAATGTCCATGTTAATTTGTTCATGGTTGATGCGAGCTACAAAACGAACTAGCTTCTAACATAAGGCTGAATCCCAAATCCCTCTCTAACCCCTAATCAAAGGCACCATTTGGTGTGTGGAACAAGGAATTGTACACCTTAATGCACTAGCTTTCCATTTATGCTATTTGAGATTCAACTCTGAATCTGCGTAAATTAGCTGATATTTGAAAATGGAATATCACACTCAAAGTCGTGCTGCTGTTCTGATATTTGGCACAACAGCCCTTCTTGTGTGATATTGTTTAGGTATGTCTCACCAGGTGTCTATCGTTTCTGAGATAACAATCGATTTGTAATCAATCCATATAGGTAATAACAAATTAATAATCAATTATGTATAAATATATAATTAATAATGATCAATTCATGATCAATCAATTTACGAATGTGGCCTTTAATATCCTTTATTAAATAAAAACAGATTAATCACAAATTCGTACTCTTTTAAATTTGCCAAAAATTTGTGTTACATAATTTATTAAGCGACCCAGAGCTTTACAGATATATCAAACAGCTACTAGATATAAAATTCAAGAAATGTAAATTCTGCATTGGTCCCAATTTCTAACAGTACTGGACTTTATCTTACTGGTTTATCTCAAAATAGGATTCATGAATGTTAGTATCCTGTAAGAGTTGTTAATTTTAATAGAAATTTACTGTTATTCCATATTCAGGAATGTACGCCTTACCTCATGAAAAAAGGCTGAAGCGAAGAATACCGCTGATTGGCTCACTAACTTGCCGGCCCCCTTTCTCAGCAAGGGCTTGTAAAAGTGTCTTTGGAATGAAAAGCACACACACAGAGTGAGAGAAAGAGAGAGATAGCAAGAGAGAGAGAGAGAGAGAGAGAGAGAGAGAGAGAGAGTGAAGGAGAGAGAGAGAGTAAACAGTCACTCAACACAGTAAATAAGCATGCATAATGTGCCAGACGGATCACATTATAGTGTCTCTTCATTACAGACTCGATACGCTCCACTGCGCTGTATTTTATACGGCTAACTCTTCAGCTGTCTACACTTCTTTGAAAAGCTTACCGAAGGCACCATTTATGGACAGGGATGTTCCAGTTTTGCCAGAAATAAGTTACACTTTCTGCATTCCTGAAAAGAAAAGGAGCAACATGGAAGAATTGAAATGTAGATCTGTGCTGCATCGTGATGATGCGAACTGGTACCACAGGTATCACAAAGCTGTTCGACGGGAACTATACAACTTCTGTGTTAGGGAATAAATTAACTTACCACCAGTCTCTGTAAAATTCTCGATCTCCAAATCTCAGAAGCTCAGCCACAAAGTTCATGGATGAGTGGAAAAACCAGTAAAAGAATATCAACCAGAGAAAGTGGTTGGGAACCTGACAGTCAAAGAAATGAAACAGCATTTATTCGCAGATGTTTTTCCCTTCCGTCTGGGTTAAGGTTTTAGACCTACAACATTTCAGCTGGGAAGAAACAACGGTTAAAATATTTTTTTAACAGCTCCTCTTGCTACTTACAGCTAGCCTAAGCAGGCGCTCAATCATCCTAGAGAAATCCATTTCCTGTGAAAGAAATGCAGGTTAATCCAACTCTCTACATGGTTGTTGCTGAAGTGAGAATGGTGCATTCTGGATCTAGATCATAGTAACAATACCTGCAATGGCTTCATTGAACTTTGTATGACTGGTACCATCCACTGATGAACAACAGAAAAGAGTACATGAGAAAATGATGAGCATTTTATCAAATCCCAGGAGAAATTATGATCAAAAATGTTTGATAGCATGATAGCAAAATAATATGGCATACCTGCTGTGTTAAGCCAACTAACAGCTGAATGAGCAGCAACTGTAAGACAGATGGTGACAATGGCAATACAAGTTATACATCATTCTGGTAAATTTTTACATATATATAATTTTTACACACACATACTATATATATATATATATATATATATATATATATATACACACACACAGTATATATATATATATATATATATATATAGGTGAAACTCGAAAAATTAGAATATTGTGCAAAAGTTCATTTATTTCAGTAATGCAACTTAAAAGGTGAAACTAATATATGAGATAGACTCATTACATGCAAAGCAAGATAGTTCAAGCCATGATTTGTCAAAATTGAGATGATTATGGCTTACAGCTCATGAAAACCCCAAATCCACAATCTAAAAAAAAATGCAATCAATTCATTATATGCAATCAATAAACCAAGGATTGCACATTGAACAATATCGGACCTCTGAAAAGTATAAGTATGCATATGTACTCAGTACTTGGTTTGGGCCCCTTTTGCAGCAATTTCTGCCTCAATGCGGCATGGCACGGAAGCTATCAGCCCGTGGCACTGCTGAGGTGTTATGGAAGACCAAAATGCTTCAATAGCGGCTTTCAGCTCTTCTGCATTGTTCAGTCTCATGTCTCTCATCTTTCTCTTGACAATGCCACATAGATTCTCTATGGGGGTTCAGGTCAGGTAAGTTTGCTGGCAATCAAGCACAGTAATCCCACGGTCATTGAACCAGGTTTTGGTGCTTTTGCCAGTGTGGGCAGGTGTCAAGTCCTGCTGAAAAATGAAGTCAGCATCCCCATAAAGCTCATCTGCGGAAGGAAACATGAAGTGCTCCAAAATCTCCTGGTAGACAGCTGCATTGATCATGGACTTAATGAAGCACAGCGGACCAACACCAGCAGATGACATGGCTCCCCAAATCAACACAAACTGTGGAAACTTCACACTGGACTTCAAGCATCTTGCAATGTGTGCCTCTCCATTCTTTCTCTAGACTCTGGGTACTTGGTTTCCAAATGAGATGCAAAAGTTGCTCTCATCAGAAAGGAGGACTTTGGACGACTGAGCAACAGACAAGTTCTTTTTTTCTTTAGCCCTGGTAAGACGCTTCTGACGTTGTTTATTGTTCAGGAGCGGCTTGACAAGAGGAATATGACATTTGAAGACCATGTCCAGGATCCATCTGTGTGTGGTGGCACTTGATGCACTGACTCCAGCCTCAGTCCACTCCTTGTGAAAGTCCCCAACACTTTTGAATGGCCTTTTCCTGACCATCTTCTCCAGGCTGCGGTCATCCCTGCTGCTTGTGCACCTTTTTCTTCCACACTTTTCCCTTACACATAATCTTCTATTAATGTGCTTTGATACAGCGCTTTGGGAACATCCAACTTCTTCTGCAATTACCTTTTGAGGCTTTCACTCCTTATGGAGGATGTCAGAGATGGTTTTCTGCACAACTGTCAGGTCAGCAGTCTTTCTCATGATTGTGCTTTTTACTGAACCAGACTGAGAGACCATTTAAAGGATCCGGAACCCTTTGCAGGTGTTATGGCTTAATTAGCTGATTAGAGTGGGACACTTTGAGCCTAAAATATTGAACCTTTTCACAATATTCTAATTTTCTGACATTGTGGATTTGGGGTTTTCATGAGCTGTACGACAATCATCTCAATTATGACAAATCACGGCTTGAACTATCTTGCTTTGCATATAATGAGTCTCTCATATATTAGTTTCACCTTTTAAGTTGCATTACTGAAATAAATGAACTTTTGCACGATATTACATTTTTTCGAGTTTCACCTGTATATATATAAACTGACTGATACACCTACCATCTCAAACAATCTCCTGAGCAGGAATCCCATACGTATGGATTTTGAACGAGGAAAGTTGAGCTCGTAGCACAACGTGGGAGCAAAAGCAAAATAATACAAATCTGGATGATGGAGAAAAAGTGGTACTATGTTACTTTTAATTTAATCCATATACCTCCATGAAGTCCATTATTTTTTTCATCTCAAAGCCTATAATTCATTAAATTATACAACTTATTCTTTATCTGTGCTTCAACCTACTGTAAATGGAATGTGTGCATATCCGAGACTGAGAACTTGTATTGAATTAGTCTTGTGTTGACGGAGGGGAATTAAAAAACCAACCAAAGTCAAAGCTTGATCGCTCACCTTTCAGAGAGAGATTTCCAGGGTAGGATACATACACCGTTCCGCTGGTTGACGGCGGCGCTGGACCTATCGTATGCAAACACAGTCAAGGGATGAGTGGATGGATGTGAGTTCATTTACACCCAAGCCAGCCTTAAGTTACGTGGGCAGCACTGGCTCAACGGTAACAGGCTACTGCTATCAATATCACCATCGGTAGCACCTGATACTGCTGCTCTGACTCTGCTGCAGGTGAATTTGAATACTGTAGGAGGTGTAGGAGACGAGCAAAAGAAAACAAACAAAGAATCATTGCGACTTTATATGATTATGAGTTAGTTAGTTGTGAAATCTATATGCCCTTGTGTCAACATCTACTTCTCAAAATCCATAGGGTTATGGAGAACGTTTCATGTGGGTTACTGAATAGGATGAATCTGTTGGGATAGGATTTTGAGAGTTTGGCGTTTCTTTGCAAGACCAGAAGACGAATCCTGAAAAATCTGGGTCACAGGTATCTTCTGACAAAAAGTCAAAGAGACAGCACATTCAAATCACGATACTTGGGGAACGTTGTGGGCATGCAATGACATGTGACAAGTTGCAAATAAGTGTCCAGAAATGCAAACAGACTAGTGCTGAAAAATGATCTCAGAATTGCGAATTGTAGCCAGAAATGTTGCATCACATGCTTTCACCTGAAGCACAGCAAGGCAGAAGAGAAAAGAGGTAGAGCTAGGAGATCATTAAAAAATTTTTTCAAAGCTTTGGAACTAATTTTGTTGAGAATTTAGCGCAGGCCTCAGGTTAATTTGTATATGATGATGATGTAGAGAAAGACTATTTTAAGTATCACATTTTGGGCAAATGAGCTTGCTTAGCCTATTCATACATCAGGTTTCAAACATGTCATATTATTTCACACCAGGTGTCTGTCCTTTCTCAATAATAATTGATTTATAATCAGTCCAAATAACTAAAATAGATAATCCACTCATACATCTAAAAACCTCGACTCCAACTAGGGGCCATTAGATTACCATTGTATTTATTCCCATTGTACAACTGTGGTGGGACCGCCTCATTCACATGCGCAGTCACACACTACAGGCAATTTGGGAACACCAATTAATCTGGAACCTGGAGAAAACCCACCAGACACGGGGAGAACATGCAAACTCCATGCACACCGACACCTAGGACGGAATCGAACCCTGACCCTGGAGGTGCGAGGCAGCCAAAATGGATAATAATTAATTATAATCACATAATCACATCATGACAAATCAATTTCTGAAATTTGTCCGGGATTAAAAAAAAATAGATCAAACATTCGTGCACATTTCATTTGTCCAAAGTTTTAAGATGTGTTACTTTGTGTTACATAATTTCGGAAATTTCTTAAAAGTGTACGCTCAGCATTGGTCCCAAACCGAGTAACGAGAAGGAACAAACATGTCCTAAACAAATATACTAGTATACATTTACTATGGACTAGTTACTAAAATAACCACAAATAAATACATAAAATGAAGATGAGTGAGTTATGGCAGCTCAAGACATTACACGTAGAGAACATTTATCAAGACGAATTTTGATCCACAAACAGCTGATTTGCCATCAGCAAAAGAAAAGAAACAATAATTAATTGTTTATCCAGGTTTCCTTTTGGGTGGTCACGCTGTGCTCTTAGTACGTAATTGCAGTACAGACATCCCATTTAAACAGGAATACAAAATGCAGACACAGCACTCTGCTAGAGTAAGATAAGAATTTAATACATATACGTAATGG
Source organism: Clarias fuscus (assembly GCA_030347435.1). Lineage (NCBI taxonomy): Eukaryota > Metazoa > Chordata > Actinopteri > Siluriformes > Clariidae > Clarias > Clarias fuscus. The sequence goes on along the minus strand of CM059207.1, from coordinate 15,980,776 downwards.
TCAAAGAAGCATGATCTCGATTTTAAACACACCGAAACATTGCTATTCCTATTTCATTAAGAACGGTGCAGCGCTTATACAGCCCACTGAGTTCCACAACTAATTCTGCAGTGAATTTGTGCACAATTCTGTTTTTATTCCGTGCACTCTTAAAATTATTTTGAAAATATTGATATCTACAGTAACTCTGTCATATGTATGTGGCATAAACATGAAAAAAAAAAAAAAAGAATTTAGCAGACTCCTTGGTGAGCATGATCAGTATGGAGGACCTGCAGGTTGATTCTCCTTGCCTAAAGGATAGTGAGTGTACTCACATGACAGTGATCTGGACAGACTGCGAGCCTTCGCCTGCATCCTTTCCCTGCACCACCTGTTCACGTCCTTATACGAGTAGAGCTTCAGAAACAGGATAGTGTAGACAGCCAGCGCAAAGGCACTGCCAACTAAACGGAGCCAAGAGCGCAAGAGCAAATGAGGAAAGAAGACAATGTTGAGAAACTGTCTGCATAAAACACATATAGCAAATATGTTCTATAAAAATACAAGCGCAGTTGTCGTTAAAGTGACCAAATGCAAATCACAATATGACATTTCTAATAGCCTGGATCATCAATTCAAACCGAAGTGCATGCAGACAACCCATAACTCAGTAATAAAACTGAAATTGTCATAACACAAGCCGATAAGCAACCTGATGACACAGTGCTGGCACTGAAAACATGTGTGTAGGCCACCACAGCTTTATCAATAGCAGCCATATGCCGGGTGGAAATGGCCCATGCGGGGACTCTTGAGCTCGGCTCTAATGCCAGTAGCAGCCCGAGTGGCCTCACCGCTGACCTTACTGTCTCATACCGAGGGTGGACTGTGGCACAAACCCAACAGATGGAGTGCCTTTGGCACCTCCCATTGTGCTAACAGATGAGGCAGAGCGGCAGTGCCAGAAAAAAGGTTTACACCAGGGGAAATAAGGCGATATGTTTCCCACTAGCTACTAGACAAGCTGCGAGGAGCCTTAACAGCTTTATGAGAGCACTATAAATGTAACATAAGAGGATATTCAGCACTTATAGAAATTATATATGTTTATCAGTCTATTGATGATTATTTTAATTATTTCATTTCTAAAAACTAATTTCAGGTGATGATGATGCCGTCAATGTTTGGAGACACTTTGTTTTGAAGTTTCCAAATGGATCTGTGATACATTAAGGATGTTTCCTAATGCTGATCATGCAAACTCATATAACTCTATTGTTTGGAGTATATCTGGGATGGAGCAGCCATAGTGCTTTTCTCACCTGGTGTTACAGAGGGCAGCATGAGCACAGTGACCACTGGAAAGCACAAGATTACTGACAGATTGATGATATGAATAATCAGACCAATCTGCTCAGTGAAGGTTCCCTGGGTGAAGAAAAAAAAATCAGAACTCAGATATGCTTTTCTTACTTATTCATTATTATAAAAGAAAAATTACAACCACACATCAGAGATTCTTGAGCAATTTTGAGCCCATGTACGGCATGATCTATTGTATATGCCTTTACTTGTTGTGTAATGGTTTGGGTTTGAAGTTGGCAAACTTACAAGAGCTAATTTCCTTTCTGTGTACAGCGCCAAAAGTATGAACACATTCGAACCTGGAAGAAGACAGAAATGCATTATGAAGCACAATGTATCTATGCAAACAAACAAACAAACAAACAAAAACAATAAAGTCCTTAAATACTGTAAATACAGTTTGCTCCTTGTCCAATAATCTCCCAGACTTACACTCCATACTATATTAAATACATGACTTTCCTGCAAGTGTAACATGTAAGTTATTAATACATTAAGATATGAAGAGATTTACTGATATGGTACAAAAATTATCGCATTTGTTTAAAAGTGGTGCAATTTGCCCCAAATCAGCCACTTCATCCTAACTTAAGCACAAATAATTAGAGTTTTTTTTTCTCCCATTAACAATCTGTAATCTTGCTTTGCTCTAAATTAAAAGTCCTCCTTGTCATTTCTGCATGAGTTGATCCATATCCATGCACAGATAAGCACAGAGGGATTTTACACTCTAACAAGCTAAGAATCTCCGAACGAAATGCAAAATGTAACATTTACAGTACTTTTAAGGAAAAGGAAGGATGAAGCGCCAGACACCCGTTAATTAATTATATATGCATACAGAGATTTAATATGCATCTGACATACAGCAGCACTCTGCAGCACAGGAGCTTTTTAGTATGTCACCAATCAAAACAGGGTCAACCTTTTGCCCTCAGAATTAACCCAGTGACAAGCATGATACACACACACACACATACACAAACACACACAACATCACAGTGATAGAGCTGAAAGTGTGCTTAGCAGAGTCTTAACAGAGTAAAGATAAGCAGAAAAACACACACCTTTCATCCAGTAACAGAATTACTTCTTTTGAAACGGATTACCGAAACAGAATAATTTATTTTGCAAAGAAAACATGCACGCACACACACACACACACACACACACACACACACACACACACACACACACACACACAGTTCCACATAGAGCATTACAATGCTGATGGATTGTGCCTGAATAAAGCCTCAGAAACAAAAGGGAGGAAGTTTTTCTCTCTAAGAAGCCACTGTGCAATCACTCTCTCTTAGACCTTTGCGGTGTACAGTATGTGTACTTTAAAAGACTGACAGGTTGTCCGACTGTTTCTTTACCTGCAAGACTTACAGTGAGATTTAAGTAAATGGTTTGGTCTGTCAAACGCTTATTGTAAAAAAACAATGCCTCAACTTAACCATATATGATTAAATACATTTATGATAAAACTATTCGACTTCTAAACAAACTAGAAGAATGCTTTATAGAAGGTAAGGCTTAACATACCAATGACCAGGCATCCGGCAGGCCAACTATACGGGTCCTTCAGGAACAACGACACCACTTGAATGGGATCCACTAACACACCGTACCTTGAAACACCAGCAGGTAATTACGCATTAACTAAGTGATACTCATTGACATTTATGCATTCTTCTGACACAATCTTTCCCCCACTTTCTTGTTTTTCTTCTTGTTACAAAGAACACATGTCTCTACCTGTCTCACCTGCACGTCTTCTCTAACCGTGTTTTATAAACGTTTGTTTTGCATGTGAAAGTGTTCGCATGGCTGTGACTAGAGCTGGCAGCTGGAACGTAACTGCTCGCCTACAGTGGAGTACAACATGATAGTACCATATGGTGCCCTCAGCATGGGGCGCAGCAGTCCCACTGAGTCAGAGCTGGTCCTGTGCATGCACGCAGCAACCTAAACATCTCTACTATTCCAATCATTATAGTTACTAGTTAGGTGGGGTCTTAGACATATGGCTCCCTACAACAAGTGTTCGTTATCTCAAAACCGGCCTCCGGGAATGACACCAAAGAGAATTTTTAATGAAGAAAGCTAGCTGAGCGTCTTGGAGCCTGGGCCAGTGTGTAAAGTCTACAAACCTGAGAAGGTTTTCCAAGAACATACGGGCATTGCTCAAGATCTGTAACACAAGAAAGACACACAAGAGTCACACAGGAACTACAAAGCGACTATGATGTAATTATTTATAACTAATATTAATATCACTGCACATATCATTCTGAAATCAAATTATATTTGATTTAAAAATAGGACATTCTATGGCAGTGAAACTGAAGAATATATAAAACCATCCGGTGTTAATTCGTAAACCCTCAACGGCAGAATGAAACATGTAAATGAATCCATCTCGTTTTGCAATGGAGAATATGAACAAGCTAACCTGAGCTTGGGTTCAAGAAGTCGAGCTGTTTCCGGAAATCTATTCTTAGGTGCCACTTGGCACTGGCTGTGTCCCCCAAACACACTGCGGAACAATGATTCATCGAACGCCAAGTGAGTGTCATGCCACACACTTCAGCAAGATCACTCGTTTAGAAGCTACTTTAAATGCATCCAGGAATGATAATGTGATTTTTTCTGATGATTACAATATTACAGAAAAAATCTATTACAGGTTCTTTACTGTCATGCTCATTGTCTTTATATTACACACCATCAAGCAGCTCATTACACTAATACTCACGATATTGTATTACTGACTATTGTAACAGTCATCCTATTATAAGGCCGTATGTGTGTGTGTGTGTGTGCGTGCTTGTTTTATTTGGCCACGGTTATAACTCGACTATGCAATCAGCCCATCATGTGACAGCAGCATAATGCATAAAATACATGTCAAGAGCTTCAGTAAACATGCACATCAGCTCTTTTTAAATCTTTACCGCTCTAGTTTTGGTGAGTCTGAGCCCAATGCAGTCTCAGATTGAACCTGATGTGATCTTCTGTTCTGCCTTGTGGTGTGGCTGCCTGTGCATTCTGAGTTGCTTTTCTGCTCGCATTGTTGTAACGAGATGTTCATTTAGTTAGCCATTCTCCTCCCTCATTAACGAGGTCTTTCAGCCTGCAGACCTCACAGGATGTTTTCCCCTCTGCATCTAAACTCTACATGTGAAAATCTAACATACTCAAATCAGCCCGTTTGCCACCAAAAGCTCTGCCACGGTCAGAGTTACTGAGGTCACATTTCCTCCATTCGGATGTACAATACGAACATTAACTGGAGGTCTTGATCTGAAGCTGCATGATTTTATGCAAGTGCCTGAACACGGAAACGTATTTACACTCCTATCTGAAAACCCACCTAGGCACAATTTAGCATAGTCGGTCTACCTACTGGCATGTGTCTGGGAGGAAGAAGCCTATAGCCAGACAGAGGGTAAACATGCCTGCTGTGCCACCTACGCATTCTACTCATTTCCAAATTTCAGATGAGTATATGCTTACTGAGCATCCCATTTCAGATTAAGTTTCCTTTTGTGATTATAATTACCTCCACTCTGCTGGGAACGCTTTCCCATAGATTCTTGAGCATGGCTGTGGAGATTTGCATATTTAGCCACTCCCTGACTTTGTGTACGGAGGGCGTTGTCATGCTGGAACAGGTCTGGGCCTGCGAGTTTACAGCATACAAAGTCACCCAATATAATTGTGTGACTACAAACAAGGGGCAACCTGCAGTTCTGAAAAAATGAGGCCAAAGTGCAAGGTCGAAACGCGCGGTTCCCCTAATGGCCACATGGGTCAAAAGTGAGTCAATCCCCAAAGACCCCTATCTTAAAAGAAAGATGTATAAATGAATAATTATAAAAATATAATACATAACTATAATAAACAAATAAATGTTTGTGACACTGTCTGAAATAAATTCTCAATCAGCTTCTTAGGTCATTATTTCTTGCCATTAAAGCCTCCAGTGAGGCAATGTTCACCAGCTGTTTTGAAGTGAAGCTGTGAAGGGTGGTAGATCTCAAAACAAATGAAAGTACTGAAGTCATATGACATACAAACTCACAGGGTGAGGCCTTCTGAGCAACAAGAAGGATGGGCTGTGATCAAAGACTGTTACATCACTCCAAAAAGTTACGCCATGACTCATGCATGTGAATGAAGCAAGACTGATGACTATACATGATTTACACATGTGGGACAGGAAAAAGGAGAGACTAGTGCGGATTGACACACACATACACACACACGCACACACACACACACACACACACACATATATATATATATATACTTCCACTACATTCAGTCTACAATTTCAATCTCTGATATATATGCATGTAGACAAAGAATAAGAATCAAACTCACCAGCATGACAACACACCAGTTCAGAATGCCTCTGTAATTTCTGAAACTGCTTGCAGAACTCAGCATCGACTCTTGCAACCTGTGGCAACTGTGAGAATGGGAGTGAAGCAATTGATTTAATCAATTAATCAAGCAGCTAAAACTGTTCTGCAATGTGGACCACATTAATGGACTTTTCTCTGTATGGCATAGTAAAGCAACAGCAATTTTCTGTGGCAATAAAGAAACCTAATAAGGAGAATCTGTGTATTAGGCATCACTAATTAAAGTACAGGGTGATCAGAAAGCATATATTACACAAAACCAATTCTAGGCACATACATTCTGTATGCGTTACTGCAATGTATACATCTAAAATTGTATTAAATTGCCTATGTAATGCCCCGACATTCATGTTGCTATATAGAATAATTTTGGGGCTGCAAATTTTGATAAAAAATTGCAGCTATTTTAACACACATTGCGATTGTGGTTTAAACTACAACATTCAACCATTTTTTTGGGCCGTTTAGTCTTTAAACGTTTTTATATAGTGGAAAAGCAAATAATGGCACTAGAAGTAGTTGCATGAAGGCAACCTTTTATTTCCAGTCTCTTGTGTTTATCAGTTTCTGAAATCTCCCTTTTTTACAACAATGCCTCAGTGATCTTTGATAAATAATATTTGATAACATCTGTAATTTTCTTATCTCTTCAATGTTTTCTCATTCGGCCTGATGCCTGCAAGTCCATTAATTATTTATATTAATATTTTAAAAAAGGACTAGTAATAAAGTAACCTTTATTGGTCACCAAAACCAGAAACACACAACTAGTTTAAAACAAACAATACACTAATGAACAAGGCTGTTTTAGCAGGAGTCTCTGAGTTGGCGGAGTCATATTCAACACAGTATATATTACCAGTCAAAAGTCTGAATTTATTTTCTACATTCTAGAACAATACTGATTTCAAAGATTTCAAAACTAATAAATAACACATATGGCACTAAGTAATTAAGCTTAGTTTATCATTAACACTAGATTTTCATTAAGGAAAATAGGTTATCATTAAGACTAGATTTTATATTCTCACAACAACAACAGCAGCCAGTTGTTATTTTATGACAAGAAGGTCAGCTGTTCTGGAATAGTTCTTACAAGAACAGTATTGTCAAGTACAGTTTTTCAAAAACCCATTAAGCATCATGATGAAACTGGGTCTCATGAAGATCATCCCAGGAAACCAAGCCCGAAACGTACCTCTGCTGCAGAGAAGTTCATTTAGAGTCACCAGCCTCAAAAATCATCAGTTAACAACACCTCAGATTAGAGCCGTTATGAAGGGATTACAGAGCACAAGTAGCAGACAAATCTCAATATCAACTGTTCAAAGATTTCACATGCCTTCATCATTGTTTTACAATGTACAGTAGGAATGAATAAAAATCAGGAGCGACCATGGATTTAGAAGGTGTATCCACACTTTTGACTGGTAGTGTCCTTGAGGCAAAACTTCACAGGAATTACAGACTATTCATAGTACGTACATTACCTGTGACAAAATCGTCCTTTTTAGATTAGATAATTGCACGGGTTCACACTGCGATTTCGATTTCTGTACGATTCCTTGTGCAGCACTAATACATTTTACAGTGACTGTACATAACCGGGAAAAAACGTAATTTTCACTGTAGAGTGTTTTATCTAATACAGCTCGGTGTAACGACACTAAACTTGGTGCTCTGCAACATAACATTTGTTGCTAATTAACTCAGCTGACTAACTCATCTGTAGAAATGATTTAAAACGTAATCTTTAGGCAGTACCCAAGACAACTTTAGCATGAAGACCTCTATGGTGTTCACATACACTGCTGCAGTTATACTTGTACACAGTTCACTGGCACCTGTCCTGAGTTGTGGTTTATTATGCAGTCACACCCTCCTTTTCTTAAAACATGGACTGCATCTGTACGAAGTGCTGTATACAGTGTTTACTGTACAAACTGCTAAACTGTACCGTAAAATACACTCACCACAAACTATTTATATATATATATATATATAAAAATCACAATTATTCTCCAGAGTTCCAGAATAACCGCCCCCCTCTCTCTCTCACCTCAGGTTATCATTAAGACTAGATTTTCTCTTCTCCTCGGGTAAAAACCGTGTGTGTGCCTCCTGTCCCTTGACTTTGGGTTTAGTCCATGTAGGACTGCTGTAGGTTTCTGCTGCGCTCGTGCCATTCAGACGTTTCACGAGCTCACCCTTGGCGCTCGTGATGGTCGCGCGCCTTCGGCTGCGAGTTAGCGGACGGAAGTCGTTCTCGTCGCACATGACCGCGCTCTGACAGTCCGACGCTGTTAAGACTTTCAAAACTCAAACGCATATGAAGCACGTTCCACTCGTATCCATCGCCTTTGCTTGAAGCAAACCACTCCTCTAAAACGGAAATTGCATCGCGTTTTTACAGGGAGTCGGTTTTTTTTTTCTCCACGTCACAACTTCCCGTGCTCACGCTGAACTTTTCCCTGGACGTCTATTTCCGGACTTTCAAAACTCTGAGAGAGCAGCTTCCTGGCTCGAACCAATAGCAGTCCAAAGACGACAGCCAACGAAGAGAAAGTGGCTACGTCAGCACCCCATTTGTTCTATTTATTTATTTTTGCACATACATTTACAAAAGCATGACAGGGAGCTCAAATACACAGAAAATGAATTCAAATAACAGTGATTGGTTGAAGTACATCAGATAAGCAATCTATATAAATAAAAGAAAGTTTTAGTCTGCTCAGAACTCGCTCTTTCAATGATATCTTTGCGTTTCATATATTGGAGGACCAGAAACCACTCACTCACTTATCGTCTATCCCGCTTTATCCTCCATACAGGGGCGAGGGAGGCCTGGAGCCTGTACCAGGACACATGGGGTACACCATGGACTGGGTGCCAATCTATTGCAGGGCACACACATACACATACACACACACTACGGACAACTTGGGAACACCAATTAGCCCAATCTGCATGTCTTTGAACTGTGGAAGGAAACCCACCAAGCATGGGGAGAACATGCAAACATGTGCACACAGACCTGAGGCCGGAATCAAACCCGGAACCTGGAGGTTAATTATAAAATCTAAACTGAACACTTTTAATGGTATTACTTAATATAACAAACCCAAACAAAATTTTGTGAAATGACAGTTTTTCAAAAATTAAGGGGTTCATCTTTGTTGCAGGCAGACATGTACGTGGGCTTCAACCTGAAATCATAATATCACTGATTAGCTTATTTTTAGTTTTAACCTTTTAACAATTTCTACAAACTCTTTAACTGTCAATGACAGGTACTTCCGCTAGGCATACATAATAACAATTCTTATAAGAAATCATCAGAAATAATAAGCATTTCACTTTATATCATACTGTGTATGACTGGGTATGTGACAAATAAAATTTGAACTTGAAATTTAATTTGAATCAATAAGAACAAAGCTAATAAAACTAACAAAATAGAGAACCATGATGATTCTAATAACACAACAAGAAACAAGTAAGAATAAATAGAAATGAATAAAAATCAGGAGCGACCATGGATTTAGAAGGTGTATCCAAACTTTTGATTGGTAGTGTCCTTCAGGCATAACTACACAGGAATTACAGACTATTCATAGTACATTACCTGTGACAAGATCGTCCTTTTTTGGCATTAGATAATTGCACAGGTTCATACTGCGATTTCGATTTTTGTACGATTCACTGTGCCGTGCTAATACATTTTAAAAGAGTGAATACACTCTGCAAAAAAAAAGAATTTTTTTTTTTTAATTCACTCGAGAGTGTTCTATCTGTGTAACAACAATAAACTTGGTGCTCTGCAACATAACATTTGTTACTAATTAACTTAATCTTAATCTTTAGGCAGTCTTCAAGACTTGATGTCTATGGTGTTAACATACACTGCTGCAGTAATACTTGTACATAGTTCACAGGCAATTGTTGGACCTCTGTGAGGTACATTGTTGGACCTCTGTGGTCCAACAACTGTAGGGGCCATGGAGGCCAATGGTGATTACTATTGTATTATTCCCATTTTACAACCATGGTGGGTCCTCTGGTCAACATTCACATGCGCATTCACACACTACAGGTAATTTGAGAACGCCAGTTAACCTAATCTGCATGTCTTTGGACTATTGGGGGAAAACTGAGTACATGAAGGAAACCCCTCAAGTACGAGGAGAACATGCAAACTCCATGCACACAGACCCCTGGGGTGGGTGGAATTGAACCTGGACCCTGGTGCAGGGTGACAGTGCTAACCACTAAGCCACCATGATATATAGGTCTAATTGGACTCAAATGAGCTCTGAAAGTGTTAAATCGATAGTGTGATTTTACTGCGTAGGAATGTCCAATATATTGAACCAGCTTGATACATACCTGTCAGTTTCTTGTATTTCTTTTATCATAGTCATAGATGACAATGTAAAGCTCTTATTAAACTCTGATGATTTTCTTGAAGTCAGGTCATATAAAGCATATAAAGAAAATAAAGAAAAAGAGCAGAAATAGAAGTTAGGTTTTTGTAATATGATGTGATCTTTCCTATGCCTCTATGCCCAAAAAGCACCCCCCGCATTGTGTTTCCTGATTTCTTACATGGTGACGCTTCCTATAGCCCATGTTCAGTCAACCCTTTTGTTTAAAATGCAAATGTATTTCCTATTGTCTTTCCCTCTCAGGGTGTCTCTATGACTTACATGTTGACAGATTTTTTTTTTTTTTTTTTTTTTAATGTACGCAATTATGTCACACAGGGCATCTGCCCAAAAGCATAAATATGCTCTCTTTAATGATAATGGGGTTAATAAACACAGATCTTCAGCATCTTGGGTGTGTTTGTTTGTCCGTCTCTCCTGGTTCGAACACCGGCTGGTCAAGTGCATTGAAGTCTGGTGTACACAACAAGTAATAATTCTTCTTCTTTTCACTGATCTTAAAACTTAACAATTTGGCCACTCTTCTTAAACCTAACTGATTAAAAAAAATTTTTCCATCACAGTAACATGAATAAAAGTGTATATGACTTTACAATTTGTACAGCTACTTTACTATCTTGTACAATTGTCACTACGAGTAGCAATAATAACCCAACCATCAATGTGTGTTTGTCCTACACATTTGCCACAAAATAAAATACACAAAAAGGCATTAATTCCCGGCAGTTTTCCTGCCCTCTGTTTGCCTTCCTGCCTCGCCTGTCAAACAGAGGGCCTGGGCTCCGTGGGGTGGAGACGAATCTGTTAGTTGTAAGGTATTGGCCCGGCTGTGAGAGTGTCCTTGGAGCTGTAATGAAGTCTGGAATCTGAAATCAGTCACTCCAGCACAGTGGATAAAGCTCAAAGCTTTATCTTGCAAGTGTGCCACTTTTACTCAGAATCATTACAGAGTGAAAGCTAGTCTATCTCAGTTGCAATCCAGGCAGACTGATAGACAGTTCACTGGTGGCATCCCATGTCAGCACTTTTTGCAGTTGAGCCAAGGTCTCAGCTCCTGATTTTCCTGTTTCTGATTTCTATTCCTCTGTCTATCCTTTGCCATAAAAGTGATATCTGGCTATGCCAGTTTAATTAATGTGCCCTCTGTTATGCTTAGAAAACTACAGAGATACTGACATGACATGTTGCTTTAAGGAGTGGCCATGAATTGAATCGCTGAGGCCACCATTTTTACGTCTTGTTCACTATGTCCACAAAAAAGGTCCACAATTAAATCCATCATAAAGAAAGGTTATGCAATCCAGTACAAAATGCTCACACTGTTTAGCTGATAAAATTTATGAATATTGCATAATACCTCTTAGTTACTATACTGAACACAATGTGTAACAACAAAATTTCAATTGTACACAAGCACACAGATAATAAGCAATCTGTAGAGTAAAACTCCATTTGTGAATAAACCTGAGTTTAACTTATCACAAATACCTGTTTCAGTGGGCAAAAGCTAGAAGGAATGGTCATCTCAGTTTTTAACACAGCAAGACACTGAGATGCAATTCCTTCTAGCTTTTGCCCACAGCAGCAGGTATTTGTGATTAGTGAAAATTGTAACATTTTTTAACCACTTTTTAAATAATTTAAAATAATTTTGAGGCCATGAGTTGTTTTCACCCTACTTCTCCACTTCCTCCACTGGCTTCCTAATAACCACAAAACTCTAATAACACCTTGCACTGCAGCACATTTCCTCTGGGCCTCCAGTACTGCTCGACTGGTCCTACAGTACCATCTCTCAAGGATCGAGGAAGACATGCATCCAGACTGTTTTCTGTCCAGGCTCCTTGGTGGTGAAAAGATCTTCCTCTAGATGTCCGTACATCTGAGTCACTGGCATTCTGTAAGCGACAACTAAGGACTGTTTCTTAGGTACATTTACATTAAGGCATTTGGCAGACACTGTTATCTAGAGCGACTTACATTTTTTAAGATCTCATTATACATCTGAGCACCTCGCTCAAAGGTTCCAATAGTGGTAACTTACATCTACATCTAGGCATTTGGCAGACGCCCTTATCCAGAGCGACTCACATTTTTTTTATCTCATTACATCTGAGCAATTGAGGGTTAAGGGCCTTGCTCAAGGGCCCAACAGTGGCAACTTGGTGGTCGTGGGGTTTGAACCTGGGATCTTCCAACCCATAGTCCAATGCCTTAATCACTGAGATACCCCTGAGGTACATGCAACAAATAAACAAACCAACAAAAACATTTTGCATTTGTAAAAACACTTTAACACACTGTGTGTGGGATAAGTATGTGATCTTCACTGAAGGCTGATGATTCTGCTGTCATACTTTGCATTTGGAGGGCTGTTCGTGACTGGCAGCACTGCAGCCTGAGAAAACATGTTTTTTGAACTTGGATGTATTTTCTCTAAAGAATAGCAACGATAATTGTGTTTATCAAAGTATAACACCTTAAATTGCAGTTCATGTAAGTGTTAGTGCTTGTTAGACGGGGCTACTCTTGCTAGTTGAGAGTGTGAGTTCCCAGCAAACCATCTCAGGATTTCAGAATTCTCCACGATGATAAGCTGAGGATTCCAGATTTTCCCAGCACGATCAGCTACAAGTTGCAGAAATCTTCACCATGATCAGCTTTTGATACTAGAATTCCTCAACATGATCATCTATGGGTTTTAGAATACTCTAACAAGACTGGCTAATAATAGTAGAATTTTACACTATGATCAGCTGATGATACTAGAGTTCTCCGCCATGATCAGCTGAGGATTTTGTTACTCCCCAACATGACCAGCTGATAATTCTAGAATTCTTCAACACAATTATCTATGGGTTCTAGAGTACTCTAACAAGACTGGTTAATGATGCTAGACTTTTCCACAATGATAAGCTGATAATTCTAGCGTTCTCAAAAGCAATAAGATGATGATTCTAGAATTGTCAGGATCAGCTAATGCTTTTATGACTTGTCTTATTACCCAGGACATCCTGTGCCTTGCAACAAGCACATGAATAAGAACATTTTATACCTATAAATACCTGTATTAATAACATTTAAATATGTTTAGGATACATTTTGAAATAATAGCAAATATTAAAGCAAAATGATTGTAAAATTGGCTTTAGGAAATGACAGCTCTGCTGTGCACAATGTAATTATGTAAACAGCACCTGCTGGATGCCTTTATCAAGTGGCTTTTAGTCTTTGTGGAAAAAAATATTTTCACATCAGTCAAAATGGCATTGGTAAAAAATAAATAAAATAAAAACCTGTATAACACTCTACTGTAGTATGCCTTCATCACTACTTCAGAGGCACAGTGTAAAATCTCATCAAAACATTTTAATTTAGTTACTATTGATGTGTTATCTTGCTAAAGATGTATTTGACTGCTAATGCCCAGCATGATTATAATTAAGTTGATATTGATTAAACAACCTTTGAGGCAACAAATGAGTGAGACTTTAGCCAAGTACAAAGACCCTGTGCACTTTGGGTTACTAGGGTTTTATCTGTTCTGGCACAGGCATGAGCACTTTGGCTTTGTTCAGTGACTGCTGCCTCTAAAGTTGAATATACATATTTTAGGTTGAAACAATGCTTTCTGTTTTTATGGCTATCCACGTTATAGCGTATACCTGTATGTAAGATGATGCATTATATTAGCTTGGAAATTTGTTGGATTAGAATAGTATAAAGAATTTTTCTCATGACATAGAAATGGAGCCTGGTTCTTTCATAGAATTACAATTTCTCTTCACTGGAACAAAGAGGCCCTAAGGTGTTCCAGTTTGATTAAGGATCCTGTGCAAAAAAAAAGTCAGGCTCATGAAGACATGGAGTGAAGAATTTGAGTGGCCTGCACAAGGTCCTGACCTCAAGTCCACTAAACACCTTTTGGATGAGCTTGAACATTGACTGCACACCAGATCTCTTTATCTGACATCAGAGCTCGGCCTTATTTATGTTCTTGTGGTTGCCTGGGCAAATCTCCACAGTCCTGTTCCAAAATTTATCAGAAAGCCTTCCCATAAAAAAGTTGTAATAAATCTTAAAGGGGCTGGTAAATAAGCACACCTGATGGCTCAGGTGTCACATGGTGTAAATTTACCTGAAAACAAATGCTCTTATAACTTTTAATGTATTCATTCAAAATTCTAAATTTCGAAAATTGTATTTGTCACATACACAGCCGTACACAGTATGATATGCAGGGAAATGCTTATATGACACCCCCCCCTTGATCTTAAAAGAAAGTTTTCTCTGCGACAATAAATTGTACTACTAAGTACAATTAATTTAAAAAATTGTTTATTTAAACAGAGAAATGAGAAAATTCATTATATTTATTTATTTAGAAAATATGAGACAAGGTTTCTATTAAAATAGAATTGAAATAGAAGTGTATAAGGTGTTAAGTGTATAAAGGATAACTTACAGCTGTGTGCAGTTTCTGTAGTCCTCATCTTCAGTAACAGCTTTATTTTATTTTGGACTGGATCCAGAGCCTATCCAGGGAACACTGGAGTGTGAGATGGAAATACAGCCTGGATGGTACTCCAGTTCATAGTTAACGGTCTATAGATATGGTTAAGCGTAATTTTATACACAACACAGTAGTACCTAAATTAATCTACAATATTGATGTTCACAAGGCGATCATGCTAAATATTAATTAGAGGCAGGTTCATCATCTAATTGCCTTTGCTCTGTTGAACAAAACATGACCATAACAATTACAAGCAAACTATATATTGTTAAGATAAATTATTATATATATATATATATATATATATATATATATATATATATATATATATATATATATATATATATATATATATTT
Source organism: Clarias fuscus (assembly GCA_030347435.1). Taxonomy (NCBI): domain Eukaryota; kingdom Metazoa; phylum Chordata; class Actinopteri; order Siluriformes; family Clariidae; genus Clarias; species Clarias fuscus. The sequence goes on along the minus strand of CM059207.1, from coordinate 15,965,675 downwards.
TTTTTTTTAAATCATATTCAACAATATTTGTCAAAGTCCAGAGCTGAGAATCAACAATCCTAGTTTAGACTATAGAGCTGGTGGAACAATATGATGCAAAGAAAAAAACCACAATCATCCATTTGTTTACCTTTAATAAGTGCTTTATCACAGTAAGAGTCAAGGTGGCCCATGGTGGATCTGAATCCTATTTCAGTAACATAGATTGCAAGTCACGTGCACATGTCATTACTCAGTAATTAGCAATAAGTTACATGTGTTTTTTTTTTCAATATTACTATGTAACTCCTGCACATCCTAAACAAATTGCAGTACATGTTTCTATTCTTATTCTTTGTAAGAAGGTACTCTATAATGCCCATGTCCTACAGTAGCTATAACTACATATTGTCTTACAAAGGCTGCTAAAAATGCTCTGTTCAGCGGAAAAGCCCATGCATGCTGATGGTGATGCTGCAGAAACTGCAGGGAGGCGCGCACACACACACACACACACACACACACACACACACACACACACACACACACACACACACACACACACACACACGCACACACACACACACACACATGCACACACACTGTAGGCGTGGGATGGAGATATAAGCCTACATCACTCAGGATATTATAGAACTGCACAGCTGAGCGCAACTGAAAAAGACAGAATTATTTAAATCTAACATTACTTAGACCCCCTACTAATTAGCAGATACTGAGAGAGTGGTAGTAGAGAGGAGTAGTGGGTGGTATGACAATATATAAAATTTGTTGTTTCTAGGTCAGTGTTTTATCACATTAAGCCATGTTAAGCTGCTTCTTTATAATGGGTTTCTATAGAGCTGAAAAAGCTTAATGTGGAAATGATTGTGTTCTTTTTTTAATACTCTTTTTATCCTTTGGGCAGCAGATAGTGTTTACGACAAGGTAATGCTTGATTGATTTGGCATGATTTAGTTGTTATTTTGGTAGTAAGGGTACTTTATTATTGCAAATTCCCCATTCTGCTCCCACACTAAGAACATGCGGATCAGGTGCTTAGTATTATTATTTTTTTGGTCCAGCTAACTTTTTTAGTTTCCTCTTTAGTTTCGTCCAGACATATGTGGACTGGCTACATTTAATTGCTAGTTAGTGTAAATGTGTGCGCGTGGTGCCCTGTGATAGAGTGACATTCCGTTGCCTTACCTGGAGTGACCACGGCAACCCTGACCACGATAAATCTGATAATAAGGATGCGTGGATGATTAGATATAGTGCCCATGAGTTCATAAGCATACATTTTACTATGATATACAGAATACGGGTACTGTAAGAAATTTAATATACACTTCATGGTTAAAAGTTTATGAACATCTGATCAATTAAACCCACGTGCTTTTCATACATCTCATTGCTATTTAAGTCCCCCTTTGCTATTATAATAATCTTCACTCTCCTGGGAAGACTTTCCACTGGATTGTGGAGCGTGGCTATGGGGATTTGTCCATTCAGCCACAAGAGCATTAGTGAGAACAGACACAGCTGGTGGATGAGGAGCCCTGGGGTGCAGTCATTGTTTCAGTTCATCCCAAAGGTGTTCAGGTCAGTGCTCTGTGAAAGCCACTTGAGTTGCAAAGCATGTATTCATAGAGCTCACTTTGTGCACAAGTGTTATGCTGGAACATACTGTACTGTATCTGAGCCTCAGAGTTCCAGCGAAGGCAAACTGTAATGCTACTGTACATCATACAAAGACACCTTATGCTCTTTCAATTGTTTGACAGTTTAGGGAGTTGACCACTACATATGGATGTGATGGTTCACATATAGTATTTATATATACTTTATATCATGAAATACATTTTCTCGTTTTTTTTTACATTAATTGTCCACTAGTTTAATAAATTGTGAATATAAAAAGCCATTTTCAGTTCTTTCGTGCCATAGGTAAAGGCATGTTGTTTTCCGTAAACTCCAGCAATTACCGTGTTCATGCTACAGAGACCTTCCAGTGTTAATAGTTATCTGCAGCAGGTGGCGGTGTTGAGAGGCACCGCATCCCACAGCCTTCCTGTTCTGCATGCCAAAGCCCATTAAGCCAATGCGATGCAACAATGCCTAATCCTCACTGTTTCCATCCCACTCCTTTATACCTAGATAGAAACTCTAAGCATCTTGATTTAATCCGGACATATTGTTTCTACTGTAGTGAAAAACAAAATATCAAGAGGGCGGGGACAGAAAGAAGAAGGAAAGATGAAGAGAGAGGTTGCACCGCTATGAGTAATCAATATTTCTTTTTATCCTATGTAGCTGTGCTTGCTTGTGCGCACCTCCCCCATCCATCCCCCCCTTCAACACCACCACCACACACATGTGTGCACATACAACTCTTGAATATGACTACAGCACTGTACCACTTCTGTTTGGGGAGCCTGAGACAGGGGACTATAGAACCTCCTGTGATAAATAAGACATGTCCCCTGGATAGTATGTGCATGTCTAATTATGAATAAATTATGCACACACAAACACACATACACAGAGTGAGTGAGTGAGTGAGAGAGAGAGAGAGAGAGAGAGAGAGAGAGAGACCTGCATATTGCATGTGGCCTTCTGTGCTTTTTATGGGGGATTTATTGTGGGTGTGTGTTGTGATAAAACGAGCATGAACAAGGCCCCCACACCCTCCTCCCACTTTCTTTGTTTAGCCACACTAGCCTATATTGTACACATTAATTCCACAAAGAGCCTGGTCATATTTCTCTTTAACTGCGGAAATTCATTTAAGAGCAACAGTGAATGAACGAACAAGCAGACGAACAGCAAAGTTTCTTTGCTGCAGGAAAAAAACGTCTGCAGAAACTGTTGCTCCAGTTTGAAGTGAGGGGTTTTATGTGGTGCTTTTTTCGAGCACTGAAACTGAACTTAAGCAGCGTACAGTATATGCTGTATCTGAAACCTTTATTAAAGATAAACACCCTGTAGTGCAGGGGAAAAAAAAAAGAATTACAGAAATATTCATGGATATGATTACATTGCCCTCACAGTTATTAGCATTCAGAACCGACACAAGCGAAAGCTTAGGGAAGAGCTTTTATTGCTGTTCTTACAGCTCTTTTGAATATACTTGCTTAGAACTGTTCAGTCATTTCCGTGTTATATTTTATAGGCACTCACGTTTTATATAGCGATTTCCACTGTTAAGTGTTCATTTACAATTAACGAAGTCACTATATAACTGAGATTATACTTAAATCGGCCCGGATTATCTATTTTATCTATTGTATTTTTCCATGTTTAATCATAAGAACTTTAAGTTGATATTGGAACACCAACATCCAAGCTATGAACTAGCATCATCAGAATATGGTGTGAGGATAGACATTATAGACCATATATATAACCATCCATCCATCCATCCATTCAGGATTCTCTGTTCTCCAACTAAGGTTCATGGACTATTGCATTTATTCCCTTTTTTTTTTAATTTTTTTTTTTACAAATGTGGTAGGTCAACATTTACACACAACATTCACACAAACATTCACACGCTATGGGCCATATGGGAATACCAATCAGCCCAATCTGCATGTCTTTGGACTGTGGGAGGAAACTGGAGCACCCAGAGGAAACCCACCAAGCACAGCGAGAACATGCAAACTCCATGCACACAGACCATGAAGCAGGAATAGAACCTGGACTCCTGGAGGTGCTTAGTGAACCACTAAGCCATTTTCTAAGCCACCTTAACATCCATTAATAAAACTCTGACTTCATTTCTTTCATACATTTATAAGGCATGCACTTGCCTTTTTTATTACTAGATTGTACAATAAATGATGGGCAGTTTACAATTTTACAGGCCACTGATTTCAGATATTAATGTACAATTTATATATAAATATCGAATGGTCTGGGTCTTTATAGTGATAAAAAAGAGGTGGGTAAAATATTAATCATATGATCAAGGTAAGGTGAATGATGACATACTGGGGGAAAAATAGGTATATTTCTTGGAAAAAAAAATATTGAATTGAATTGAAGCTGAAATTTATTGTTAAACAAAAAGTATGAAATGAATAAACAGAGCTGAAGTTCATCAAATGTATTAATCACTATTAAAAGTATAAAACAATGAGACAGTATGGAAGATTTTTTTTTTTACGTCAGCCACCATTCCGAAAAACGTAAAAATCTATCATGCATTTTAATGAGTAAAAATATTACGTGAGAATGAATGTAAATACTGTATATGAACACAAATGATGAATATTACTGTATATAAAAATAATAATCATTACCTGTCTGGCCCTATAATAATATAAAATAATAATTACAACATAGTTCTATGTTGGCACTGTGGCCTCGTACCTTGGTGGGTTTTCTCCAGGTCATTTTGTTTCCTCCCACTGTCCAAAGTGATGCAGATTAGCTTAATTGGCATTTATAAATTGCCCATAGTGTGTGCGTGCGTGTGTATCTGTTTGTGTGTGTGTGTGTACAGTATGTATGTACTGTATGTATGCAATGGATTGGTACCTGGATCAGTATGTATTCCACCTCGAGCCCTAAGTCTCCTAGCTAGGACAAGCTCCAGGCCCCCGTGACCCTGTACACAGGATACGAGGTATATAGAAGGTGAAGATCAAGTTTTATGCTGCTGTTGTTGTTGTTACTGTTTTCACTTTGTGTTTGAGATCTTTTGCCACCATTGGCAGGAGGAGGCTTGCCATTCACTATGGTGATCCCTAAGGAACAAAACACATACAAAATTGAAAAAAAGTACAAACTTTACAGAAATGCAGTACAAACGCAAAATATACATTCAAAAGACAAAGCACATGCAAAAAGAAAAAGGCTGCAACACCAAAAACAATTAAAGCACATGGTTAAATGACCAGAGTTAGATTAATTTCTGCTAATATATATCTGTGATAATAAACAACACAATGGTTAAAATAACTTCAAAACAAACTGTTCATTTTGTTTATATACCTCTTGATTGATGTCTTTGGTTCTTTGATGTACTTCCTGGTCTGTGTAACCACTAGATCAAATCAAGCTCATCACTCCGCCTGCCATACTGGAGCACTTCTAGTGGAGCAAATCTCTCTCGCAGCATTTTTCTTTTTGCATGTACTTCAACTCTCGTGCGTGTTTATATTTTCAGTGCATGGGGCAAGGTACTGTACCACACAATATAGAACACAGTTTGGCAAATCAATATGAATAACCTGAACTGCTTGAAGCCATTCTAGGAAGAACTTTAACAAATGTTAAAGCTGCGTCTGTGCTAGTCAGAGGTGGACACATGATTTTCCAAATTGTGAGTTTAATGTCCACTACAGCCGTGCTGTGTATGCTGTTTTATAAGTTGGTCTGACCCCCATGTAATGTCTCTTTTCAAATGTCCACCAAATGTCTTTTTTAACTAACCACTAACTGGCTAGCTCATTTCCACTAAATTGGTAGTGACAACCATAAATCCATAAAAAAAATCAATCAAATGTTTATATCAAACTAAATAAAACAACAATTGCCATGGTATATTAACAAGCTACGCTAGTTGTATTAAACTGTAAACTCACTCACTCAATCTCACTCATAATCTGTACCGCTTAATCCTGTATTCAGGGTCATTTGGGTGCCGCATGCACACAGAGACGGGAATCGAACCCGGACCCTGATGGTTGGTGCAAGGCGACAGTGCTGAGATCCTCATATGAACAAACAGTGTGATACTACAGTCAGATTCGTGATATACTTACAGTATTCACTAATATATTGAATTTCACCAAAGAGTGACACAGTTTTATATTTAATACAGAGCCATTTCATTGCAATGAAAAAGTTATGGAGTCATATGAAAGTGGGTATTTAATATAGATAGAGTGTAAGACATATTATTATACAGTACACTCTAAGCCATTATGTTTCCATAAACGTTTTTTATGGAAATGAATGAGCTGTTAAAAAGACTCACCTCATCCTCAGCTAACATACTGTACAGTTACAGTACATGCTGTAAGGAAATAAAGCACAATATGGTCAACTGATTCCACTGGTATCCTCTATGAATCTAAACTTTTTTTTATTTACTACCGTCATTACAGAGGTACTAGTCTTCCGATCATTTACCTGAACATTCAAGAGAAATCTGAGGTTTCCGTCCATGTCAGTTATCAGCTGAAAGATTCTTTCATCATACACGCACTGTCATCTAAACACTGTCACATTTTTACACACAATTTTGTGTCATAATGTTCGATCTTTCAGACAAATCTCTGATAAGCCAATTGCTACATACAGTATTATGGAAGATTGGGTCTACTACTGTGCAAAATTCCATCAATTACAAGGACCATCTACTACACAAAGCCATAAATCTGAACAACGGCTTGTAGTTAAGAGACGTGACATGACGTTGTACCTAATGTAAGAGAAAAGCCCATTCTTGGGCAGGAGGACACGGCCTATTTAATGCATTATTCAGATGATAGGTATAAGGAGGAACATCAGTGCCTCTGCCTTTTTAATGCCAGGCTTTAATCAGCTCTTGTCTATAGGCTTGTGTTTTTCTTCCACGATCCACTGCAGTTTAGAGAATACTGTCCTCCTGGTCTATACATCCCAAATTGCTCATACACACACACACACACACACACACACATATAATATTGCTGCTGAGTCAGGTGGAGTCGTCTCTTATTGAGAGCGCCATCTGAGAAGACAGCAGGCAGACAGCGAAATTAAGATGCGGGGAATACTGTAACAGTAAAATGACTTTCGGCGCAGTAAATGAGCAGGCTTGTAATTGGGAGGAAACTGAAGAGCAAGAGAAAGTGTGTCTCTTTAAAACCCCAATAACTACCCTATAATCAACAATCAGTTTGGTGAGAATTAATGCCTCTTTGGTGCAATATATCTGACAAGCAAACTGACAATACTTCTCATATTCTCAGATGCAGGGTTTTTTAATTTCCTGGAATCAGTACCACTCTGAGCGGCAATTATTGTAACACGAAAAATCAACCATCAACATAATTCCTTAGCCAAACGCCATGCACTTCTATGCGCAGGAATTAAAACGTAATCTCTTTACGCTAATAAAACATCCACGTAGTGACAACTACACCATGCAACAGTCTCTTTGGCTCATTTTTGCCTCCTGTGCAATACTGGGAAAAAAAAAAAGGTGTCTAGTGCTTGAGCTGTTTGTCTGCTGACAGTGAGCCCCCAGCATGCTGTGGGCCTGTTGGCACGAAGAGCGTGATCAAGCAAAGAGGAGTGCCAGCATCAGACTCTCTCCGTCTCTCTGCACGTCTGACAGAAACTGAGAGAAGTTACGCACACAGAAAGCGCGAAGGAAAGAAGCACGCGAGAAGAGGCGAAGAGGGAAGCGTAAGAAGCAGAAACTTGTCTGTGGGTAGACTAGGCTCGTGTTAAAACGACGACCCTCGCGTTAGGATGCGGTTCAGAGTTGTCCTCCCGGGCTTTCAGATAGCGTTCCTTTATAGCTGGGAAATAATGAAATAAATATGAAAGGTTCCTGTTACTTCCTCATTCAGCGTGATACCATGCGAGATTCGATGGTAACTCAATTTCCAGTGAGTTATTGTCGGGTCGAGTACACGCTAGCGAGCGGCGAGAGCTTAAGAATAAAGCTCGCCGCATAAGAAAAAACATGAAATGCAACCTGATGTTTATTGCCTCTAGTGTTGCCAGGCTCCCTCACTCATGTTTTTGACAGCATCTTGTTTCATTCAGGGAAAAAGAAAAAAAAATATTATTTCTTATTTACTTGTCATCCACAAGTATCTCTGTAATTCTGCGTCCCTATAATCTATCTCATTAACTCTCACTCTTTCTCAACCAACTCGAAGCAATGGTTTTAGTCCAACAAATGCTGATTCATGTAACCTGAGAAAGCACAATGGTGGACTTATTGATTTGTTCTTTCATCAGGGAAAAACCGGCATTACACACTCCCTGCTTAGACTGATCCTACTTATAAATATAACTGTTCTCCCAGATGAAATAACAGTAAAAAAAAAAGAGAAAAGGTGTAAACAATGACTCTGAGTCTTGCGAGCGGAGATTTATGCTCTTTAATCTGAAATGACTGTCAGATATACGAAATTAAACTAACAAACCTGGTTCTCCGTCTGGGAAATTCAACTCGTTATTAAAAAACCTGTCTCGCAGGCTCTAAGCTCTTTACGGGAATTACAAATACTGATTATTGGTAGTGAACTGTGCCAGGTGCCTTGCTGGTATCATTGCGAAAATGATGGAGGAGAAAAAGTATAGAATATGGGAAGAGCGATGAGACGAGCGATAAAGATTTGCTTAATGCGTGTGTAATGTACATAAAAGTGCGAGCCTTATATATACAGTATAATATAAAGGGACGTGTACTGTACTCTCGCCTGAATGTATTTTAAATTCAAGGCATTTGGAAAAGAGCAGGTGAAGTTCAAATTCAACTTTATAGGACATGTACTGTACAATTAATAACTGTCAGGTAGAAAGCGCACTAACAAAGTGCATGCTAGCAGTGCTGAAGTGGATTTGTCTATTTTTTGCCATGACAACGCAGTGTGTGAGCGTGCAGGGGAGTGTTACTCTCTGAGATCTTGCTGGACTTCAGACTTTTGAGAGGCTGTCAGTGAGCATATGCCATCAGGCTCTGTGCGTCGCAGTAATTTGGAGCTGTCTTGTCTTCAGATGGCAAGATTACAAAGACTGCGAAAATGAAAAGAGTACATTGTTTTCATGTGTTTCACTAGCAGTGGACTTTCTGAAATGAGGATAAAATTCTAACGGAAAGGAAGAATACAGGATGCAGTAGAGCCAATTGGCACCTTAAGGCCTGCTTTCGACAGGGCTGTCTTCTTGGAGTCTTTATCTTTTAATCAGCTTCTTAAACTTGGGTTGTGTTCCATTCCAAGCGTACTCGAGCAGGCACTGAGCAGATTCTGCCTGCTTCTTTTGGACCAAACTGTGCTTAGCCTTATGCCTTGAAGTAGAGTGACAGAGAAGAATCTTTCCTCATCCCAAGGCCTCGCTCATCATAAACACACACACACACACACACACATAAATAAAGACATGACTGCTAGAGAAGACTTTAACACTGTTATACTGACACAGCAAATGATACTTTCTTGTCTTATGCAACATATTCAGAACAGAACGGACACATTTCACGCCATGCTGTTTAGGAAAATAATCAGCTGAGGTCTGATGGGTGGCCAGTACAACCCTCAGGCTGATAATTTAGCCTATACAGTAAGAGCACTAGGTGATTACTCATGCAAATAGGAGTATCAACTCTTTTCTGCATCTTGCACAAAGCAAACTGCCAATGTTGTTCATTCTGGAAGAGTCCCAAATAGTGCGGCGACCAAAAACTAACATCAAAAATAGCAGCGATGTCAAGGCTTTTGTCGGCGCTGTTACTTTGGAGGGCTGTGCAGTCAAAACAGTTGCATCTGGAGTTCACCTCTGTCTCAAAGTGAGCAGGGCCAGACAGCTGGGCCAAAACCCTGCTGCTCAGCAAAGGGCATCGTCTAACAACCGCACACTCAGATCTGTCAGCCCCGACTCAGCAAGAGAGAGAGAAGGAACAGACTGTGGAGAGTCGGAGAGATGGAGAGATTAATTGGAGGTAAGACGAGAAAAATGAGCAGATGTGGAAATGATTGAGAGATGCTATCTGGGATTTGAACTCATTTGACCTTGATAATAAGAATGCCTTCAGGAAAAGAATAGGAATTGAACAAATTGTAACGCGTGTCAGTACGTGCCAATTGATGTGATGCGCTCAGGAAATATATTTAGGCTCAACACGAGCTTAGCAATATAAATTCAAGAGAACCTTGAATAATAAACAATGAACCGAATCATTTGCTGGAGAGGATCCACTAGACTTCATTATTATATTGTACCAGGCATCTGGTTTATTAGCAGTTGGCAATCTGCATGTGGCCATGGCCACTATGACCAAGCGGCATAATCTCAGTGTTGTGCAAACATGTGTTGCCATCTGGCCCAATGTACATTGGCTTTGGCAGTCAGAAAGCAGGCTGCCAGGGTAGGAAACATAGTTTACTGCTGAGGACTGCACAGTATCTCTGTACCAGGCAAGTACCTGCTCAAATAAATAATGTAGCACTTATAATTAATAAGAAAACAACAAGAACAAGTCCATCAGTCCATTGCCTCCACAATGCATCTTGATTTCTAATGTAGTTGAAATTATTGCGGATGTGTTACGAAGGGAGGAATATTCGCCTAGTATTAATGCAACTCACACACACACACACACACACACACACACTTTACCATCAGAGCACAGGGTCACATTTGGTACCGGTTTAGCATGTACAGTATTAGCCTACGAGTCGTTCAATAAAGACTAAAGGTGTGCTACAAAAAGAATCCAGTACGCTGCATTATATATTATGGACTTGTATATTGGACATCAATTTTCAGCCTTTTGTTCATATATGCATAATATGCATCCATTATTACTCGCTCACATTGAGGTCATTGCTGAATAATCATCTCATATTTGCTGCAATGTCCCTGGGCTGCATTTTGTGAAAGGAATTTGACGTTACAGCATGCACAGACTGTTAAATGAAAGTTTCTGAGCCCTTTTCTTGATTCGTCTTCATCAAAAGCACATTTGAGGTCTCGCTCCCATAAGGCTGTGCTGGACGCATATCTTTCCTTATCAGGCCTGACAGCCTAATCCATGAAAAACAAAACCACTCATTCTCGCCCTGCCATCCAGAATCAGCAGAGCAGGCTAAAGATGAGGAGCACTCTCATAAAACTCTGCAATAATATTTAGCCCTTAAACAGATGAATCGGTGCTGAAAAGGAGGCATTTTCTGCTTCACTGTTGAATGCGACACAATCCTTCAGAATGCAGCAATCCACATCCTGCACGACTGAATGGATAAACTCATATGACAACTTGTCATATGGCTTTCCTCAATATTAGAATATAACAATGAATTATAAAATGCTATCTTGGGAATTGTTATATTTTTGGTTGCTGGGCGGAAGAGCACATATGTTGAAAATGTTTGGTGCATATTGTTAATATTGTGCATTGTTGCAAACGTTTCAGTGCAGGAACTGAGGAAAATAATAATAATAATAATAAAAAAAGAGAAAGGTATTGTCAAAAATACATGGACATAGAAACAAATGCACAGAAAATGCGTAATAATATTAAAGGAACTACATGACTTTAAAGGTTCAATAATTATTTGCATACAGAAAACAAACACCCAGACAGTAATAACTGGTATGACAAGTAACCAGTGAAACATAACCAGATACATATACTAGCATACAGTGGTACAAGAACACAGAAAACTGCTTTCGACTCAGCAAGCAACATACTCACTGGTCTCGCACACTTGCTTTTCCAAAACTGCTGCTGTATTATCAAATCTAGTGCTTCCTAATTGCTTAGTATAATATTGTAGTTTATTTTTTCTTTTTTTTAACTTTATGTGCTGTATCTGCACTCAGAGGTGATGTTCATCTGAGATCTAAAATGGAAAGAAGCTGTTATTAGTACAGAACTCAAAATGCAAAGATGTTTGCCTCTAGACAAAATAATGAAAGAATTAACACAATATTACCATAATAACACTGCTATTAATGTAAACATTGACAGTCTGGCTTATAGACCTGCATTACATCATTATATTACATCATTATACTCCTATTGTATTAGAGTATACTCGTATGCAATATTTTATAATATACAGTAAGAGTCAGGGGTGGAAAGCAATGAATTACATTTACTGATTGTCAGAAGTATGGTGGCACAGTGGCCTCCCACCTCCAGGGTTAAGGGTTTGATTCCCACCTCAGGTCTATATGTGGAGTTGGCGTGTTCTCCTCATGCTTGGTGGGGTTCCTCTGGGAACACAAGTTTCCTCCTACATTACAACAACATGCAGTCAGGCAAACTGGCATTCACAAATTGCCCGTAGTGTGTAACCTGCGTTGGACTGGCACCCTGTCAGAGGTGTACTCTGCCTCATGCCCAAAGGCTCCTGGGATACTCTCAAGGGTTCCTGTTACCCTGAGTACAGGATGAGCAGTGTATGTATATATATATATATATATATATATATATATATATATATATATATATATATATATATATATATATAGAAATATATATATATATATATATATATATATATATATATATATATATATATATACATACAATTATATATTATTAATAATATATAATATTAATTTTATATACAATACAAATCTAATACTAAGTATAAATAAAATATGAATAAAAAATCAAGGAAAAAAAATATCAGATCAAACCGTAGTGTAGTATACTTTGACCAATCACATTGTCTTTTGTGTCAGCCAGTTGATCAATTCAAGTTTGACAAAATGCGATTTTTGAAGAATGGGAACAGCAAGGCTCCTCCTGGCAATGTTGGCAAAAGACCTCAAACACAAAGTGAAAGAAGAAAGATGTATTGCGAATATCCTTTAATATTATTATAGGGCTAGCCAGCTACTGATGTGATTTATAGTTTTTATAATATTCAACTTTTTTCTCATTGAAATGTATGATGGATTGTTCAGATCTTTAGATGGTATCTGATACTAAAAACTTTCTGTACTGTATACTATACTCACATCTAAATCTTATACTTTTAACTGTGATTAATAAACTACATGGATTTCAGCTATGTTTAGTCCTTTCATATATATATATATATATATATATATATGTATATATATATATGTATATATGTGTGTCTGATCATGGCTAGCATACTAGCATACTGAGAAAACTTTATACTTTGATGGTATCCAAGCAATAATAAAACACTGGGGTAAGTGCATTAGTGTAGCAGTGGATTATATAGAAAAATAAAAGTAGGTTTTACTTTTATAACTATGATTCGGCACAATCAAAAGTCCTGGCTTGACTTGAACGGCCCTTGTATTATAGGCCACGAGAGAGAGAGAGAGAGAGAGAGAGAGACTGGATCGTCAATGCCTGTCATTTTTTTCACCCTTGTCTACAATTGGGACACAATGGAATGAATGCTGACCTGGTACAGTAGGTCTGGAGCATGTGCCAAAGCCCTGTGTCTAGTTTCCTGAGGCTAGAAATGCACAGGAAACTGAATACATGTGGCCTTTTTTCTTTTCATGACCTGAGCTTTGAATTTGGGCTTTTTAAAGCTGACCTGATTAGGTCTTGTTTGGCAACAGTGCAACCTGTCCTATGTGAAGCTGTGAGTTGGGACTGTGTGATTTCTTATTGGGGAAAAAATCTCTCTTTTCCAGCTGTATTTATATGCCTTAATTTTTAAGTGATTGAAAAATTAAGAATAAATGAACATACTGTTAAAGTGAATCTATGAGCCAACTGCATCACATATTTTTAGACATCTTGGCCTTTTTAAGAAGCAATTGCCTTATTTTAAAATAGTGTCTCTAAAAGGTCAGCGTTGATTCTGGTAAGTTATGGCAGGGAGTGAATGTCTGTTCTGTACAGAGTATGGATTTATACACGCAATATGACCTAAAGTGTGTGGACACTTGACAATCAGACCCATGTGGGACTTTTGAAGATGCCATTGCAGATTTAGTCCTCTTTTGTACTGTGATAAAGACCTCTACTCGTCTTGAAAGGCTTTCCACTAGATATACTGCAGGTCTGATGGTACAGTATACTGTATCTTATTACTGTGTGTGCATTCCCCTCACTCTGTCAGCATGAGAACAACAGACATACAAACACTATAAGTGACACACAGAGGATTCTGAAAATCATGTGAAATAGTACTACAGTAGCGCTTCTTTAATTGTTGGAGTTTAAGAACTTCCTAATTTTTGTTTCATGTGGGGAAAAAACAGGAAAATCAGCAAGAAAATAAAATACAGCATGATCTGCTGTCAACATACGTAACACTACCTGTGCCCACAACTTTGTTCGCGTGGAATTTTGTAATTGTATAGATATTCCAAATCGAGAGGCATACAGTAATTTAACTGACCTGTACATTGTAAAACACAATTTCGCACTCAAAAGCGTGTATTAAAAATGTACAACACCATCTGTTGAATTTTAGAATTAACTAAAATTTTTATGTATTACTTTGAATGGCGTGGAATGAAGGTGTGAGATCAAGTTTATTAAGTAGATTTCAATTGCACACTTCTCCTAAATTGCAAAATTATGGACTAATGAAGGTAAAATTTTCTATGATATAATGGTGTTTTCCATTTAATTTTCAAATGAGCATATCTTCTCTTCCTGTAGGCCGAATGTGATGAAAAAGCCTATGGGTTAATTCCAGCTCGGCCAAAGACACCCGTGAAAACCCCATTAAAATTTGATCAGTAGTTTTACGTGATGCGTGCACAAACAAACAGACAAACATTAATTCCAAAAAACATCTTGATGTGTTCTATTACTCATCTTACATTCCCCCCCCAAACTATTTTTTCCAAAATAACTTCAATATACAAATGTGTCAACTTTACAGTTTTATTATTTGCATAGATTATGTTACATATAAATCATAATTTATGGAGAATCAAATTAAGGATTCAATCTATTATTGATTATGTAACACATAATTTTAATGAACAATTCCATAATTCAACAGGAACTTTAAAATTCTATTTTTGCCTTCACAATCCATGTTCACATTATTTTTTCAATCTATAGAATGTGTGTGTGTGTGTGTGTGTGTGTGTGAGTGAGATTGAGAAAGAGTGTGCAGGTTAACACTCTGTTCAAGTACAAACGCATGGCTTATCCCCAGCATGGCAATTATGGACGTCAGCAGTCCGCATGAGTGTGAAATTGAATCATGTGATATTGGTCAGGGTTTTCAAAGAGAGATTTAGACGAATGTCACAGTAGCTTATGGAGTACTGTGTGGGGAAGGCCTGCATGTTTAGCCCTTGTGCCTGGGAGCAGGTCTTAGCACATAATGAAAAGAAGCGTTGGAAAAAACGTACACAAACAAGGCCGAGCCCAGATGATATAGTTCATGTTTAACAGACACGGTGCTATCATGGTGATGTAGATCGCAACAAAACCCTGGAAAAATAGAAACGGATTTTACTGCTGATGAGTAACAACCATAAAATACTGAGAAAAGACATAGCAAAAAAAAAAAAAAAGAAAAAGAAATTGTGCCACGGTTAATGGATGTCAGTTTATTAAAACAGCCTGAGAGAATAAAAAAATATTGAAATGACACAGAGATTATTCAAAATGTGACAGTTATATCTCCACTCGCATCAAGTGCACTCTCTAAAAGGCCAACTTTGTGATCAAGGTTTGTGCCTTTTAGCAGAACCTTTAAATTAAAAATGTAGAACTATCCAAATAACCCTGGAGGAAAATGGTTTCCTGGGAGCATAATGTTTATAATAAACATTTCAAAATGAAAACTGATTTTTCATTTAAAAACTTGTATTAAATAAGAAGCAGATGAAAGAACAGTGTTGAGGTTGCATGGAATAAAACAATGCAAAGCTTACAGACAAGCCAAACATACCCAGGCTTGTACTGTATACTGTATATGTACAGTACGAGTAGTTACAAGTTGGTATCTTGGCTCTACTGCATGTGATCACACTGAATCCTACACAATGCATTTACACTAAAAGCAGCTCTGCAGTTCTCAAAGTTAAGTCTACATGTCTCCTCCTGTTGTAACGAGCTGATCGCAATCGTCTGCTCTGGAGCTCACATGTGTTATTGATTGCCGAAAAAGTCGGCATTTCTGCACTCTCTCTCCTCGCTGTATGTCACACTCCTGCTGAGGAAGGAAGAGCCGTTTGACGGTGTATTCTATGGTGACAAGTGCATTCATTTGTTACAACAGCTGAAAAGAAGCAGCATATGTGGAAGCCTGGGGCCACTTGTGGAACAACCCTATAGATTGAAAAAGACAGTGAGGAGCAGAAACCTAGCAGGTTTATAAAAATATGAAATAGAGAAATTTAGTCAAGAAAAAAAACAGAATGGAGAATTTCTGTCCTCTGTAGTCTCTAACTGAAATGTCACAGAGCACTGAACGGAGCCAGGGCACAGATTTGGGCAGCCAAACACCGGGCAAACTGCCTTCTGCCATGCCAGGCTCGGTATGGGATACAAAACATAATGCACACACTGAATTAATGCCACTTCCATCCTGCTTTCAGCTGGGACAGCTTTTCAGGGGAAAGATTAATAATTACCAATACACCAGAGTATATCATCCAAATGTCAGAAAGACCACATGCAGAAGCTGCATTTCATGAGACACATTTAATAAATCATAATAACCAAAATGTATTGATTCAGCAATATAATGAAAAGATCATCTAGAAAAAAAGGGAGTAATATTAAGCAAAACCTCTATATATAAAACGGCATTTACGTAAGGCCGAGCAGTTAAATTATTAATTTTTCCTGCATGAAAGTGTCATGTCCTCTATGCTGCAACAAGAAAAGGAGGTTTGAAAACGCACGCACTCACGCACACACACACAAACACACACACACACACACACACACACACACACACACACACACACACACACACACACACACACACACACACACACACACACACAAAAGGCATGAAGGTGATAAAAGGCTAAAAACTGAAATAACAAATCAGAACATCTGGAGGAACATGGTGAGATGTTGGTAGGGTGTTCAGTAAGCATCTAATATTTCATTTATGCCTAGTTGCTAACTGTATATAATGAGAACACATTCACTTAATCGGGTCAACACACAGCCTCGTTTTAGCTCACGTTTAATCTTTTAGCTAACAGTTTAATCACTGCCATTAATTCTCATTTCTTTGTTTGTTTTTTTCATCGTTTTTTAAGGCTCTTTTTTGATCCTTTTATCATTCTGAAATTGTGTAACACTAATAAAACCATAAGAAAACAACCTATTTATTTACTGTCTTCTGTCTAGGCGATGCCCAAAACTGATGAATGTGCATAAATGTAATAGCTTTTTCTAAGTACCTGTAATTGAGAAATAAGTGGTTCACTTACCTTTTTATCCTGGCGCAATGTAACCCAACGTACTTATGTGCCTACTGCGTAATATCTCTGATCAAAGATCGCTTAATAATCGCTTTACCTGCACAGTACAGTTTCTTGCATTCGTTGTGTTTCCAGAAAATCAATCACACCACCATTTCTACAATTAGAGTACATCAACTATGATTACTTGCATCTATTACTGAATATATAGTATTAACGTTACAAACAAAATGTTATGACACAGCTATACATATACATTTACACTGTAGGCCAAATAGTATTCATCACATACTTATTGGGATACATTTTGTATATTGGGATGCATTTTAATATTTTCTTTCATTGGTGGTTTATCATTTTTCCTAATACCAAAGTATGTCCATATCTGGGAATGGCTTTTTTTATATATTTTTTTTTACAGGTCACTCTGAGGTACACTACCAGTCAGAAGTTTGGACACACTTTCAAATTCCATGATCTTTATTTCTTTCTATATTGTATAACAATATTGAAGGCATCCAAAATATGCAATAATCTCCCATGAACAGTTGATATTGAGATGTGTCTGGTACTCATGCTTTGTAAATCCTTCATAATGGCTCTAATCTAAGGTGCTGTTATTTGGTGACTTTTGAGAAGGTAACTCTAAATGAACCTCTCGTCTGCAGCAGAGCTAAGTTTTGGTCTTGCAAATGCATTTGACAATACTGTTCATGCAAGAACCATTCCATACTGTTGTTGTTACTTAATTACCCAATTCTATATGTGTTATTTCATAGTTTTGAAATCTCCAGGATTGTTCTAGAACATAAAAAATACATCAATAAACAAAGCACATTGAATTAGAAGGTGATTGGTACTGTACATCATCTGCCATTTTACACAACCATGTTGAAAGCATGACCAGCATTATATGTATGCATGTTCCTTTGACTTTATGCATGTTTCTGCTACACAAAAGTTGCTTAGGTGTGCAGAAAAAAGTGCCAATTTTTAAGAATTCTAATGATTAAGAATTAATTACCATTTTTCATAACCAATCATTTGCAATGCACTGATCAACTGATCATTGACTACCACTGATGATTGTCCCCTCAGTAGTGAAAACCCCTTTCTAACTGATTCTTGTGAGGAGAGAGAGAGAGAACAATAGCATGCTCTTAACTTAAACAAATGGCAAGCCGAACCAGACACCAGGTAAGGCAATTACTGCCAGTCATCGAAAGCTGTGTTGAAACCCATCATCAAACTAAACACTTATCACTTGCCTTTAACCAGTGGCCAATTTCCCTTCCACTGCTTCATTAAGCTCTCATTATCACCAGTGTTTGAGAACATGTGGCTTTCTTCCTTCCTTCCTCTTGACTTAGACTCATGCTAAGTTCTCTGAAAGATGTGATGCTTTAAAGAATGATGATTCAGGAACTTCTGAACACCTCGGCTCCTTGCCAGCGTTAAGACACTAAGTGTTTGGAATTTTCCAACAGATCTTGCAACATTTCTGTTTTCTGCTCATCCGTATCTAGGCTAAGCTAATCACCACAATTATGCAAAAAATGCTGAGGCAACTTTTTCTCTCATGAGAGACAAAAGGGGGAAAAAAGTGATGGGCGAGGGAGCACACATGGTGGCTCATTTTGTTATTAAGGTCAGGTTTTGAAGAGAAGTGAGAGTCTTCGTTTTTGGCTGTGAAACTAATTAGGAGCGAACCCAGCCTCCCTCACCATGTTTTACAGAAAGTGCCAGGGCAGGGAAGAAACTGACAGAGAGCTGAGCATGGAGCCCGAACTCCTCTGAGTTTAATAAAGCAGTGTACAACACACAAAATAGCTCTGCTGAACAAAAAAGCTCTGCTGAATAGGCATGCAGAGGAAGTAGGATGGAGGAAGGGAGGACATCGATGGGGGACGGGAAAAGAGGGGACACAAAGGTAGATAGACAGTAGGAGTGGTATAACGGCCCAGCTAGATGGATGAAAGGACCGTTTAGTTGGCTGAGCTCCAGCATTTCAGGCTCCGCACTGAACTTCCTTAAAGGTTTTGTGTCAGGTAATCACCATCTCCTTCCTCTCTCGCTCCCCTGGGCTTACACTGTACTTCTGCTGCAGCTGTACTGATGCAAGATGCAAACTGAAACTCCAGGATGGATTACCTGAGCTATAGGGGAAAGTGTGCACAAGTGAAGCCTAACTTGACAAACAGTTCATGATGCAGATTGTGCAGTTGCCTGATAAATTGTAAATTGCTCTCTAATTAAGACAATGCCATTTAAAGCTCAGAAACTATACAGGTTACAGATACAGACTGATGTACAATGTGATATCAGTGACCTTGCGCATAGCATGGCTGTTGGCGCCAGATGGGCTGGTTTGAGTATTTCAAAAATGTTTTCCGCGACACGACAGTCTTTGGGATTTTATATACATTCCATTGAACTGCACTTGAAAACTACAAATGAAAACTGTTTGTTGATGGTTGAGGTCAGAGGACATTGTCCAGACTAGGTCAAGCTGTCAAAGAAAACAAAGATAACTCTCAATGCCCCCTCTTGTGAGCATTTCAGGTTGCACAACACAATCAAACTTGAGGCAGATTCAGCTGGAGCAGCAGAAGATCGCATCAAGTTCCATTTCTGTCATCCACCAACAGGGATTTAAGGCTACCGTGAGCACAGACTGGCAGTTAAAAATTGCAAAACCATGATGTTTATCTGATAGGATAATTGCACTGACAAGCAGAATAAGTTTGAACTTTTTTCTTGTATATATCTTCAAACATGACGATCTTTAAGCACAAGCAGAACTCACTCAGTTCTGCTTGTGACTTTAGCTGGTAACATTACACAGTTTTATGGTCCTCACCCTTACAGATTCCAAACCAGCACTTTAATTGGAACACGCCATTTCAACATAGGGATCGGATGCTTTTTTTAGTTAATCAATAAATATAAAGGGAAAGTTAATGCAGAAAAGAGTAATGCCGATGTAGAGACGATTCTCTGTGCCTTGTCCTCCGGTGTCATAAAGCTGAGAATTCAGTGCATTATCAGTCTGGATACACGGCAGATCGAGTCCAGCTAAATGTCAGTGTTGTGCTCTTGTTTGTTCTTTGCTTTTCCCATATTTCAGTGCCTTTGGTAGAAAACTCTGGGGCAACAGAATTGGCCTCGATTCTCTTCCTGTCCTCCCCCGCTCTAGCTCTTTCTCTCTCATGTTATACCTCTTCATTCCTCTTTCTCTCTTTCCCCCTGACTCATTCATTCTCTCTCACCCCCCAGAGGAGAGAAGTCTCACTATACCTCTGTGGGGACTGTTGGCAGCGAATGCAGAGCCCCTGAGATGCCAAGCTGGCACTGCCTGCTGTCAGATCCATCCATGCTGGCTGACCTCACCCTCACTGCCCCGCACGCCTCTGCCAGGCAGCCGGGAGCTGTTGACTCACTTCTCTGCTTTTCCTCCTGCACATTGGCACCAGCACCATGCCAATGCAGCCTCACCTTGGTATTGTTGCCATGCTGTGGCGCATCACACTGGCACAGGGCTGGCATATTCAGAGCAGGGCAGTTGTGTCTTGTTTGCAATATCCCTGTGTCGCTCCAAAGTCCACCCTGGGGTCACATTCAGCCTGTTGTTTCTGAAAACTGGCACCAGGACTATTCGAGTGAGTGAACTTTCCAGTCTTCACAATGTCACCCTTCATACATTCTACCTGGATGCTGTAACAAACAGCTCAGATTCCACAAAAACAAGCAATCATCAACTATGAATTTTAATCAAGGATGCACATCTCCTTGCTGGCTGCTTACACTGGACTAGTTTCATCTTGATTTGTGGTGATTTGTTTGCTGAAACACAGGAAAATGACATGTTTTCCAGGCCAAAGAGACCTTCAGAGAACAATCACAAAGATCATAACGACAGTCCTTTATATCTTTGGAAACCTGTGCGAAACATACCGAAGCTTCATGGTATGTAAATGCAACTTGCGCTAATTACACTCCCAGACAGGAGACAGCGGGAAACATCCCAATAACTAGCTTTGAGGCTGGAACATAAAAACAAGCACAAGAAGATTAAAAAAATAGACAGAAATCAAAGGCGCACATTGCACTACAGATCAAACCGGCTCATTACAATTACAGCTCTACTGCTACTGTAGACTGGATATCCAGTCTACAGCCACAGATATCCAATACTTTATATCTTTACAGATTTTCACGCTCATGCTGGCTCTTTCTTATGTGTATATAAATTGTCCAAGTGTTTAGGCTACGTACTGTATAATTGACTATAAACTAAAATCTTTCACATTTAACAAACTTTCCAAAAAGTTCCTGAAACAAATGAATAAGTGTTGTCTTTCATCACTGAGGTTTTCTGTAAATGTTTTTTTTTTGCAATCATTTCTTTTCACACCCCGAACTTAATTGAACACCTCCTTATTCGATTCCATGTAATGTCCTGTGCTCATACACTTATTATTTTGACAATATTCTCAAAGCAAAGTTTTTAATTGGTATTTTAAATTTCTTTTCTTTAGTCATGTTTAATTTGACATTTTTCATTATATGTTAGCATTTCCCCCTTCTGCTGGTGCAGTTATCTTGAGTTCTACAATAATATCTGGTTATGGTGTAATTTCAGTGTGAAATTGAGTGGAGTGAGTTGGATTTCCTACAAGAACCACAAGGCAATAAATACCACCTTGTTACATCCCTGTAAATATTTGCTTCATTAGAAGGAAATGACTGATTTGTATATAAAGCAGCTCTTTTCCTCAGACTCTGCTGCAGTGCTGTTATTTGCCCAGGTAATAATGTTATCTGGAAACTGAGGTTGGATGGATCTTTACTGTTATTAAAGATCTAATACAAGATCTTATCCATTATTGTATTTTCTATTGGGTGGCTTGGTAGCTCAATGGTTAGCACTGTCACCTCGCACCGCAGAGGTCCAGGTTTGCTTCCCACCTTGGGTCTGTGGGCATGGTGTTTGCATGATCTCCCCATGCTTTGGTTTCCTCCCACAGTCCAAAGACATGCAAATGAGACTAATTGGCGTTCCCAAATAGCCCATATTGTGTGTGTGCCCTGTGATGGATTGGCACCATGTTAGGGGAGGGTACCTCGCCTCCATCATGCCCTCCTCCTGGTGTCTCCTGGGATAGGCTTCAGGATAAGCAGTATAGAGGGTGAGTGACTGAGTATTTTAACTATATAATTTTAAACCAGAAAACAGCAGTTTTTTTTTTAATCTAGAGGCTAGCTCAATCTCTTTGGGCTGGCAAAACAAAAGTACAAAAATTTGCTGAATATTTGTGCAAGGAAAATCAAGTGTCTTCAAAAATGCGATATATATGTGCTTAAATTTACTTTCTGATCGCTATGTGTGTGCGTGTGTGTGTGTGTGTGTGTAGTTTGCATATTCTCCACATGCTTGCTGGGGTTCCTTTGTGTACTCTGTTATCCTCTGACAATCCAAAGAAATGTGTTGTATTTGATCGATTTTTCCAAATTGCCCTCAGGGAATGGTCGGGGGTGAGAAGGGTGTGCTTGTTCCATGTGAAGGGTTGGGACACCATTTGCTCCGAGTTCCCTGGGAAAGACTTCAAAGCCCAAACCACCCTATACAGGATAATCAGTAGAGACAATGGCTGGATGGATAAATGAATGGATGGATGAATACTTGTGCATCTCATAATACATAATACTTTTATTTTCATTCTGTATTTTCATCAATGCAATAGCTTGCAAAATACAATAAATGCATAACCACAGTTTGGAGTGTGGTATATTTATAGGATTTACCTGCAAGTGTGTTATTAATAGGTGCATGTGCTTGTCAGGAGAGAGCTTTGATGATTAGTGTTACTTCCCGAAAGTGCTTTCCTCCAGGCCAAGGCCAATCTTCTCTTGAAAATAAACAATGAGTCTTCAAACTCTCTCTCTCTCTCTCGCTTTAGACTTAGACCTATCGATTATACTACAGCTATGCAGCGTAAGTAAACAGCACCTCAACATCCCCTCACTATTAGAGTGAGTAAATAAATAAACGTATACAGTTTTTAGAGTTTAGATCTGACACTGTAAATGACAGCGATGAGCTACACGGGCTCTCAAAAGACGGAACATCTGCACTGGATCCTCTACGTGTAAACCACCTTGTGAAAATGTAAGACAGCCTTTCTATTGTGTGGCACACACTGCCATACATCATAAGGGAAGCCGTAAGCCAGGTCTCACACTCTTTCCTAAGACACACAATCAGAACAGCATGGCTATGAGCTGTTTTTGTCTCTGCTGTCACAGATAAATTCCACTCTCTGTGCCTGATGAACCACACCTTATTAACACTTACTGCCATCACTAGACCAGATGTCACAGGCCCATTGTCATACAAATGCAGCTAATTAATCCTCTCGAACCGCGCTCTCATAGTCGCCACTAGCCTGTTGCTGAAACATTCACTTTTGATTCATTGTGCTGCACCATTTCCTCTGGAACACTGCTGGCTGCTGTTCCCGGTGTGTGTGTGTGTGTGTGTGTGTGTGTGTGTGTGTGTGTGTAGGACCTTTGTGTGTGTTGGGTGAAGAGCAGCCAGACCTGACTTCTAGTGATGGATGATGCTTAATAAGGGAATGAAGTAAAATGATGTCAGGGAATAACACATTTCTCCATAATTATTTTGTGCATTGGTCTGAGCAGTAATTGCCGCAGTTTAGGTCTACGCTGCAGTGATGCACAAGTGATGGATGTCAGTTGTCAAGCAGAGCTGAAGAGTAGGTGAGAAATTCTGTGAAAAATTTTATTTCCTCAGAAGGCAATCTCTTTGTGTTGCCTGTGTCTATTTAGATAAGATTCTGTTCTGCCTGTCAAACTTCTAAGCCATAGTCAAATTATGCTGATGACACACAAAAAGTACCTGTCAATATTTTTAGATTTCACTAATGACAGAGGCCTACAGCCCCTATAGCCGATACAGTGGTACTGTATTGACAGACTCCTCAGAGGGTTCTGCTGTAATCCTTTTATGGTCACAAGATGATTACCTTTATAATAATCATTTTTTAAAAATCTTAAAATACTGGTATGATGACTCTGGATTCACACATCAAATATTACACAATAAGGTAGTGAAACATGAATATCATTCATTTAACGGGTTACATTACTAACTTGAAATGAGCTTCAGTTGAACAGCTGAATAAATAGCATCTATAAATACGAAGGCTTTACATTTGCTCAACAAGCTGTCAGTTTTCCCCAGTGCTGAATTAACACATACTGTGGTGTTTCTACAGTCCAGCTGGACACAGACAAATACTGTAAAAGCTCATTCGGAGCTGTAGGTGTTAATGCAGCTCTGAAGATTTTCAATGGGCATAAGAATATACTCTTATGAGTTATGCTAATCACTAAAGTCATCAGCTCGATCAGACTCAGGGTAGGCTTGCTATAAATAAACTGCGACATTATATTTTCTCAACAACAAAAAAAAAAGAAAATAAAAAAAAGAATCACACATTTTGAGGGAAAATTGACTAACTGCATGCTTAGAAAATGGAAATGGACTGAAAAAAGTAAGGTGTCATTTTCATAAACATATATGTTACAAATTTAAAATTTTTTGAAAGGAAGAGTGATGATGGTGCCCTGTGTGAAAGCATGTACAACTGCCAGAAAGGAATATGAAGTCCTGAATTTGAAAACATGCTCTGATAAAAAAATTAAAAAGCACATCGTATGCACATGAGCTGCCCAATTACTGTAGCTTATGGAGTATATACAGTACTGTGCAAAAGTTTAAGGCATTTGTGAAAAAAAAATGCTTTAAAGTGACAATGCTTTCAAAAACATATATTTAATATACACTATATAGAAAGAATATTTGGGCAAACCTGTTCATTATTGAATTCAGTGTCTCAATCAGGTCCTTTATCCTCAGTAAAGGGCAATCTTAAAGCTTCAGCATACCAAGACATCTTGGACAACATTATGCTTCCAACTTTGTTGCAACAGTTTGGGGAAGGCACATTTCTAACATGACTATGGCCCAGTGCACAAAACAACAACTATAAAGACATGGTTTGATGAGTTCAGTGTGGACGAACTTGACTCGCACAGAGCCCTGATCTCAACCCCATCAAGCACTTTTGGGATAAACTGGAATAGAGATTGCGAGTCGGGTCTTCTCATCCAACATCAGTGCCTGACAACATAAATGCTCTACATAATAGATGACCATGAATTCCCACAAAAACAATCTAACATCTTGTGGACAGCCTTTGGTCGAAGTTGTTATGGCTGCAAATGGTGACCCAATCAATATTGTATATAAAGTATAAGTATCTGCATACAATTTCATTCATTTGGTCAAATACTTTTGTCCATATAGTGTATATAAGTGAATGAACACAATAAAAACCTAAATCTAGTCAATATTTGGTGTAACTAACCAGTGGCTTCAAAACAGCATCAACTGTTACACTTGCACAAAGTCAGGGACTTGGTAGACTCTGAGTGTATGATTAACCAGTTAACCAAGCAGATGTTAATGATCATTAATTTCATATATAGGATGACCTGAAACAGGAACAGCTGTGTAGTTTAAAACTGGGTGAGAAAAAGCCAAACTCTACTACTAAGGTGAGGTTGTGAAAGACAGTTATATATCACAGATTATACACCATGGCAAAACTGAGCACAGCAACAAGATACAAAGTAAGTTAGAAGGCATCGGCAAGGTCTCTCTCAGGTAATGATTTCAAAGCAGACTGGGGTTTCAAGATGAGCTGTTCATGCTATTTTGAAGCACAAAGAAACAAGCAATGTTGAAGACTGATCCACTGCTTACTACCCTTTGACATGGCTTTTTGAAAAAATTTAAATATTTGAAAGTAGCAGGAGGCAGGTTTTTGCAGAAGGGCTGGAGATAAAAAAAAAATGTCTGAAGGCAATATGGTGGAGATTCCTTGCAAGTTTGGGGCTGCATTTCTCCAAATGGAGTTGGAGATTTGCTCAGGATTAATGGTGTCCTCAATGCTGAGAACACCACTACTTATCCATCATGCAATACCATCAGGGAGGTGTCTGATTGGATCTGATTAGATGTCACTGAGAAGTATCTTCAGTTTAGAGAAGAACAAGCAGCCCCCACAGAGCCCTGATCTCAACACCATCGAGTCTGTCTGGGATTACATGAAGAGACAGAAGGATTTGAGACAGCCTACTGTATATCCACAGATGATCTGTGGTTAGTTCTCCAAGTTGTTTGGAACAACCTACTTGCCGAGTTCTTTCAAAAACTGTGTGCAATTGTACCTAGAATAATTAATGGCAATTCTGGTTATGCAGGGAAAGAATGGCCATGGCAAATCCAGATTTGATTGGTATTTTTCTTCTGTTCATTGTACATAACTTCTGCACAGTACTGCACACACACACACACACATCATGCTTATCAAGTGAGGAGGCCACAGTTTAAAAGGTCAGTTTTCCAGGCATTTTGATCTTGGTCTGCTCTTTCACCGTTCACTTGACACCGTTCTCGTGGTGGATCTCACTTGCACAAAAGTGGCAACCTGATTACCACCCCAAAGCCTCAACCACCTGACCGCCAACCACTGCCCTGAAAGATCTGTCCATGTGCCAGTCAGGCACAGTGGGTGATGAATACTTGTCATCAGTGGAGAGGAAGTGGCAGTTTCTTACAGGGTTGGGTTGCCAGCTTGACAGCCGCTTGTATGTGAGCAGTTTATACTGTAGTGCCCAAGGTCCCAACAGTGGCAGCCAAGCAAGCTGGGGCTTGACCCTCGGATCAGCAGTCCAGCACCGTAAACTCTGAGCTACCCCTGCCTCGAGTACAAATTAGCTTGTAAGAATTACCAGGTTAGTGTTACAGTTACACCCACAAGATTGATGACAGATTAAGTGTCTGACCTTTACTTAATACAAACTACAGAACAGGAATTCATGCAGGGTTCATTGTTGTGGATGTAATCAAACAAGTACCATTTTTGGTCTCTGTACACATCAGTGAACCTATTTGATTTCTTAAGAGTCTGCCAACACATTATGACAAGTTGATTTAGCCAAGACTCATAAAACCCGACTGCAATTGTGAACTTGTAACATTTATCTCCAAGCGAGAAGCAGTTTGATAGATGAGGCCTCGTGATCTAGTGTTGAGCGTCAGGCATCGATTCCCCTGAGAGCAAACCACCTGCTCTCTGCTTTCCAGATTGTGAAAGACACAAGTGTGAAATATGATAATTTTATCTTCAACACTCTTGTCAGGGAGAGATCCTTGCACTTCTTCACTTTGACTGAGATAAGGCATGTAGCATTTGGCAAGGCATCAAACCGAAAGTGTTGCTATGCTGGACTTGTTTCTCTTTATGGAGAGAAACAGTGGTTCTTTGTTTTCAGTAGACAGGGTTTTAATCTTCTTTTGTTGGCATGATTAAAGAAAAAAAAAGTCTTTGAACAAGTTAGGATACCTGATAAATAAGAGTTAACTGAGACATGGCTCATTATCTTCTGCAAAAAGAGCAAGGATCCCAAACCAAGGTTCTGACATAGCAAGACGACGACTGTATGTTTGATTAAACCATCAGACATTGTTTTACACCATGTTCCCCGATTTATAGTCCTTCTTAATAAAACACATTTATTGATTATGCATAAAGCCTGTACGTTTCTATTACACCTCGAGCGCTAAATGAGTTAGCCTCATGATCAGAATGGCATTAATGACCTAATCTATTTTAATCATGAGGTCATTGTGACAATGTGCTTAGGCAACAGTTTGCATGTCTAGACAAAAGCCATGTTCCTGCTACAGATGTCTTCGCCCACAAAGACTGCCTCAGCCTCATCAGCCAGAGTCTTTGATCTCTTCTCTCGGTTTCCTCTTTGTCAATCTTTTTTTCTGAACAATAACCCCAACCTCCCCAGAGAGAAGCTGAAGATTATCTAGACTTCATTTTGAATTTGCCTTTAACAATTGAGCAGAAGACTTTTTCCTACTGATTTACACTGATTTATATACTTACCCTGTAGAACATACAGTAGTAAGTAATGCCTATGATCGTGGCAGCCCTTCATTTTTTTTATGCACTTCCTGAACTCCCAGTAAGAAAAACTGGAAGCTGCTAGAAAATTCAGTCAAGTGCTTTACTGCTTTATTTTCCTTATGATTCCCTTCAGCCATAGGTTCTGGGTGCTTGTGTAAGCATTCTTTATGTATAACCCAACATGATGGAGTAGTATTACTGCAAGGGCTGAAGAGTTAGTGAGTCATGCTTCTTTATTTTTCACTCCGCAAGCACTGCATTGAATTTCTGTGCTGATATCCACACTTCAGAGCATGATGTTCTCATAAAATGAGCTTTAGCATTAGCACAATTGCAATGCTTATTATTTATGAATGTTCATAATTGTGTCCCTAAATATCAACATGCATAAACACTTGTCTAAATTGCTTGCTTAATCTTTAATGACTGTTCTGTGCGTTTTTTGTAGTCTTCATTTGTAAATGACCTGTATCGGTATCTACTGTATACACTCAGAGGATAAAGAATGTGTTCAGCTTCCACGCCCTAATCAAACAGTTTTCCCCAATTCCCACTGAGATAAGTGACCGCACGGTGGAGACTGAATCAGACTCTGACCTTTGCGTAGGAGTAAAGTCACCTCCGTGCTGAGCCAGAAAGAGGTGCTGCTGGGTTCTTTTTTCGTCGCTAACGCAGAAGTGTTGGGTTTGTGTTTACGGATAGGAAAGGATGGGGATTGCATGGCGGCTGCCTGTCGAGCATGCCAACTTCGCATTTAAGACAATGATGTGAATGCCGGCAGCTCTGCAGGTGGGCACAGCAGGCCAGCGGAGCTGCATATGCTCTACTGCTGCCAGCACATTGCCGGCAGTGTATTTTTGGGGCCAAGCTTAACAGGACCGTGTGTACTCCGAGCATGGAAAGTGCTTCAAAGGCAGAAAATAGCCTCTCGCATGTTTGAAAATTGGTGTGATTTCACTGTTTGAGTTTGAGCTCTTTAGGGGGTTGGGCACACTGTAAATATTTAGAAACAATAACACATTTGTGACAAAGATGGGGGGGGGGGGGGGGGTGAGTTTAAAGAAATGGAAAGCGTGAGATCCACATTAAAGGAGCTAATGGAGCCTCTGGCATCTTGTGGGTGTAATGTGGGTGTCTGTGAGCTAATGCAATATCCCTACTCATGAGAATAAACACCTCAGTTCCAACAGCTCAATAATAATTCACCAAGCTTTCCTTCTGATGCAACTCATACTTATAGCCATTCACATGACCTGTAAAGAAGTGAACAAAAGAAGGGTTACAAATACAGGTGTTCAGCACTGACCACGTTTTTCACTTTATCTCACACAAATGTAGAGTATATGACTAAAGCCCCAAAAGCCTTTTGTGTAACTTAATCTTCAGATAGAATCATTCTCGCAGATCTTAGTAAGAGACATGAGCCCAAGTATTACATTATAATATTAGATTGCATATTAATCCTCATCTCTTGGCTGTGATCCATGAAACAATTAAGTCTACACACACCAGCTTTTTCATTAGGCCCTGGTGGGGCATCCTATGTTCTTTCATTGCCACACACAGAGTGACCTTCTGGAATGATGTGGGTGGTTAGTACTCGCTCAGATATAGCGTACACCATTAAAGTCAGGCCATGTGTGACATTCGACACATCATTTTCTCTGTCATTCCAGTGTGCTGGCAGTTTCACAGTGTGTGCATAGATACGGAACTCATTCTCTGATTATTGCAGAAAGTCACGCAGGACTCTGCACAGCACCCAATCATCCCAATAAATGAAGGCATTCAGCGATGAGCCGCAATCAGACTCCCACCGAGCTGAGCATGCATTTCCACAGACATCTCCCTCATTGCAGCCTGAACTCGACGCCAGTGATTAATTAATACAGCAGGCAAATGACTTACAATATTCTCTCTTCTCCTAAACAATTTTATCTGCCTAACCGTTACAGGGCAAATGGTGGGCTCACATCAAAGGGTCATCATTTTTTGCCCTCAGCTGTGTCAAAATGTAGAATGCAGGCACTAACACTCAGATTAAAGAGCTGCTGAGAGCGTACACAGTACAAAACAAATTTGTCTCATTTCACAAAGTATATATTCAATCACAAAGAAATGTTAATATATGAAATTCCTAAAAGCACAACGGAAAGCGATAATTGTCTATTGTTCCACCTGCAGACAATATAAGCAGCATAAAATCATTAGTGTGGAATTCCCACTGAGTTAAAGTGAATCAAGTTTAAATCTGTAGGAGTAAACCCTAATAATATTACTGTGCACAGATTAATCTCAGGAGATCATCTAAACTCTGTAAAATTAGAGCAACGTGAATCAACATGGGAGCAGATGCCTACATATCAACTCATTACAACCTTCTTCCTCAAATCTACCAGAGATTCTCAGATACATAATATATTGTTCACATTCCTGTGATGATCAACTTCAAAAGCCAGTGGCACACATACGCCCTAATGTAATGAATCAAGTCTGTTAATAATTATATGGATCCAGAAATCAAATTTTTATAATCAAAAATGAATATATTATATAGTTGGGTTCCTAAGTATTTGTTTAATTTAAAGATAGACTTATAATTTTGCCTCTATGCAGCACCACACCAATGTATTGAAAATAAAGCAGCAAAGATTGTTTGAAGCAAGTGTAGACTTTCAGCTTGAATTCAAAATTCTTTTTTAATTATTTGTAATACTTGGATGCAGGCCCCACATCACCAAAATCAAAATGTTCTCCCGCAAGATGCGTTGTCAGGCCTTTACTGCGGCTACGTTCAGTTGCTGTTTGTGGGCATTTCTGTCCTAGGTCTTGTCTTCAGTAATTGAAAAGCATGCTCTATTGGGCTGAAGTCAGGTGACTGACTCGGCCCTTTAACTACATTCATTTTATTTGCCTTGAGATGTTCTTGGGTTCCATTTGTGGTATGTTTTGTGTCTTATCCATCTGTACTGTGAAGCGCCATCATTATCAGTTTGCAGCATTCGACTGAATCTGAGCAGAAAGTCTAACGCTATACACTTCAGAATTCATCCTGCTACTTCTATCAGCAGTCACATCATCAATAAACACCAGTGACCCAGTTCCATTGACAGCTGTATGTGTCATGTTTGACAGATGATGAAGACACTTCTTGATTTTAAACTTTGACAATGTTATACCTACCTCCTTGAGAGTGTTCTTGACATGATGTTCTGAAGAGAGTTTCTTCAACAAGGAACGAAATCTGTGATCATCCATTTTGTCGACTGTCGTCTTCCGGGTCTTTTGCCGTAACTGAGCTCACCAGTACCAAATGTACCAAATTGTTATTTTTCACCATTCCTAGAGTTTTGCAGCATACTGTTGGTCTCCATCACTTGCATCAACAACTTTTTAACCTGCATATTTAGAGTTCCAATAAAGCTAAGTAATGGAAATTCAAAACTTGGAAGTAACTTTGATCTCTGTAATTTGCCATAAAATAACCAGGTAATAGGCTACGATTAGCCATTGAATCTGCTTATCAGTCATGTGCTCAGTTTCTTTTGAGCCCGTGAAAATGGCTGTAATTCCTTAATGGTTAATGCAATCTTCAATAACATCTTTGCATTTGAAGTCCATTGTGATGGTGTACAGAGACAATATTACCAAACTTTTGTCACTGTCCAACTGCTTATGGAAATGTCTGTACTTGCATTAAAAGATATTCTATGTACAATATATGAACAAATGTATTCGGCCAAATCTGCAATGGTATTGTATCCAAATACATGTACATCAATATGGAGTTGGTCTCCTTTTTGCAGCTGTAACAGTTTCCGCTCTTCTTGGAAGGCCATACACGACATGTTGGAGTGTTTCTGTGGGAATTCGTGCCCATTCACTCTGTAGAGCATTTATGAGGTCAGACACTGATGTTGGACGAGAAGGCCTGGCTCACAATCTTCCAGTTCATCCCAAAGGTGCTCAATGGGGTTGAGGTCAGGGCTTTGTGCAGGTCAAGTTCTTCCACACTGAACTCATCAAACCATGTCTTTATAGTCCTTGCTTTGCACACCGGGACACAGTCATGTTGAAATATAAAAGGACCTTCCAAGGTTTGGAAGCGTAGCATTGTCCAAGATGTGTTGCTACTGTATGGTGAAGCATTAAGATTGCCCTTGACTTGGAATAAGGGGCCTGACTGAAAATACGGTTCAGGTATTTGTTTATTTATTTTTGCTTAATTATTCGGCACCCCCACAATTATTCAAGCAGAATATTTGAAACCGTTTCCTCACTCATTGCAAATGCATTGTCTATACCGCTTTATCCTGTATACAGTGTCACAGGGGACCTGGAGACTATTCCAGGAGACTTAGGGCACGAGACGGGGTACACACTGAATGGGGTTTCAATCAGGGCACACACTCACATACACACACTCACATTCACACACTACGGGCAATTTGGGAACGCCAATTAGCCTAATCTGCATGTCTTTGGACATGTCTTCAGAACTGAACCCGGAACCTGGAGGTGCAAGGTGACATAATAGTCGTAATGCTCATAGTGCCAATTTGTCCAAAAAAAAGTCTCCATTAAAAAAAGCACATCCAAAAATACATTCGAGTAATCAGTCTAAAAACAACAGTGTATTTATTTATTTATTAGTAAGTTAATTAATTAGTTAGTTTGTTTATTATTTCAATAACAAAGTGTTAATAAAAGTACTTAATGCAAAGATTTTTTGTTGTCATTTGAAGACAGTTATTGAGGTTCATTCCGCCACCTAGGTGCCAGAAAAGAGAACAGCCATAAAGATTGTTCTTCCACCCAAGTAGAAAGTGTGATTTGCCCGGTCAATTCAGACCATGGGTTTCACTCACTCACTCATCATCTATACCGCTTAATCCTGTATTCAGAGTCACGGGGGCCTGGGAGTCTATCCCAGGAGACTTGGGGCACATGGTAGGGTACACCCTGGACAGGGTGCCAATCCATCGCAGGGCACAGACACACACACACATACATTCACTCATTCACACACTACGGGCAATTTGGGACCACCAATTAGTCTAACCTACATGTCTTTGGACTGTGGGAGGAAACCGGAGTACCCAGAGGAAACCCACCAAGCACGGAGAAAACATGAAAATCCCATGCACACAGAGACGGGAATCGAGCCTGGCCGGGGATCGAACCCGGACCCTGCCGGTGCAAGGCGACAGTGCTAACCACTACACCACCGTGCCGCCACCATGGGTTTCAATAGGTGTAAAATTGTAAAACTGAGATAGAAATGTAGATTTAAATATGCAGTTCTGTGCAGAACCACCCTGTGTTTTTAGCACAAACCTTGTTAGATAGATTTTATTTTATGACTTTATTATTGAGTCAAAACCATTTCTGATTTTCAAACCCTAGTATTCCACCACAAAAATTAAAGTTACAGAAAAATATAGCAGAAAAGAAAGCAGCATATTGTGTAAGAAACCACTTTTTAGGCCTTCTGTGGCATACAGAAGAGATGCAGGTGCATCAGTCAGAGATCTCAGAAGAAGTGTGTGTGGGTCTGCAGGATGCTTGTAAAGCCTAGTTGTTATTTAACAAATAATAATAAAATGTATTATTATTTATTATTTATATATGTACAATTAATCTTTTTTTGGAAGGCATCCTGTGCGCCTAAGACTCTTGCACGTTAACGTACACTAAAGATGACATCTATCATTCTTCATTTCTTTTCTTTTGTGAAATCTTATAAGTTCTACAGTATGTGGACCCGTTTAACCAAGTGCTTCCATATCAAAAAGTCATCATCATCTGCCAAAATTTTTTTATTCATAAAGCTAAAAACCCTGTCCAAAATAGTTTTTTTTTTTTTTTTTTTTTAATGTATGGTTGTGGTCATGATCAAGCTGAAAAATATATCTATGCCCAAGTGTTCACCATTTGGCAGGGGATTTACAAAATGTATCTTTATGGCTAAGCTATCAAATACAAATCATGATGTCATCAACCTTTACAAGAACCTCTAACCTACCAGCCAGAAAAAAAAAGCTCCAGAGAAGCTCCAGTATGTCTGCTCCTATATGTTTCCCATATGCATGCTCTTCCTTTCTGACACCATGCAGATGTAGATAGTGTAGATGATTTTGGTCTCAGGTGATCACAACAAACAATTTCTTATTGTGTTCAACCCTTCCAAATTAATTTCTATGATGGTGTCATGAAACATAAGTTTCGTAAAAATAAAAAAATCAGCTAAACAGTGAAACTGTGACCTTTGAGTTCTGGGTCTCTCTCTCGGCATCCTTACCATGCTCATTGGATGGAGAGCAGAATGTTCATGAGCAAACTTTTCAAATGTTTTGTTTTTATGAATCCTTTTAGTTATGACCTTTGTTGTGTGTATTGGAATTTGTAGAAATATCATTGACTAACACAAGTCAATAAGCAACTGCCTTTTTTCATTTTGAAAGTGCCCTGGTAAATTCACTTTCATGACATGAGGTTACTGACATCCGTACGTTTTCACACACAAAAAAAAAAAAAAAAACGGGCATTAACAATTAATTTAAAGAATGATGGTTATTCAAGGAAAAGGTAAGCAGTTTTTCAACTCTTTAAAATATGAAGAATTGTAGCACTTCTATTACACAATTTTTTTTTGTTCATACTTGCAAATTCTCATATTTACTGTTTCACCTCTCGCATGTGGTGTCACTTCACTTTGTTATGGTTCAAATGTTTTCTTATTTCACACTTTTCACTATATTCCCTATGTGCACGTATATATGAATGTCCTTGTCCCAGCTTTGTAAAGACTACAAACCAATGGAGCCAAACCAGCCTTCTTATTTCAAGCTATATCATGCTAGAAGAAGGGCTTTAGAAATGGTATTATTACGGTATCTCTGGACAAAAATACCTCAACATCAAACTTGCTTTTACTAATATCTAAATTGGTCTTTATTATTTTTTTGCAGGGTGGTGAAAGAATGACTCGATACTGATATTTAACAGTAACAGGACAATAGAGTTACAGAAGTGTAGTTAAATTCTCTTTACAATTGACTGAATGGTTGAGATATTAATATCATGCTGCTTTTGGTAAGTTAATGCAGTTTACTTTTGGTGTCTAAAGCAGGCTTGTGCTTTCTCCTCGTCAAAATTCCACCTCACACACAATGAAAATGTTTGAACATTTCAAATTTGGTGCCATACTGTATTTAATGTGCTGTTTGATGAAAAGTTCATTAGCTGCCTTGATCTTGGCATGGGGCAACTGCGAGTGTCTCTGCCCCGATCAGTAGCACAAAACGATCACTATGCAACATTCCAACTATACAGCATCTTTAGACTCCCACAGTCTTACAACTTTAATGAAGCTGTGTTGGAAGACCAGGTCTTTCTTACTCTACTCTATGGGCTTTTCTTCTGCTATGAGAAGATGGTGGCTTTAAAGCAAGGATCAACTAGGTATCTCTTCTGGACAGTCATTTAGACACTTGGGAAAACGGAGGAATCAAAGGCTGACTTATTACCTTTCGCCATCCTCCTCCTCCTCTTTTTCAGCTGACTCCAAATAAAAATGGGTTCAAGCAAGAAACACACAATTAGAGTGAACTCCGGAGGAGCATGAGCCCTGAGTGTCCCCCAGAGGATGACTAAAGGACACACAGTCCCTCTCTTCCTCCTCAGCACTGCCTGTGGAGAAACAGCACCTCATACATTTGCTGCAGCATGAAAACAGTAAAACAAATTAGGGAAAGAGTGTAAAGGAGACCACAAATTAACCACCCATTAGAGCGGTAAAATGATCTTGTAAAAAGTTATGTAGTTCATCATAAATCAAATTATGTCAAATCAAATTATTCAATTTGTTTCAGGATATGCAAGAGCAGTTTCATTTATAGCATTATTGCCAAACTGCTTTATTATGTGGGAAAGGAACATACTGGCACAAGGAACAATGAAACTGTACTTTAAAAAAAAAAAGAACTTAATCAAATAGAGTTGGAGAAAATTCTTCTGATTCAACACATCGGAGCCAGATGGAACTAGTGGTCCATCACAATGTGCTTGACAGCAGGGATTTGACAGCTTCAAAGTGCAGTTCAAACAATTTTCTAGAGCACTTTGATGAGGTGGAAGAAATACACCATTGTAAAAACCTATATTGCCTTCACAGCTAAACTATTTAGCATTTATGACCTGAAAACATGCACTGTTTCACACAAATCCACTGGGTTATAGAATAATATTTACATCAGTAATCACTCAAGTCTATGTTCTGATGAGTTTGCTCTTTGTCTCTACAGAGCACATGCTTTCTACAGTATATTCTGCAGTAAAGTCTATTTGGATGCAAGACTTATCTATGACAGGTGTACTGTAACATAAAAATCAATCACTCACCCTGATCATTGATTCATGGGCATGGAAATGAGTAACAAGAGTTTTAAATCATTATGATGTAGTCATTTGTACAGTAAGGGATGTATTATGTAAAATAACTTTCATATGCAGATTTTACACACAAATCTTCCTAATGCTAGTGAAATACTAAATAATCCTGATCTAGGAGCCATTCCTCCGTTCATTGTTTTTTTGTTGTTGTTGAAATCTTTTTGACAGCAGCTCTCGAAAAGCACGCTTTCCTCTGCTTCTTCTGATGTCTGGGATTTACACACTTCTGTCTGTGAAATATGCACAGAATCTAATTAAAATACGACTGTCTGCTTTCTGGGTTGGTTTTAGAGCTGAGAATCTGCTGCAGTGTGTGACGCTACAGTATCTGCAATTCAACCATTAACTGATATTTTGCCATCAGCTTTGATCAACCAAATTATTGTTGCTTTTAAACATATAATGCGGTCTGCATGAAAAGATCAGCGGGTTTCATAAAGAGGCAACTGGCCATTGAGAGACCTGCGACTACAAATGGTTAGTGGAAAAAGCTAATCGTCCTCTTGGTGCATGGACTAAATAAAATTAAACAAGCTTCTTAGGTTTGGGGTGAAGTGCAGAAATAAACCGCACAGCCACTCTTAATTTTCTCAGACAATCAACATACTACAGCATCCCAGAATACAGGTACAGCACATACTGTAGAAACTGTAACTACTGCGTTATTTAATAAATAACAGTTGGAGGATCTCTAACTTCTGCAAGGTTGACAAGATGTGGATATTTCTGAAATCAAACAACCATGATGCAATGGATAATAATAATAATAAATGCATTCATTCTTCTTCTATACAGTACAATTTATCCTGTACAGGATCATGGGGGCTTAGACGCAGGAGAACAAGGCAGAGTACAACATGGACAGGGTGCCAATCCATCACAGGGCAAATGCACGCACACACATTAACACACACACTACGGGCAATGTCAGTTAACCTAATCTTCATGTCATTGGACTGTGGGAGGAAACTGGAGTACCTAGAGGAAACCCATCAAGCATGGGGGGAAGACACAAACTCCACACACACATGGAATTAAACTCTCGATGATGGACGTACAAGGCCACAGGCAATAATTTGTAAAATAAATAAATAAATAAAAAATAATTTATATATACACACACACTCACCTAAAGTAAAGGATTATTAGGAACACCTGTTCAATTTCTCATTAATGCAATTATCTAATCAACCAATCACATGGCAGTTGCTTCAATGCATTTAGGGGTGTGGTCCTGGTCAAGACAATCTCCTGAACTCCAAACTGAATGTCAGAATGGGTAAGAAAGGTGATTTAAGCAATTTTGAGCTTGGCATGGTTGTTGGTGCCAGACGGGCCGGTCTGAGTATTTCACAATCTGCTCAGTTACTGGGATTTTCACGCACAACCATTTCTAGGGTTTACAAAGAATGGTGTGAAAAGGGAAAAACATCCAGTATGCGACAGTCCTGTGGGCGAAAATGTCTTGTCGATGCTAGAGGTCAGAGGAGAATGGGCCAACTGATTCAAGCTGATAGAAGAGCAACTTTGACTGAAATAACCACTTGTTAGCATTTGTGAAGCCACAACACGCACAACCTTGAGGCGGATGGGCTACAACAGCAGAAGACCCCACCGGGTACCACTCATCTCCACTACAATAGGAAAAAGAGGCTACAATTTGCACAAGCTCACCAAAATTGGACAGTTGAAGACTGGAAAAATGTTGCCTGGTCTGATGAGTCTCGATTTCTATTGAGACATTCAAATGGTAGAGTCAGAATTTGGCATAAACAGAATGAGAACATGGATCCATCATGCCTTGTTACCACTGTGCAGGCTGGTGGTGGTGGTGTAATGGTGTGGGGGATCTTTTCATGCCACACTTTAGGCCCCTTAGTGCCAACTGGGCATCGTTTAAATGCCACGGCCTACCTGAGCATTGTTTCTGCCCATGTCCATTCCTTTATGACCACCATGTACCCATCCTCTGATGGCTACTTCCAGCAGGATAATGCACCATGTCACAAAGCTCAAATCATTTAAAATTTGTTTCTTGAACATGACAATGACCACTAAAATGGCCCCGACAGTCACCGGATCTCAACCCAATAGAGCATCTTTGGAATGTGGTGGAACGGGAGCTTCGTGCCCTGGATGTGCATCCCACAAAGCTCCATCAACTGCAAAATACTATATATCAATATGGGCCAATGTTTCTAAAGAAATGCTTTCAGCACCATGTTGAATCAATGCCACGTAGAATTAAGGCAGTTCTGAAGGCGAAAGGGGGTCAAACACTGTATTAGTATGGTGTTCCTAATAATCCTTTAGGTGTGTGTGTGTGTGTGTGTATATATATATATATATACACACGTGGACAAAATTGTTGGTACCCTTCGGTCAATGAAAGAAAAACTCACAATGGTCACAGAAATAACTTTAATCTGACAAAAGTAATAATAAATAAGAATTCTATGAATGTTAATCAATGAAAGTCAGACATTGCTTTTCAACCATGCTTCAACGGAATTATAAAAAAAAGAACTCATTGAAGTTCATGGAACAGGCCTGGACAAAAATGATGGTACCCCTAACTTAATAGTTTGTTGCACAACCTTTTGAGGCAATCACTGCAATCAAACAATTCCTGTAACTGTCAATGAGACTTCTGCACCTCTCTGCAGGTATTTTGGCCCACTCCTCATGAGCAAGCTGTTCCAGTTGTTTCCGGTTTGAAGGGCGCCTTTTCCAGACTGCATGTTTCAGGTCCTTCCAAAGATGCTCAATAGGATTGAGTTGAGGGCTCATAGAAGGCCACTTTAGAATAGTCCAATGTTTTCCACTTAGCCATTGTTGGGTGTTTTTAGCTGGGTCATTTTTTGGGTAAAAAATTTGGGTCATTGTCCTGTTGCAAGACCCATAACCTGCGACTGAGACCCAGCTTTCTGACACTGGCCAGCACATTTCTCTCTAGAATCCCTTGATAGTCTTGAGATTTCATTGTACCCTGCACAGATTCAAGACACCCAGTGCCAGATGCAGCAAAGCAGCCCCAGAACATAACAGAGCCTCCTCCATGTTTCACAGTAGGGACAGTGTTCTTTTCTTCATATGCTTCATTTTTCCGTCTGTGAACATAGAGCTGATGTGCCTTGGCAATAAGTTCAATTTTTGTCTCATATGTCCACAGGACATTCTCCCAGGAGCTTTGTGGTTTGTCAACATGTAGTTTGGCATATTCCAGTCCGGCTTTTTTATGATTTGTTTTCAACAATGGTGTCCTCCTTGGTCGTCTCCCATGTAGTCCACTTTGGCTCAAACAATGACGGATGGTGCGATCTGACACTGATGTTCCTTGAGCATGAAGTTCACCTTGGATCTCTTTAGAAGTCTTTCTGGGCTTTTTTGTTACCATTCGGATTATCCATCTCTTTGATTTGTCATCAATTTTCCTCATGCGGCCACGTCCAGGGAGGTTGGCTACAGTCCCATGGATCTTAAATTTCTGAATAATATGTGCAACTGTAGTCACAGGGACATCTAGCTGCTTGGAAATGGTCTTATAGCCTTTACCTTTAACATGCTTGTCTATAATTTTCTTTCGAATCTCCTGAGACAACTCTTTCCTTCGCTTCCTCTGGTCCATGTTGAGTGTGATACATACCATGTCACCAAACAACACAGTGACTAACTGGAGCCCTATATATAGGCCCACTGACTGATTACAAGATTGTAGACACCTGTGATGCTAATTAGTGGACACACCTTGTCCCTTTGGTCACATTATTTTCAGTATTTTCTAGGGGTACAATCATTTTTGTCCAGGCCTGTTGGCGTGTTGGCCTGTTGAGTTTATTTTTTTAAATAATTCTGTTGAAGCATGGTTGAAAAGCAATGTCTGACTTTCATTGGTTAACATTCATAGATTTTTTTTTTAATTATTACTTTTGTCAGATTAAAGTTATTTATGTGACCATTGTGAGTTTTTCTTTCATTGACCGAAGGGTACCAACACTTTTGTCCATGTCTGTATGTATATATATATATATATATATATTGAGGACAGTAACATTTTTGAGACACTTAAGTGTACAGCATGGGTGGCCAAAGCAATTCTCATCAAAAGTTTCCTTCTACTGGACCTCATGTCATCCGTACTTTACCCAAGAACTCTCACAGACCTGGGTAAGGGGCTCTTTTGTTATCAAAAGAGCAGCTTGGTGCCCTTCATCAGGGTTCTGTCTAGAAATCAATACAGCAATACGTTGTGGCAGAGCAAAGAACTTTTGACTGTGCGTTCTGTCAGGGAGATCATCCATCATGTGTAGTAATAGAGGCCCTGAAGACTTTGCTTGCTCCTTAGGTCTCAGTCTCAGTGTCAGCAGAATGAGGATCTGATCACTTCAACATCATTCAGTCCACATCGCTAGTGCTGGTGTTATTGACCAGTCTACTATGTCGAGAGAAATATGATAATTGCACATGAGGACAAGTGTTCATTTTATCTACTGTAGGATTTCTGAAATACTGCTGAAATGAGCAGCAGCAGATATGATCACATGATGCTGAACTGAATGATGACACAAATATAAGAACAGTATGGAGATCTAGTGAATCAGTGTGTGTGTGTGCGTGTGTGTGTGTGTGGAAATTTGTTATAACACACTAAAAGGAAGTCAGCCAGGCAACACATACTGTGAAAACAAACAGCACTAATAATGCTGACCTGAATTCTATTGTCGTGTTCAGCTGCTAAATATTTAGTTGATCATCAGTTCTACTCCAGATGGAAATGCAAAGTTGTCCAGCCTGAACACATTACGCTCACATATGGTAGGAGAGACTAATTCAATTTTTTTTTCAAGTCACTAATGAACAAACTGTTGGATGAGTGCAAACTCATCTGAGTGTGTAAGTTCTACTGAGTCAGCAGCATATAATAACAGCACAAAGTCTGATGTCTTGTTTGTAGTTATTGCTCTAGAGTTATAGACGTTATAGACGTCATGTGCTCAGCATTGACAAGTTCACGCTGCCCGGACAGCACCTCCTGCAGGAGGTCACATGCCATCTCCGATAGCCGGGGTTACAGGGTTGACGGCTAAAACCTGCATAGATTAGAATTGACATGAATTTAAAGCAAGACACAACAATCTTTTGGTCACGTCAGTCTTTTTTCTTTCAGATATTTTTATGAACGGAATCTATAACCCATGATCTCATTAACTGTAGTAACCCCCCTTTCTCTGTTTGAATGCTGGAATATGCCTGTGTGGTCAGGGAAGAAAAAAAATCCAGAGCCATGTACACTGGCCACTATGCATGATGGGTGCATCGCTTTATGCCCTTCCCTTCTTACCCTGATTCACCGCTTATTCTGGGATAGGGTCGATCTACTGTACACTCATCAGACCACCATGACCTTCTTCTATTGCTCCAAAGACTTACAAAGACAAGAGTTTTTTAAATACCCACTCAGCCATATAGTCCAAATCTTGGAACATTCTGTGTGTGGAAATGCTCTTACTTTCAATATTAAACACAACTGTGATTTTTATGGTTGATTTTTTTATGATGCAACTTTATCTCATTTCTTCCACAAAGTTGAAGGTTTAATACTATCCTTTTATGCATTAGTGGTTCTACATTGTATGGCACCCTGGGCAAACTATATAGATAGATAGATATACAGTATGTGTCTCATCATTGTGCACATTTTTACGATATAGCAGCAAATTCCTATTTCAGCTTTCTATCTATCTATCTATCTATCTATCTATCTATCTATCTATCTATCTATCTATCTCATCATTATAGGGTGTATGGTGTCATGGACAAACTACCATTTCAGCTTATAACATTTATAATTATATGTATTATATAAGACTCACATCATCATTATGCACAATTTATCAAACGTCCAGAACATGAACCAAGTGAACCATACAAGATTCTTGACCAATTCTAGGCACACACACTGCAAATGACTCAAAAATCAGCCTAATACAGAATTTGTAAGTTGGAAATCTTCCTGAGTGAGCACAAGACCTCAACACAATCACAGAAAACCATTATAATGTCACCTCAAGGAGAGTTAACCAAACCAATAATGTGCTAGTTATGTTGTAATATTTTTGCTGCAGGCTACACACATTACCATGTGTGAAACTGTGTGGATTTATATCCCATGTTATGTAAGCTAGCAACATAGGTTACCTAACATAAGTGTTATACTAGCCTTTTTCATGCATATTATTATACAGTATTTATAAAGAGATTATATAGCTGCATATGTACACTACATTTATCTCTTGCCAGTTTCTCTTCTTCTTCTTTCCTCTTTTTTTCTCAACTGGGCACCTGATGGCTTTGACCTTTGCCTATCTTTTTGATTTGGCAAGCATCAGTACATTACCCATTTTCCCCAAGACTTCCAACAAAGAGTCAAAACTAAACTAATTTACATTTGGGTGTGCAGACTG
This sequence comes from Clarias fuscus, assembly GCA_030347435.1. Taxonomy (NCBI): domain Eukaryota; kingdom Metazoa; phylum Chordata; class Actinopteri; order Siluriformes; family Clariidae; genus Clarias; species Clarias fuscus. The sequence continues at coordinate 15,922,618 of CM059207.1, read as the reverse complement.
AATTTATATTATTTTTAAGGATTTTGCACATACCAGAAAAACAGCAACTTCCCTGCCAAACTACATGTTATTATGCATGAACTGTGTTTCATTTCATAGCATTTCATAGTTTTTCACCCCTAAACCCCAACAGCCCCTACTGTACGTTGGCCTTCCAGTGTGGGACATGAGCTCCCTGACATCCCTCTGCATCTCATACATCTGAGTGGGTGACCTTCACAGTAGCCTGCCTGGTGCAGAAACTAGAATCAGGGTTCCCACTCCAACAAGGTCAATTGATCCACAGGATGGTGAAATGATAGATGTGACATGCGAACAAGTGATTGAAAATTGATTGTGCAGGTGTTACCACCATTGTGATTTTAATTCTTTTTTGTGTGTGCCTTGGACACAAGTTCCAGTCATTTCATATCCTCAAATTTCAATTCTTTGCTTGATGCTAGGCAAATAACCCGATTCTTCTGAAACTCTGTTTTTTGGCCAAGCAGTTTATATCCCAGAAGCACTTGTTTCACTGTCACTTTTATAGGAACACCTACTGTATCTTCTCATTCATCACCTGGTCTTTATCCAATCTTGAACTCTCAAGTTTCAAGGAGCCTGTGCTCACTGTAACCTCAGATTAATGTTAATAGGTGGCAAGTATGCACCTGGATATCATTCACGGCAGTGTTTGATGGGTTATGTATCCTAAAGTACTTTTTTGCTCACTAGTAGTTATGTAGCCTTTCTATTTATCTAGTCCAGGTGACATCAATCTGGCCAATCGCTTTTAACTTCTCTCATTGAAAAATGTTGTATATTTATGTAAGTAATTAGTTGTAGTAAATATTTTTACATGTTTATTATTATTATAGGCATTTTGCAAAATGTTTACGTTTGGATTTACATTATATTTCTATAGAAAAAGAATCTATCTATCTATCTACATGTATGCATAAACAGTCTGTAGCGTTTTCTCAGTTAAACAACTGAGAAGATGATGATTCGCTTTTTAAAACAAACAGTCCCGTAAAGACTTGCTCTTGAGCGATAATTCTAACATCATCCAAACAATAGAGAAAAGAATACAAAGAGTATCAGCAATCGACTCATGGAAATGGTTTATGATGTCCATTGTTTAAATAAATCACCCTATAGTAGTGTCTTGCCTTAAAAAGCCTGTATCTGTGGGTGTAATCTTGATTTGTTGCACACATTCACCTACAGTGGAATGGAGTGTAGGAATAAACGCTCAGGGCAAAGACAATGAAAAGCTGATATTCATGTGAGGATTTAAATAGCAGTACACTCGGTGACCCAGGTAAAGGTATGTTGTCCTTTAGTTTGCAGTGCCGCTCTTAGAGGACAGTCTAACACCATGTAAAGAAATCCCGTACAACAGATACCTGCTTTATTTCTTAATTATGTGCACTTTTGTTGTGTATCTATTATATCATTCCTTGGCACTCTTTGTACTAAAACGACGCCTCTAGCTGACATTAACTATTTATTTTACAGTCGATAGCCACATTACTCCTGCCCCACCAAGATTCTGTAATGACTCCTGTAAACACACAGCTCCTCACCTTTTTACTAGTCTGTTCTACTGTGGCACCTTGAAAAACCTGATTAATTGACTTGTCAGCAGTGTATTTTTATCCAGTTCCCCTGATGGTTATGGATCCACAGTCCTTCTCAGTGTCCTTCTGTGTCCTGCCGAGTGCAGGGTGACACTCGTGGCCAACGGGGACCTTCCAGCACCTTCCGCCATGGGCAAATCCTCTGACTGGTGGCAAAGAGGGATGGAATTCCCTGCTCAGATTGAGAGATTTGGGCCTGAGGCACAAGCTTATTAAATATATAGAGGAACATGTAGTATATATTAAATGAGTTACTGGTGTAGGGAAGACCAGTGCGTCTGACGCTCCAAGGTCAAACCTCAACCCGTTGAAATCTACAGTAGTAAAGCATGCAGTTTCTAAGTCATATAAGTATGGTTTCAATATAAAAAAAACAACAACCTTGAACTAGATTAGCTAGCAGATGTAAAACAATAATGTTCATGGGTATCTATTTTAGATGATGTATTTTGTATTGCTATGTTTGATTTAGCACAAAAGTAAAACCGGTTGCTGTTTAAGGCCGGATTAAACAGATTCCTTTAGACAGTTTTAACCCTAGGATTTTAAACACTGTTTGGTTAGAGAGCTTTGCTGTGCCGAAAGCCCTTGAAACGCTCCCTAGTGATTGTTAAGTGTGATTAAGCTAACAGGTTTCCACCATAGCAGAGGAAGTTAAATACAATTGCTAACAAAAGTCCCAGTTGGTGCCTGATCTTTCTGTGAAATAGAAACCTTTGAAAGATATTTGGCTTAGCAATTACTCAATTTCATTTACAGTGCCACGCCACCACAGGGAACACGTTTAATACTCAACAATCTTTCTTTTCAGAGTTTTATACACTACAAGAGGTCCAATCATTTAACAGCCCCATTTTATTTTATTTACTTTAAGACACCCACGTTTCTTTAACAATTGGTGTGAGGAGACAGGACTAGGGCTTTTTCATTTAATAGGGACTGTTTACAGTTTAGAATCACATCATAATTTTCTTTTACTGATGCTCAACATGTGGGTGTTTTTCAGAACATAGTATATTTTTGACAGATTAATCAGCAGACCTTTAAGGCAAGCCAATCATCGCATAGTGCAAATTGCATCTATGGTCATAATCATAACGGACATGAAATAAAGGCACAACTAAACATAAATATCTATGTTCCACTTGTGACCACTTGACTAAATGATTTTTGCCGAATGTTAGCTCTTTTAAAGCTTTAGCTCCCACTCAGCACAAACACATCATGCCATATGTTTCTTTATTCCATGCTATACAGTATGTATAATTTCTGTGGCAATAGGGCAGATATGTCAATTTCTTTTTTATAAACACTTGCAGTCTGGAAATCATAAATGTTTCATATAATCAGAACCAAAATAAATTTAATAATAATCTAGATTACGTGCCTTCATAAAATTATGTTCATTATATTCGATCTCATTCCCCATTTAGATGTACAGTATATTACAAAAATCACATGGTATTTTCTTTATTAAGCAGTAAAAAAGTCTTTCTTCGAGAGTGTCTTTATAGTGCATTTAAACATCACTTTAATTCAACATCCAAACACTAGACTTATTTGTTTTATTAAGCATGCAAATGCATGCATATTTAATTAAATGAAACCCCATTTACATGCAATGCAATGAACTGGTAAAGATTAATCGTATCCATAGTGTTAAACAACCGTCTTGCCTTAAGAGAAAAATTGTGTTTCTTGCAAACTTTCTTGAAATGTCCATCAATCTGACTGAATGTGAAAGCAGACTGGATCACACTGGAGAGGACTGAGTTGAAACAGATGTTGTTGTTGTTCTGACTGTGTGTATGTGTATGTCACCTGCGTGTTTGAATCAGTGTGTAGAACTCATGGTGCATGCAACTGTTTGTTCTGCTTTTGTTTTTTAAAAAAAAAGAAAAAAAAAAGTTGGCAATGCTAGCTCTTATCTTTTATTTCGCACCAGTGACCAGCCTTGACTGGCCCAAGGATGAAGCAGCTTTGTTTAGTGCTTTACAGAGGACACAGCACATGAATATTGCAGCTCCTCCTGACAGGAATGTAGACCTGCGGGGGTATTTGTGAGGAGGACTTCATATGGAAGAGAGGTCTCTAGGTGAAAATGTATCTGTTGTAGAGAAAATGCGTTCATAGATGCAAGCTCACTGCCATTGTGGGTGTGCTATTTTGCGCAGAATAAATTGGTTCTATCCTGTGTAAATTTTCTAAAGTCATGGAGTTTCAGCTTGTTGGCTAACGTGTAACAAAAAAAACCTGTCGGCAGTCCAGCTGTTCCCAGGAGAGAACGACTGATTGGCTCTCTTCAGGGGAGGATTGTGGAGCTGACAGGGATGCCTGTCCCACAGCTGGCTTAGCGCTGGCTGAGCTAGAACTGAACGAGCCCACAGCTGTGTTTAGCAAAGCATAGCTATCTAATTAAAACAGGTAGGCCTTAACACAAGTAAGGCGTCCCCTGGTACTAGCTTTCAAACAAACGTGACTACTTCATTGTCTTCAGATGATGTCGACTCATCTGGCAGCACAACTGCAAATAATTGGGAGTAAATTTTCACGATGAAGAGACAGGACAGGACAGAACGGCCCACAGAAGTAACTGGTAAATGTGACACTGCCTTTACACGTTTTATGCACTCGTCAAGGAATATGTGGAACACAGGGCTCGGTTAAAGCTAACATCCATTTATTCTCCTTCGAATGTCTCCTGTGCTTGCAGGAAGCTGAAAGAATGCAGCTGCATTATTGATTACTTGGCCATTATGCATGCTTAAGCATGTTTGGCCTAAACCACTGTGGCTAGTGGGAGAATGTGGCAGGATAAATAAATAAATAAATAAATAAATAAAGGGAACTGCAGCATATGATGAAGAGAGTGATGAAATGCTGAGTTTGTGCACACTGGCAGCAGCTGTGCAGATCTGGAGCATGAGAGCTTAGAGTACCGAGCTGCAAAACAATGTTCACACCCCAGAGGAACACTCAAGGCCAGGTAGAGCAACACGAATGGGTTGATCTCAGAATGAAGTGACGGCTTTCACCAACTGCTCAGGAGGAAAGTTGCACTGAAACACTATCTACAATACAGTACTATCATTCTATTCACGAAGTGGTAACGTTTAAATAAAGCAGGGCCCTGGTAATTCCTGCGCTCTAATGTGCTTCCTAAAAAAAAAAGAAAAGATCGTTTAAAAATAATAAATATTATAAACAAGAACAGTGTGTTACTGTGCTCAGAGTAAATGCTTACTCATGTCAGTATGTTGTTGCTGCACAACGCTTTATTTATGTGCTGTGGAATAAATGCCATTGTAATACATTCTAACGAAGGTTATTTGACGCAATAGGTAATTCAGATAGGAGGAGCATTATTGACTGACGAAATCTTCTTCAACCTGCTCGTTTGCAATCCGTTTAACATTAATAGACATCTAACAGCATTATGGCAAAGTGTCGTTCTTCACCAATATTTTTAAAACCCGAACAACAAGACGAGATACCAGGAATCTTCATGTATCTCAACGTGGCTCTTCCGAATGCCATGCACTTGATTATTATCTTGTGAGCTTAATACATAAAATGAGATAAATAAATATTCACTGAATCACAAAACCTCCATCTTGCACCTGACTCTTAAAGAAGGAATGGTAATATTTGCAGTCTTCCTTTCTTGTTTAAAAGTGGAAAAGGTATAATCTGTATGCAGTGGTCTATGGGCTACAATACATTTCTTCTTCAGATCTGTCTTCCATTTAATTTTCTTCTTTCTCTGTGTGTGTGTGTGTGTGTGTGTGTGTGTGTGTGATATAAATAGTTCCTTTCATTATAGAGATAATTCATGACAATTTTCTGATTTAATTGTCCTCAGGTTTGAAAAGGAATTAGTAATGTTTTTGCATTACTAATAAGAAAAATGTTAATGGACTGTTAATGTTTCTGGCAGAAATCGCATTGTTGTAGTAAGCTAAAGGGGGAAAATGAACTTATTGCTAGATGAGGAAGTAACCTTGTTAGATTAAAAAAAAAATATATATATTCGAATTATTCGAATTTCATTTAAAGATTTCATTCAGTTGGAAAGCCTAACCTGTCTCAGTACATCTTCTGGAACCTCTGAAGATCAAGCTTCATACCATAGTAGATCAGGCTTTTTGCTCAGCGGCACCTAGACTCTTCCAGAGTATCTGAGGACTGTTGATGATTTTCAATCTTTTTATCATTTGGGTTGAAATCATTTGTAGCACTTTGTGATTTGCTTCAAATATAACATGCTTTATGATTAAAATGTATTATTATTAACTCTATCTAAATGCTAGCTAATATCAGTGTCAAATGTTTAACCATTTTGTTGCAGTTAACAAGAATAATAATGATAATAATAATAATTTTAAAAAAGCCTGGAATAAGCATGGGAAGATTGTCTGTGGTATATTATAGAATGTGATGCTTATCTTTCTCCCTGCTTTGCATTTGCAAAGATCTGAAAGGATGATTGAATGAGATATTCAATGATCCTATCTCAGTCTTTCTGTCAACACATTTCCTTATTTGTTCTTCTAAATACCCGTTCCTGTAAAAAGGAAAGGAAATGAATGAATAATGTAGAATGTTGGAGAGGAAGAACTTCGCAGATTAGTACAAAATCAACGGAGTGTCTTAAAGTGTTACACTAAGGTTTAGGAACCTGAACGCGAGAGAAGGAAATGCAAACAGGGCTGTTTAACTCCTTACTATATCTCTTTGAGCGAATCTCTCCTGTGCTGCCTGTCATGCAATTGAACTGCAATTGAAGAGATAGCTCAGCTGAGAGCACTCAGCAATCATCATCATCTTCATTGAGATGCTGATGAAGATGTCTTTGGGAATTTTCTTTCACCGCAAGTCATTATTTCCTCTGCAAGGTAAGCACAGGGTGTTTACTTTTATTTGGTCCTTCAAATGTAATCTACGATGTAAAATTTATGCCGCTTGTCACAAGACGAGTCACAGGAGTGTCTAACGTGTTAGAAGAAGCTTGATTCACACTCACCTTGCACTGTCAGCTCGGTAAACTTGTGCATCTCTCACACTGTCATCATGACCAGAGAGGCATGAGAGACTTGGGCTGATTGACTGACAGTTCGGATATTGTCAAAGAAACAATCTCACCCTGCCAAAGGCTTTTAGAAGTGTGTATGTGTGTGTGTGTATGCGGCATACCTTCATCAGACAAGAGAGTTGTTGAAGAACCGCAGGTTGCATAATAAACCAGCAATAAAGTGATTTTATCTGTCCCTTCAATTCCTTTTTAGTTCTGTTCTCAGTATGCTCTGGGTATGCAAAGGGAAACACTGCAGTTACTTAGAGAAAAAAAAAGTCTAAATTCCTGTATTTTTTTTTTAACCATAAATGTAGAATGACACATTTGAAAAAGGTTATACTGACTTACCAAAGGTTTGCAGATTTCAGAAGTCTGCTTCTACGCCTTCTCCTTCATTAAACAAACTAAACAGCAGATTCCTCCAGCATGGCTGCTGTTCGCGTGCTCTTACAGCATTGCTATTAAAAGTTAACAATTAATGAACTAATAAGGTAAAGAGCAGTGAACCTATGCTCAATAATTGGAGAATTACTCACTCACTCTCGCATTCATTCTCTATAATGCTTATCCTGGATCTTATCCCAGGAGACTCCGGGCACAAGGCGGGATACACCCTGGCCGGGGAAGCAATCCACATCAGGGTACAAAAACACACATACACTCCTACAGGCAGAGGTGGAAAGCGTACTAAAATTTTGTACTCAAGTAAAAGTACTTTGGTGAAATCTTACTGAAGTACAAGTAAAGTTACCATTATAAAAATCTACTCAAGTAAAAGTAAAAAGTAGCTCATAAAAAATTTACTCAGAGTAAAATTTACCGAGTTTTTTTGTTTTGTTTTTCCACAGCAGGCGTGGGATGAGGCATTCTAGCGTTGTTCAAAAAAGTTGATCAGACATAAATCTCAAACCAGTTGTTTTTAACTGAAGGAACACCTTTGCATAATAAAGCTGTTGTCTTTCTTGTGCTTGAAAATCAAAGTGGTCACTTAAATATGGCGTTACATCCCAGTCTAGGGTTGGGCCGTACAGCAAAAGAATGGTTCAGGGTTCTACTTTAAACTGTACGGAAATGGTGGTATATGGCAGAAATAACTAGATCCAGTCATTAGCTGATGAAATAATGAGGTTTGTATTGCTTTACAAAAAAATACACACACACACACACACACACACACACACACACACACACACACAACAGGAGGAGGATCAGATTCAGGGTGGACCCAGGCCAAAGTAATAAACAAAATTAATATTTTGTATTTATATTTAGTAGCTAGATTACCTTCAAAATAAATAAAAAAAATACAGGTACCTTCCCTGACTCGATAAATCAAAAACAGTCAATAAATTCCTCTTCCCAAAATAAATGGCAGCCACACACATACTACTGGTGAGTGCACAAACATATCGTAAAATAATCTACAAATATATACAAAGACCAACCAAAGCAATAATTAAAGTCAATGGGAGGCAAAAAGTCAAAACCAGATACACAACCAAATATCAAAACGCCAAAATCACAATCTCTTTCCTCTTTCCCGCGTTTCTCTCCGGTTTATATATGGTGGCGCTGGTTGATGACGTCACTCTCAGGGCGGAAGCGACCGTGTGGAAGGTCAGGTAGATGCCGATGTGGGGTTCAGTCAGAATACCTGGAGTGGAGTCTGGAGCGGCGCGCGACCAGGACACGATACACACACTCGAGCGCAACCAAGCATTTATACAAAGCAGAATATATATATATATTTTTAAATTAATTTTGCATTTTCATTCATTTGTTTTACTCAGTAGTGAATATGGTTTAAAATGTAGCGAATTAAAATACTTCAAACTAAAAATATTTAAGTAAAAGTAAAATTACAGATTTTAAAAATTACTTTAAAAAGTAGAAGTACACAAAAAACTACTCAATTACAGTAACGCGAGTAAATGTCATTCGTTACTTTCCACCTCTGCCTACAGATACACTCACTCTCACACATCACATGCAATTTGGGAAACCCAGACAGAATATTCTGCATGTCTTTGGACTGTGTGTGGAAACTGGAGCACCCAGAGGAAACCTTCGCTACCAAGCACAGAGAGAACATTGATAATGCTGCGAATCTGCTGCATAACTGGAGCATTCATTTAAGATTATTTCTCATGGACATGGTGTGACATTTGAGCCAGTGTAGGCCTTTTCCTGATGTAAATGTAGACGTAGATGTAAATGTGATGTAGATGTAATCTCAATTTACTGATGTGCATTGTATTAACAGGAGACAATCTGAAATCCCAATTCTGCCTTAAGACCAAACAACACACCATCACGATAAATTATCTAGAGGATCGTATTTGATAACACACGGATTTAGAGACGTGTGCAGAATTCGTCCAGATTAGCTAAACTAATTAATCTGATTAAACACACTAGCCTAAGGCTGTCTTACATTGTATTCATGAAAAAAAATTGCTCATTGACATTGTGCATTAGAATGGTCTATGAATAAAAACACAATCTACACTACATACACACAATCACACACACATAAAGAAAGAAAAAGGGAGAGAGAGAGAGAGAGAGAGAGAGAGAGAGAGAGAGAGAGAGAGAATCAATATCACTTGTTAGAGAGTTGGACTAATTATGCCACCAAATGGCTAAAAGGAATTTCATGATATTCTAACCATATTACTATTACAGGGTAAGTGAATAAAGCTAGCTAAATAAAATATGATAATAAAAAACACCTTCATAAAGTATAATAATAATTTAAAAAACGACAGTTATATTTATAAAATAACGTAACAAAAAACGACAGTTGTATTTATTCATAATTTGTGAATTATTACAATATGTAACCTAATTTTTTTTTCTTTATTTTGCTGTTAAATTTTCACCAGCTCTTCTACAAAATATTGTCCCTGGAGATGGATGGGCATGCAAGGGAGACTTAGCGAGACATTGGAGACAGATGCCAAATCCGGAGAGAATAGAGTCATATCAGAGAATAATAAAGACTCATTATTCATTACTATCATATCTACTATAACTTTGGGCTTAAAAGTTTTACACACACAAAATTCTTGTTTGGTGATTCAATTCAACAGCATAGGCTAATTATGGCAACTGGCAATGGAGAAGAGGGTGTGTGTGTGTGTGTGTGTGTGTGTGTGTGTGTGTGTGTGTGTGTGTGTGTGTGTGTGTGTGTGTGTGTATGTGGGTGGTTAGTTGGTTGCAGAAGCAGGCTCCCCCGAGGCTGCATGTTAATTCTGCACAATGTTTTTGAGTTTTCTTCAGTCTACATTTAATGTCTACCTGTAAAAGAAGAAACCTTCCGTATACTCAGGTCCTCTTTAAAATGTAATAGACAAAACCAGAGACTTTTGTTTACAAAAATTAATTACTTTATGGTAAATTCTATGAGGGTGAGTCAAAAATGATCCGCACTCTGGTTATATCCCCACCCTCTTATCAGTGCTTTCCGCTCAAGGCTACTATCTCCCCAGTCACTGCTGTGCAGGTGTGAATATGTTACATCAGTCCATTTGTAATTGCGGTGTGAGCAAAAATGGTAAAAAGTGCCAAAGCATAAACAGAAGCATTTGGATATCTGTAAACAAAATATGGACTCATACTTTAAGGAAGGTGAAAGTTTCTTAAAGAGAACCATTACTGGTAATGACACATGGATTCATCACTACGAGTAAACAGCAGAGTATAGAATGGAAACATCCTCAATCGCAGTCAAAGAAAAAGTTCAAAAGTCAACCATCAGCTGGAAAATTGATGCTTACAATTTTCTGGGATTCACAAGAGCCAGTATTGGAACATTATTAGTAAAAAGGTTCAACAATCAACAGAGCTTGTTACACTGAGATGCTTAATGAGGAGCTGAAGCCTAAACTTCAAGTTAAAAGCAGAGGGCTACTATCCAAGGGTGCAGTGATCTTGCATAATGCACATCAAGGGAGAAGAGGTGAAAATTCCTTCAGAAAGACAAAAATAATTGTACGTTTATAAATTTTAACTGCATATGTTGCATTTACGTCTTTTCATGAATTAACAAAGTATTTGGCAAAGGGTGTCCAAACCTGGTGTGATAATAGGAATAGATGAGCCAGACAGGGACTTGAAAGATAGCAACCATTTAACACGGAAGACCTTTATATATACAGTACTGTGCAAAAGTCTTAGGCGCCATATTATCTGTAGTACAAATTTTGTTATATAAGTTTATTATGTCTACATTATTATGGACAAGACCATTCCCTACAAAGATAAAGTAATATTTATGAATAAATAACATTACATTCGCTCCTTTCTATTATCATGCAAAACCCAGGAGTCTATATTATTGATTTTTTTTCCCCATCTGAAAACAGGTCTGTCATGTAATATGTCGCTTTCTTTATAGAAGAATATTTGCATGCCTGTAATGTTATTTATTTATTAATTTAATGTTTCTTTGTAAGGAATGATCTTGTACATAATAATGCAGACATAACAAACGTATATAACAAAATTTGTACCTCGGATAATATGGTGCCTAAGACTTTTGCACAGTACTGTATATTTATAAAACATAATTGGAATACTAGTCCTGTGTGAATAGACTGCTGAAACAGAATGCTTACTCTTCATCAAGGGATGTCCACATAATTGCCAGGTATATGTCAAAGTATTTATATTTTCAATGCACTTTAGTCCTGATCATAGATAACAGACCAGAACAAATGTGAGAAGTGAAGCAAACAATCAAATGTATTTTATTTCAATAAGCTACATCTTATATCAGGGAAAAGGTGCAGCACTAACAACTATACCTTCAGGAAAAGCATCAATAAAGCCTCACTAAAGACAAACCTTTTGTGTGCATTCAGTAGAAAGGAAGTAAAAGATCAAGTAGTGGATTTGTAATTCCTATAACATTAATAAAAAGATCAACTTAAGATCAGCTAAGAGATCAACTTATCCTTCTCCTACTCTAATAGTGCTCCAATGAATATGAGAATTGCTCAGAGCAGATATTTTAGTGCATAAAATCTCAGTTAGGTCGCAGTCAGATTGAAATGACTGTATTCACAAAGAAAATGACAGTTTCTTAACACACCATGGAAATGCTTAGTTATTTAAATTGTTGATTTTACCCCCAAACACTCAAATGCACATACACACACGCACGCACTCACGCACGCGCACACACACGCCCACACACACACACACACACACACACACACACACACACACACACACACACACACAATATTTGTGCTGTGGAGTGACATGAAAGGATGAATGTGAATTTAAAGTGCTACAGGTCTGTGAATGCACAATTAAGTTATGCCCTGAACCACTTCCCACTGAGAGTCTAAGGTGTACACACACACACACACGCGCACACACACACACACACACACACACACACACACACACACACACACACACACACACACACACACACACACACACAGTCTGGAAAACATTCTAATGAGAGCCTCTAGGGATTTCAGACAGACATAAGCGCCCCACGTACCGGGCCAAGACCCTCCCTAACCCCATGTTTCACCCCTATACTCTCTCTTAGTTTGTCAGTTCCCTCCTTCATCCTCTTCTATTCTGTCCCTCCCTCCACCTCAACATGTCTCTGCCTCCTCCTTTTCAATTTATGGAGTTTGACGCCTTCAAATAAGTGTCCATAATAAGGTCTGAGTGGAGCCGGGAGAGCAGCCTCTAGTTATTACCTTTCTCTGCGTTTTTGTGACAGAGGCACCTAATGCCTGGGGAAAATCCTGAACATTGTGTCCACCCAGCAGAAACAGAAGCAGGGGTTAAGCTTTCTATTACAAGTGATCATTACCTCATATACAGGAGCACTGTTGAATTCTCAATTAACATTGGTAAGAAATTATGATTATTATTATTATTATTATTATTATTAATTTGTTTGTAATATAAATAGTTATGTATGAGGGTGATTCAAAAAAGTATCCCCACTCTGGTTGCAGAATTTATTTTTTAAATAATAATTTTACAAGACAAACACAATTTTGTAACATAATCTTCTTGCTTTTTAATACACTTTGTCCATCTGTTGACAAGCTTTCGTATTCCCTCTTTGACAAATTTCTTAGGCTGAGCTGTGATCCACGAATGCACTGCTGTCGTCATTTTTTCATCAGAAGTGAATCTTCTTCCTTGTCTTGTTGCCTACAGGAAACCGAACAAGTGAAAATACAGTATGATGGAGCGAGATCAGGACTTTTGGATGTGCATTGTCTTGCAAGATCACAACGCATTTGGACAGCTCTTTCACTCTTTCCTTCAGTTCTTTAACAAGCATCTCACTGTTGATTGTTGAATGTTTTTCCTGATAAAGTTCCAATAGTGGCCCTCGAGTATCCCAGAAAACTACAAACATAATTTTTCCAGCTAATTTTGCTTCCAGATATCCAAAATTTTTGTTTATACTCAACTGAGAGTTGTTTCATAACCCATCTTGCACAAATTAGGAGTCGCTTTTCTTTTGCTGCTCTTCTTTTGTCCAAACCACAAGTTTTTGCTTGCACCACAGTTACAAATAAACTAATGTAACACATTTACACCTGCATAGCAGTGACTGGGGAGCCAGTAGTCTTGAATGGAAAGCGCTGATGAGACAGTGCAGCCAACAGAAGTTTTAATATAACCGAAATACAAATAATTATTGATTCACACTCGCACGTATGAACTTACATACTGTATAATATATGGTTAACAAAAATGATTTAGATATACAGGTAACTTTGGATTGAGAGCATAATTAGTTCTGGAAGTGTGTTTGTATTTTAAAACACTCGTATATTAAAGTGAATTTCCCCATATAAAATAATGGAACCTTCTATGATTTGTTCCACAATCCAAAAATATTCATATAAAACAATTAATACAAAATATAAAGTAAAAATAAAACAAATTTGTGGCTGTAGTAAGACGAGAAAGGAGAGGAGGAGGAGGAGGAGGAGTGGAAGCTACTGTGTAGGACGACTTTGACACACACATTATAGTGCACAGTAGACACACGTACGGATGTTGACTATACGCACGCGCATAGTCAACTGAGACTGAGCATGGGAGATGAGTACCCACAATCCCACAGTGCGAGAGGGAGAAAAACCATTAGCTCAGTTGCGATCACGTGATGTTTGGCAGACAAAGAGCATGTATATTACTCATATGTCCATACCTCACTTGTTTATCATGGTAGAATGTACAAAAAATGTTGCTCTTCTTGCAAAATGCTCGCAGACTAAGTTACTCTCAATCCAAGGTTCCACTGTACTATATTAACAGTTAACAAAGTAAACACATCACAAGCACAGAACTTTTACCTAATTGAGTTAAAAGATTAACGCTAAAAATTAAAGAACTAGCTTGCTATACAGTATATTGTACTGTAGATGTTTCATTAAAAGTCAACATAACTAACATGGCAAATGAATAAAAACTAAATATGACCATCATATACTGTATAATGGGTTAAACAAAATGAATCCTGACATTAACATCACTAAAGCTTCACTATTCCCAAATGTCATGTGGGAAGTATTTCACAATCAACCAAGCTTTTCAGATAAATCAAAGTCACCAGCAAGTGTAATTTATTATTAGCAGGAATAGGTCAAGGGAAGGCTGCTGAATGCACGTACAGTTCCCTGATTAATTCATAAAAACTTGCACTGCAAAAATTGGTTATAAGGTTGAAGCTTGTATTAATTCAATTCAAACACTGCTACTACTACATAAGAAATGCTAATAACATGTATTTAGCAAATAAAGTGTAGTTAGCTAGAATACCAAGATGTGTCAACAGGCTTTAATAATTATAAGAGAAATTTGTGTGACCTCTGCTTGTTCACTTTTATTTATTTATCTCTTTTGGACTCCTGGGTAAAAGAATGGCGTGTGAGGAAATATTAATGTCGACTGGTATCACTGTGACCGTCATTTCATCTCAGTGTTTCTGCAACTGGTTCTACAGAAGTGGTTCTATAGAACAGTATAGCCCAGTGGCTGAAACACCATAGGATTCGCCAAAAACAAAAAGAAAAGCGGACAAAGATCAAGCTGTAAAAAATATAGACGTTTCAAAGTTTTGTAGTTAGACAGTCAGCTTAAAAATGAAAAAGAAATAGAATAAAATAACTTCACAGCCTTGCTAACCAAAAACAACTCTCTGTTTAAAAAAACAGATTCTTGATTAAATGTTCTATTTTGACATGATCTATGCGCTTACTCCTCAGACCTGTGTGTGTGCAGTTTGCATGTCCTCCTTGAAGGGTTTCCTCCAGATACTCCGGTTTCCTCCAACAGTCCAAAGACATTCAGAAAAGACTGAACGATGTTTCCAAATTGATCTTAGTGTGTGAGTGATCGTTTGAGTGTGTGTGTCCTGCAATGGACAGGCACCTCACCAAGAGTTTACCCAGCCAAATGCCCGGAGTACAAATAGGCTCCAGGCTTCCAACAACCCTGAGCAAATGAGTGACAGATTGAGTGATTTATTTTGCAGGATTTTAAGTCTGAATATACACAAATATATCATAATAGCTTGAAATCTACTGTTTTGTACCATCTTTTGTTTTGTTTGTTAAACAGTTTTTCAATAAATTTTGGCTCATTTCCTATTGAAGAGCGATGCTTTGGGGGTGTAAGAAATCCTTTAAGAAGGATTTAAATTTCATGATATTTACTCCTGAATGAGTCAGCAACCGAGGGTCACTTGTGTACTTGATGTCATACAACTTGCTATACATTAATTACTCTTACTAACTCCTAGTGTGTTGGAGGAATGATTCAAGTTTGTGTGTGTGTTTACATTCATTTAACCTCCAAAAATCTAATCTAGACTCAAAAAATGTATGTACTCACTCTAAAAATAGTTTGGGCCGCAGTACAGTGCAGTTAGTATAAACCTAATGCGTGTGTATGATGAGTAAGCAAGCATTTGGAGTTTTTAAGCATTTTATTGTGTGCATTGTCCAGAAAGTCTCATTTTATTGCCTCAACAGTCTTTTCCAATTTCCCCACGGGAAGCCTAATGCCTTTGTTGGGCGTTATGGGAAAAATAAAATAAACTGCCATAGCGTGGTAACCAACAACCTGTGGCCAGGTACCAATGTGAGGTGCAGTGGTTGGAACCAGACCAAAGCCACAATGGGCCATGACAATGAGAAATACTACACAGCTGAAAAGAACCTTTTTTTAAACGCTTGTATTATTAGGCATTCTGCTAGGTTACTGAGTGCATTGTGCCTCTGTGCAAGGTAGACTAAATTGTATCGGCTTTTGTGGAGATCAGTCAAGCTCTTTGACATACTTCCTCAATGACTTCCTTTTCCCAAAGTATATGAGTCAACATATGAAATCGACTCAGTAGCTCAGTGATTAAGCAATGGTCTACTGATAGGAAGGTCCCTGCACCACAGAGTTGGGTCCTCGAACAAGGATCCTAAACTCTCAACTGCTCAGATGTAAAATGAGATACAATGTAAGTTGCTCTGGATAAGAGCCTATGCCAAATGCCACAAATGCAAATCACACCTCGAGTCAGTGGTTCCCAACCCTGGTCTTTGGCGGACTACCTTCCCTCAGGAAGGTACCTCAGGACTCTTGTTGAGTACCACTGCCTTAAATAATCGCATATGTTCAGTTGTCATATGTTCACAAGTGGTTATTTTTCTGAAATCTCTGTCTAGTGCATTAAATTCAGCATACTAAATTCAAGTGAGTGCAGCCTGCTACTCAACAGAAATGATACAGATTGTGGTCTCACCTTTTTGAGATTGTGGCATAAATGTGATAATAGCTCTTTGTTGTACTATTTGAGGCCAAACTTGCGCTGATTGAAACTTTTAAAATGGAAGCATTATACTGAGCATTTCATATGAAATCTGACCAAAAATCATGATTAAGCTGAAATTTAGGTGTTGAATTTGAATTGCATATTTTCCAGTAACCCACTCCTTATGTCTGATCATTTTACATTTTATTCTCTTTTTCCTAAATTCCATATTACTTTTATAGAATTATGACTTCATATTTTGTACAGTGTCAGTCTTCCATGTGGTGTCTGGTTTAAGCATTGCTTCTGACACCTCACCTCACCTTCATTTCTGCAACACCTTTGACGGTTCTCACTTACAGTCAGCCCAAACACTTAAACACACCCAGCCAGACCAGACATCTTTGGAACCCGTTTTGTTTCTCATTCCATCTTGTCAAGGTGTGTTTTTACTCTTCTAGAAGCTCTGCTACCTCTGAGAGTTCACTGCTACCTCTGAGAGTTAAAAAAAACACAAATTTCAAGAAGGTAGCACAATAATACAACTGTGTGTGTACGGAATTCCAAATGGTGAAATACCTACATGAATACTATGTTGCATCTATGAATATAGAAGTAGATACAATAGGAAAGAGTGTATGAGGAACATGTAGCTGGGTGCTCTGTTGCTGCAGGCTGGCCTAAATCGATTGGAGGAGAAACTGCTGATACGGCTGTGTGAGACTCCACCTCCCCCTGACTCAGTCACTGGAGCTGAAAACATGAACAAGAGTGCTGACTTCTGATACATGACCGACACACAGAGAACGCTTACCTCTCTTGCCTGGTTCTCTCTGCCACACAGCATGCCCCTTAGCTTTCTCCGTATTTCTCCTGCACACTCACTGCAGAGCTCAGCAGACCATCTCCTGCACTCAATTCCCTCAGTAAACCCCTCCTATTATTTCCTGAACTGTACCGAAAGTGGACTGCTGCTATTTAGGCCACTTTAATATCATGTGACTAAAAGCAAGCCTGTAAGTCTTGCTATGAATAAATGAAAACGCAGAAGGGCCATGCCAGTGCAACCTCACAAACTCTGTATCATTAGTAGTGTCAGAGTAAATACTCTTTCTAGAATAACAAGTGCATCTTCATATTGTTACATGTAACTGATCTACCCTTGTTTCTTTTCAAGAGGTTGTTATGTTATATAATAATGCTTGTAATGATGCTGTGAGTGCTATGTAATGATGCCAGATAATTTCATTCATGAGTGTGTGGATATGCCCTTGATTAAATGGATGGATGAATGGATAGCTAGAAAGAGATAGATAGATAGATAGATAGATAGATAGATAGATAGATAGATAGATAGATAGATAGATAGATAGATAGATAGATAGATAGAAATGTACATATATAATAAAGTACTCTATCGTATCTCTATCTCTATTAAAACAAATCCTTTAAGATTTATAAAAGAAATCTATCTATCTATCATAAGGGAGCCAGCACTATGTTGGATGTGATGCCATCAGTGATTATTTGTGGCCATCTACAACACTTTCAGTCTTTCTGAATGTGAAAAAAAGGTTGCCAACATTGTTGCGTGTGATGTGCTTGTCATGTTTCCTGTTAAAGTTCATTGCTACCCTTAGATAGCTTCCCAACCCAATCATGAGAATGAGTTCAAAACACGATTTTTTATCAAAGGCATTCTTAACACCTAGCTGAAAAAAGAGCAGTTTGAGAGCAAAACACGATTAATGCCATTTTCTTACTTTCACTCATGCCGACACAAGGTTGTCTATGCCTCCCTTGAATTTCAAACTTCCACATTTAAGGCAGCCAAACTCCACACATCTTGAAAGCTCCGCACATTGCTTCTCTCTGTCGTGTGTTCAGTGAAGCGAAACTACCAGCTAGGCAACATATCATCTGCTGAGTGTGAACTAAATTCATTTGGTGGATATTTGGAGAGCATTAAATCTAAGAAAAAGGACATATACACTCTGCTATTGCTATTACAGTTACCCCAGCATTCATGAACTACAGGTATATGGCACTTGGTGAATTATTCTGGAAAGCTGCTTTGCAACAATGACTATTGTTAAAAGCGATATACAAATAAAAATGAATCTAATTGAATTGAATTGAATTAACATGGGACATCATGCCATTTGGATGTTGTGTGAGCAATGTTTTATATAATTACCAAGTTTTGTGGGTACTGTAGTGTGGCCTTTTTTGTCTTTTGCTCCTGCTAGCACTAGAACTGTTTTATGTCATTTAGGAGTTTTGCAGCACTCACAGTAATATTTTTAAAAAGAAAATTTAGCAGAGAGAATGTTACAACACTCCAGAGATGTGTGACTGCCCCTTGTACAAGAGACAAGAAATACATGCATTGTCTGCAGAAAGCTGTTCATCTGGTTTTGTCCAGTTTTTCTTTGGGATTTCTGAACTCTATTTTAACCTTATGATGGAGGACAGGACATTATAAGACACTCTGATCAGGTGGCGTTGTCAGTTAATGAAGTGAAACTGAAACTGGTAGAGGAATAAGCTGATGTAGCTGTAAACTAAAATGTTGGTATTGTTTTAATGTTTGGTTTGATTTGTTTTAATGATCTCCTGGTCTTCAACAATCTTTGTTATTAAATATTTTTATTTGAAAAAAAAATTCCTTATTCCAATTCGTCAGTGACAAAAACGTAGTACGAGTAAGTCTGAAACTTATAGCTTTAACTCAACAAATATATTCTTGATATTAAATGTATATAATCGCAGGCTGAATTATTTATTATGACAAAACTGTGGGAGGTGGAGTTATAGCATTTCACAAAATCACACAAAATTTATACTGATATAACCAAAACAATTTTGAAGTATGGAGACTTTTGGGACACCCTGTAGTGCTACTTGGGGAACATCAGTGTTCATGCTGGGATCTTCAGCGATACCTGGAGAGATGTGTTTGGTAGGAGTGGCCTCTTGAATTGTTACTCAAGCCGTGACGTTATTAGAGTTTTGTGCAGGAGTTTGAAGTGTCAACAACCACTTGGGTAAAGAGAAAAGTAGAGCTGTCAACTTTTTACCAACTGGTGGAGTTTTTTTTACTAGCCAGTACTTGGAAAACCCAGGATAACCATTCAGGTTACTCAGAAGTATCTTATGGACACTACTGGACACCAGCAGGCCTTTAAAATAATACTTACAGAGGGTTCAAGCACAAGAGGATGGAAAAAAGAATTTCAGATGACCTGAAAGATGTTTTCTCAAACACTTCAGGAGAGAAAGACAAGATTCTAAACTCTAGTGCGCAAGTACAATGGAGTGCTGGTATCTACTGGGGACATTGCTTTGCAGAGGAAAGGGGAACTTTGATGACATCCCATTCTTAGGAGGCAGTGCTAGAGATTTCTGGTCAGCTATTTCTATCCATCAGAGCAGCAAGGCTTCAAGTAAAATTTTGCCAAAGATGTTAAAATCACTGGGCAAGGCTGGGTTGTCTGGTTAATACACCTGATCACTGTTACCAGGTTCTGGGGGAGAGAGACCATCTACCAACTGAGGATTTAGGAGGTAAAATGCAGGTTCCACCTAGAAAATGAATGAGGTCTTTACCCTTGTGCAGGTTTATGGGGAGTCATGTACAAGTTTTGTGTTTTGAGACCCAACCTATAATTCTGTATTTTTTGCATTTGCTATGAGAGTTGTTCCAGCAGTTTAGAGTATCTGGGTCAGATATGTGATCTATCACTAGTGTAGTGATAATGTGAATTATTTTCTAGGGAAAAGCCCTCTGAATTGAGAGGAGACCATTTAATTGAATTGGGTGCCTTAGAAACATACCCCAGGACAGGTCATGCTTACACTGGATCAGGCTCGTCCCACTAGATGGAGACCCTGGGCCGGGCCTAGAACCTGCTGAAGAGATTATATTACAGAGTGACTAGGGAGCAGCTGGGCATCCTGCAGAAGAATCTGGATTCTGTGGCTGGGGTTAGAGAAGGACAATAAATAAATGAATTCTTAAATGTATATTAGTGCAGCTATGTTGTAGCTACCGATCCTCCCACTGACAATCTTATTAGGTCAACCTAAATATAGTAGATGCATTTTGTCTGCATTTTGTCTCTTTTAATTCATGGATACGGTAGAGACTATACATTATAGATACATATATTTTTTAGCAGATATAAGGCGATTGTATTCGATGCATCATATGTGGGTAATGACCATTAGAATGTGCATTCCGAATGTGAACACACAGCAGACATTACAGCAGAGAGCATCTTCACAATCAGTTCAGTACTCTGTGTATTATTTTATCATTTGTTTTCTTGACTAACATGCCATGTAATGCTACAAGACTTATTTTATGGGCAACCAATTCTTAATATTAAACCAAAGCCAGTAAAGTATAGCTTATAGATTGTTGTGCACAGTCGACACAATGATAATGTGACATACCCCAGCAATCTGAACAGTCTATTATTGATTCTGAGACTCACTGTAGCTGAATCTGAATCGGCTGCTTTAATGAGTTCACAAAAAAAGCTCCTGCTCAGCCAGTTGTTTGCAAGAACTGACACTAAATCAGCAGTTAAATAGAATAACAGTACTACGCTAGATCAGTGCACTCCAGTAGGGCATTAGTCAGAGTGCTTGGTTTAAAGATCTGGGTCCAAAATCCCACCGCTGCTAATAAAAGAGAGGGAGAAAAAGACAGAAAGTCATTTCTTTTCCTGTGGATGAAATAAAAAAAAATGTGAGAAAGCAAGCAAGAGAGAGAGAAAGACAGAGAGAGAGAGAGCGCGCGAGAGAGAGAGTAGATGTGGTACAGAATAGATGGGAATCCAAATCCTAGCACTTTCTCTTTCACAGAAATGCAGACAGAACAAACCTAGCTGTCTGTGACCACAAAATCAGTAGCATAGGTTTCACTGAAACCTTCTGAAAGCAGTGTAGCATGCATTGCTTCAGAGAAACAGGAGGTTTTGGACAAAACAGCCTTCAGGCAAATGCCCATCACTAGAGCTGAGGAGGCATATCCAGAAACACTGTAATAAGACGTTGTGACCTCTCTACTGCAGGTGTTATCAGGGATTTTAGAGTAATATTGCCTCAAATACATTTCAACTGAAGTGTAAAATATAACATTTTTTTGTTTTGTTATCGATGTTATTTCTGACTTCCATAAGCTGTGAAAACTTGGCATTTGCCCCAGACACTTTTTGACAGTGTAGTCCGTTATAAATCCTATTAGGTCATAATAGGAACTGTTCCTAGCTGTTTTTCTAGTTGTTTTTGAGTGATGTTTAACAATTGAAGAAATAACAGCAGAGGCCCATAATTCACTGCAAACTCATTTATTAATTCATTAATTCACTCATTCTGCATACCGCTTATCCTGTACAGGGCCTATCCCAGAAGACTTCGGGCACAAGTCGGGGTACATCGCAGACAGTGTGCCAATCCATCACAGAGCACGCACGCACACACACTGAGCAACTTGGGAACGCCAATTATCTTACTTGGCATGTCTTTGGACTGTAGGAGGAAGCATGCATACTACTGTACATGCACACAGACCCAAGGTGGGAATTGAACCCTTGACCCTGGAGGTGTGAGGCCACAGTGCCAACCACTATGCCACTATGCAGCCTCTCAGAAAAAAACAATAATTTTGATCATGATTGAAGGTTTTTCATTTATTTTTTATTTTTCTATTGTTGCTGCAATGCCCTCATTCTTGTCCTTCTGTTCAATTCTGTTTTGATTTGAAATTCTGGTGGGATACATGTTCCACTGCCCCCTGGAGTCCATTCTCACATATCGTACAAGTAATCACGGCATAGATCTATAAAAGCACAAATTTTATACTTCCGTGTTCACCTGTGTCTAAGCCTATGATGTAGAATTATTTCAGCACATCTGTACTTTTTGTTGTTCTCATTATAGCACTGCATGGAAGTTTTCAGATGATGAAACCCATGGCAGAATGGGTTACGTATTTTTTGGGTACACAACATTTCTGCTCCTGTAACCAATCAGCATTCACCTGAAGGCTTGTCAATGCACAGCGTTGTAGATATGCATATCATGCTATTAGGATTTTGGAGAACTGCACATTAGTCCATCAGTGCATCTCTGCGTGCCATGCTTACATATGTGAATCCCTTTTCCGATATTCAAAAGTATAAACCAACATCTGATGTATGTTAGCTTCAATACATCCGGTGCAGTGTGAATTGGCCTTCAGGGTTTTCAGTGGTGTTTCTTCATTGTCTAATTAAACATAGTTATATGGGAAATGATTGGTAGGTTTATTTAGACAAATAAATTCAGCTGTGCGTCTTTATATTCTGACAATTCATACTAATGTTTACCAAACTAGCTAGAGCAGTGTCTCTGGTCCTGCAGTACTGCTGCTGCACTGCATAGTCAAATATTTTCCCTGTTAATACATTTAAAAGCTCCAAATTAGCTTATAATTTTAATCAGGTATGCTGGGGATAGGGGAGAAATATGCAGTGTAAAGATATGTGGGGCGGGGTGGAGCAGCAGTGAGAAACACTGTTCTAGCCCTTAAATTTGCACTCAGTCTTTTCAGTGTCAAAAATCCAAGAATAGTTTATCCCTCAGATCATAAAAAAGAACAATTTACCCGTCCATGCGTCATGGCAGATTGATCATCCAATAAAGTCAGTGTTTTTTTTTTTTTTTTTTTTTTTTCAAAATAAACTTTATAATATTTCTTCAGTTTTTCTCTCAGTTCTAATAGTTTTAGAGTGTATTGACATCACCAGGATCACAGATAAAACAAAATGTATGTAAAGAGGGATTTGTTCGTTTATATTTAGAAATCACTTTATTTTAACTATCCTTATTGTTTTCCAGGGTTGCACGGTTATTATGTGTAAACTGCTCAAGCACAAAATTTCTAGATCAGTCATGACGCAGTCTGGTAATGAAATGTGCTCTACGCAACTCTACGAGCTTGATGGTATGTAAAGACACAGAATGATGACGGTCCTAGCGCCTCTTCTCGTCCACCATTTTCTCAGTCTTCGGCTCCTAAATGATCACATTCTGTTCATGATACCGCCACTTTACATGAACATTCAGAGAATGCTTCAATACTAGGGCAGATCATTCCATAGTTAAAGGGCCTCAGAAACATTACTGAATATAACACCAACAGTTTTCCTCCTGGAGAACAGGGATTTAAAGGGAAAGAGAGAGAGAGAGAGAGAGAGAGAGAGAGAGAGAGAGAGAGAATAGCTCGACCATTCTAAATCCTCAATTATCACTGGTTTTCAACCAAAACAGACCTCATACTGCACTGACACGCTCACATCAAAGACTCTTGCAAAGTTCATTCTCCTCCCTCTTTCCCACTGAATATTCATGATGCGTTAATTACTTATGCTTGTTAAGTGGGAGGTCAAAGTAAAAGCGCCATGCAGTGACTCACCACATTCACGGGTCCACTGCTGTCAGGTTCTGTATTGTCTGGAAGCTGTATGGTAACAATAATACTCTGTTCAATGCAGATCTGCAAATGGTGCTATTAAAAATGTACTGACTGTACAGGCTCCGGTGTGCTTCCTCAGCTACATGTCATCCAAACTGGGTCAGCCCCCCTTTCCCTCCATCCCTCTCTCTGTCTCTCTTCCTGCACCCTTTCTATCTCTCTTCCTGAAAGCACTGCTCTCTGCCTGGGAATTCTCATACAGCTACAAAGCAGCACATGCTACAGGCAGTCTCTCTGCTTCTATATCTTTTTTCCCCAAAATTTACCATGAATTTGTCCGTGAATCACCAATACATTCTAAGACAACTCTGGTATAAAATAGACACATCAAACATTGTTACCCCTTTTCCCGGCCACAGACCACTTATGTTTCATATAACACCTCATCATCATCTTCCTTCACTGAGAAAACGCATCGTTTCATGTTTCAATTTTGAATCTAAGTCAGCCATGAGACGAAGATCCTACATGCACTCCCTTGCATTAAAAATGTAAATAGTCTATGTCCAAAGGTTTCTAGGATGTCTGCTCTAATAATCAGTAACACCCTGTGAAGTGATTGTTCACCAGCTATATAAAAAAAAACAAAAAAACCTGTTTGTTCAGGCCCAATAGCTATCAGTGACACTGAAGCGTGGCTGATAGAGAATAGCCCGAAGACAGTGTTCTCTGAGATCTCTACGAAAGTCTAGGAGGTGAGCTATACAGTTTATGTAGCTGTTAAAAAATCACAGCTGCTTACCATCCTTAAACTAAAGCATGGTTCGTACTGAACATTAAAACAATTAGGTGTTCGTAGCCTGCATACACACTTCTGACAAAACCGGATTAATCATTTCATAATGCATAGTATAACTATCATTAACCCTCATTCACAATTCAAACGAGCAAAATCATCTCCAGGTTTTAACTTCAGATAGGGACATTTTCAAACATGAAAGTCCGACTTTAATATCTGTGGATGTAATTACACCTTTCATTTCTGTACAGAAATCCACACTCTTCATGAAAGACCACTTTTGTTGGTGGGATTAAAACATTTTACCTGAACGTTTAAAAAGTGTTTTTTGTCAATGAACAAATAAGAACTTATTTGAAACAGATAAATAGCACAATATTTCATTAAACACAAGTATATTTACTGTTTATCTGCCACACAGCTTTTGAACCCTAATCAAGAACTGATTACTTATTATGACATGTTATTTTTCATATGTCTTGCAGGCATGTTATATTCAAGTGGGTGGTAACATCGTACAGCGCACAAAGGTCTTTCTTTTAATTGTGGCTCTGGGCATTCCGCAAGTAGTTATTGTTAAAAATGTTCGAGCAGTGCTAATTTAGTGGGTAAGATTTTGGACTCTAGGTCGAAAGGTTGTGAGTTCAAATCCCAACCCTGCCCAGCAGCCATGTGCTAATGTTAATCTATCTGGATAAGGGCTTCTGCCAAATGGAGTAATTGTATAAATGGCATAATAAAGAGAACCCAAACCCAAGATATTTAATTTGTCTCTTTTGACAGTCTCCAGCTTTCCATCAGCTTGTAGTGTGAGTGAGGTCCACACTGGGCCCTGGATCTGCCATTGGAACCCTGTGAGTGTAAGGCGGAGCGACAGGAATGTAAAAGCAAACAGATCAACGTGTGCAGCTCCTGTCACAGCTGTCTGCTGTTAAATAATGGCTCCTGCTGATTCCACCCTGCTAGTGCAATTACCCAGCGCTCTAGAAACTCAAGTGCAGACTCTCCCAACACTTGGATAATGATTCTCCACAAATTGATGACACCCGTGGCCTCGTTTGCTCAAGCTAGATTAACCTAAAAGAGAGTCTGGTTTTTTTCCCCTGCTCTATGAGAGCTGAGTGGGTAAGAAAAAATCAGAGTGAGTGCAGCGACTGAAAGGTAAAACCGATCACATACCCAATTTGTCAAAAGTCTGTAAGCACTTGATTTCCTTTGCTAATAAATATTGGAGTCTTAAAGTGTTAAATGTGCACACCATAAATTAAAGTCATTTTGTGCATGTGTGTGTGTGTGTGTGTGTGTGTGTGTGAGAATTTCTGCCAAACATTCTAAGAACTAAACATGTGACATGTGCAACAGATGTTTCTTGCCAATTAAATACAATTATTTTGCAATACATTATAACAGTAATCTAATAAAGTAAGTAGTTATAGTATTTTAATGAAATTTCCTTTTGCAATCTAACAAGCTCTTAAGTCAATCTTTAAAAATCCATTTAGGCCTAAAAGAAGACATGCTATGGGCTTCATACACAACTTTTAGGATTCTAAATGTTTAATTATTTAATTCACTATGCCTCTATATATGTGTAAAATAGATAAATAATTGCTTTTTGGTGTAAACGTGAAAGTATCTATGGTACCATCTGTTGCCAAAGTGGAAAACTACAGTTTTAGACTGTTGTTTCTGCTCATTATTTTACCATTTGCTTTATCAGCATGTGTGCACCAAATCACATTCATCACGATTAATTGGCCTACTTAATAGATTAATTTCACAGCAATGGCAATAATCATAAAGAAACAAGGAACAGACTAGGACTGTTTACTTTATCTTTATTATGAAGTGCCACAAAATTCCTGGTGCCTTGTGCTTTTACATCAGTTGAAGACTGGCTCCAAAATCGCAGTACATTATCTATTTCATTCAGAGTTCCCCTGATCAGGAGTCATCAGATTAATCAGTTGTAAAAAGTTTTTTTTTTTCTTCAAATAATTATTTACACATAGGCTACATCACCTCTTAAACTGAGCATCTCAGATATTCTTCATTTATGATACAAAAACTAAGGTCAAACTAGTATAGTAATTTCTACCTGAATCTAGGGTTTTGTGCTACTTTTAAGAATAGGAAGTGCTTTTAGCATAAATCTGAGGGACACCTAGACTGGAGAAATGCAGGAATCTTAAAGCAATCAAAGTCTGAACTGCAGTAGAAGTGGATTACAGACCAGCTGTGCAAAATCTTCCCTGCTCCTGGCAATCTTCGTCATTATTTTGAGTTAACTGTGGAAGCTCCGTTCTGTCCCTCCCCTACGCAACCCTCAAACTAGGTGTTCCAGAGATTTGAAGAATGATACTGAACTGCTTAGAGCAGAGTTACAGCACTTCAAGCCTACATCCTAAAACTACGTTTAAATTAGAGGCAGGCAGTGCATAACAGCAGAGCAAAGGAAATTGATTTATACTTTTGTTTTTAAGTCTTGACGACTCTCTAACACTACAATGGCATTTTCCCTGATGTTGTATTTTTTCTGTTTATTAGGAGATCAAAACATACCTGATTTTTTTTTTTTTTTTTAGAAAAAGCTGCTATAGGCAACAGTTCAAAAATACCATGCATTACATGATTATTGCTGTATATATCCTTATGAGAATCCCCAAAATATTGCCCATTGATACTACCTACTGTAGGTTTTGGCAAAATGATAAGCCTAAGTGTTATGACATTGGCATAGATTCTTTTTCTTTTTGCATGCATTATATAGGCATATGAAATCAAAGAATTTGAATTTTTTTGAAAATCAAATTGTGACTGAATTTGAATGCTTTGGCATGTTAATAAAACTGGCAAATAAGTAAATGAAAGTGCAAAACATGATGAAAAGTAAACACTTTGCCCTTCATCGGAAGAAAACAAAAATCGAGTCTAAGAATAATATACAAATAAATAGATAAATAAATAAATAAATAAATAAATAGATAGATAGATACATAAATAAATAAAATTTCAATCCATCCATCGCGGGGTCACTTGCAGCAGTATAATAATATCAATTGATATGAAAAAAAAAAAGTTATTGAACAGCATTTTGTCACTCAAACCTTCAGTGTGCAGGAACTCTTCCTCGCTGCACTCTCAGCACTGAACTCTGAACAGCACACACCAAGCCTCAGTATTCCCTTAGGGCCAAAAGCGTCTAGAAGAGCCCAGGCTTTGCTCCGCCGAAGTCACGCCTGGAGCGGCGATAGTGCGCCCTTGAAGCACGCCGACTCGTAGTGTTTGTTCAGGTACGACTTGAGCGCGAACGTCTTGCTGCAGCGCGCGCACTTGAAGTGTTTGAAGGCCGAGTGCGTCTGCATGTGCGCGCGCAGGTTGGAGCGATCGGCGAACGCCTTCCCGCAGTGCGCGCAGCCGAAAGGCTTCTCCCCCGTGTGAGAGCGCATGTGGCCCTGCAGCAGCCAGGGACGGCTAAACGCTTTGCCGCAAACATCGCACTTGTGCCGCAGGTCGTGCGTGAGGACGTGCATGGCCATGGCCGGCATGGACACGTACACCTTGCCGCAGGTCGGGCACTTCTTTGCCATCTTGCTGTCTAGGCTGCGGTGCGTCTGCTTGTGGCGGCTCAGGTTCGACGACGTGGCGTACGACTTGCCGCACTCGGTGCACGTGTGGCGTGGCGGACTGCGCGCTCCTGCGGACGATCTGCGCCGTGAGCGGCCATCCGTAATGAAGAAGGCGTGCGCCGTGTAGCCGCCACTCACTGCTGCGTCGCCGTTGATCGAGCCGCCCGTGGTGTCCGAGCGCGGACTGTCCGCCTGGTAATCACTGTGAGCGCCATCATACAGGGGTTCCGGAGAGGGAACCTTAACGGCGCCATCAGTCTCTGCGTCATACACCGCTGGGGTAATGTAGTCCCTAATGTAACCTAGCAGGAAAAGAACGAGCACTTTCATTCACTTATTCACAGTCCAATAAAAGCGAGAGAAGTGAACTTTCATATCCTCCCTTTTCTGGTCCCAATATAGAGTTTTACGCATAATGTGTAACTAACTGAAACTATATTTAATTACAGCATATGGCTAATTGAGAATGGCACTGTGACCTTTAATGCTTTTTATTTATAGTCTCAATTTTGTTGTTAGTAAGTGTCCTAGTTTTTAACGTCCGATTTGATTTGATATCCAGTCTGAAAAGCAACTTTTTTCCCTTCGAAGACACCAGACAACCATATAACGCGTGGTTGCCTGTTGGAGCATGCACACTGCAGTATCAGGAGCACTGACCGTCTATTTGACCGACACTACATTATGGACGCGAGTTACTCCAATAAAAAGCAATGAACCTGTGAACGCCCTAAAGCAGGCTGTCAGCAAGCCGCGCGCAACTAGGTTACCTCCAAACCCACACGCCAAAAAGTGTGACAAAACAGTAGACCAAAGCACATGGATTAAATATGAGGAAAATATACGCCTTAGAAGACAAGCTGTTGAAAGAAATTATGTCATAGCCTGTGCATGCATCCTTGTCATCATGTGATGCATTGGTGACTGATTAGTCTCCAGCGACTGGCTGGAAAGTTAAACAGGGTTGAAACAGGTATACTTAAAATCCATGTCATTACTTTTGATTCGATAACTTCAGGCTTAAGGATTAAAGTAGCTGGTTCTGTCTATCACCGATTTGCACTCAGTGCCACAGAAGAGTGCTGAGTTGACAGAAACGCACGGCAGGAGAAAGGTGTGAGAAGAGATCTGAACTGACCTTTGTCGTGAATCCGCAGGTTCAGGTCAGATCTTGACCTGCCATAGGCGCTCTCCAGCTCTGCGCATGAGAAATCATCAAGCTTCACCTTCTTTACCAGGAAAGACCTTGGCATGTTTAGAGCGCGCGGCACACACACACGCACACACACACACACACACACACACCCTTCCACTACGCTGTCGCTTCTCTCAGTTTATCCAGAACAGAAGAGGAAACGGGGACACTTGAAAAATCCTGTACCCAAACAGTCGGACAGGAACAAGAGGAAGACGCGTCCTTGGTTGAAGTCTCTCTCTCTCTCTCTCTCTCTCTCTTTCTTTCTCTGTGTGTGTGTGTGTGTGTGTGCGTGTGTGCGCGCGCGCGCGCGTCCTCCGGAGCCGCTGGTGTTTTACCGCTCGAGCGAAATGCGACTCCTCCTAAACAACACACACAGTCGGTTTTACAAAATCGAAGTGCAAAAAGTGAATCGTTTCCTGGGTCTTCCTGAAGGGAGGGTATAAATCTGTAGTGTCCGTTACCTCCTTCCTTCCTTCTTTCCTCCCTCCTCTTCCTCCTCTTCCTCCGCGCGGTGTGGATGTGCGCGCGCTTGATCAGCACTGAGCGCTTTATACGCGCGCGCCGATCAGGTGGCGCGCTGTGAGGGGAAGCGCCTAATGTAATCCACCCGAAACCTCCCGGGAACGGCGCTGCACGCGCGACAAATGATTTATTGATGCTCCCATTCATCTCTCCCTCTAATCTGCTGTTTCCTCTTTCTTTCTTTTTTTTAATTCGGAAATAAAAGGTGAGCCGTCATGTTTCGGTAAGATATGAGAGGAATGTATTGTTCTGGGGAGGAAAAAAAGGAAGGCAAAGGTGTAACAAGTCTCACTATCGCTCCTAATGATGAGCAGAAACGACAAACTGCTCTCACAATACAGACCTCCATCTTATTCACATAATAATCGTTTCATTTCTAAGACTGATAACTGAATATGTGGTGAGATTAATATCTGAGAAAGGTTTGCAGAACAGTTGTTCACTCTTCCCCCCTTTTCAGTATTGCAGTATTGTGTTTAGATCTACTGACCACATACTACATCACATCATCCATCCATCCATCCCTCCATCCATCTAGGAACCTCTGTCGTCCAACTAGGTACAATCGAGGCCAATGTTTACCATAGTATTTATCCCTAATTTTAAGACCATAGTAGGACTGCTGAGGCAGCACGATGGTTTAGGGCTTAGCGCTGTCGTCTTGCACCTCCAGTGTCCGGGTTTTTTTCTCGGCTTGGGGTCTGTGTGTGGGGGGTTTTCATGTTCTCCCTGTGCTTGGTTGGTTTCCTCTCACAGTCCAAAGACATGCAGTTTAGCCTAACTCCCAAGCACAGAGAGAACATGCAAACTCCACACAAAGACTCCAAGGCAGGGTCGAACCCACAACCTAGAGGTGCAAGGCAACAGTGTTAACCACTACGCCATACACACTGTTTAACTCCCTGTAATAACAGAAAGTAGTGGTGTGAAAATCTTCAAGTCTTCACCTTTTGTACAAGAAGAATGACCACCTGAAATGCTGGAATTTACTGTACATGAATTAAAAGCATATGTGAATTGCATGAAGTTACAGTTCCATGCAAACATAACCACAGACTTAAAAAAAAAAAGGAAAAAAATGACTGGTGGAGAGGATAAGAAAATAATTAAGGATAAGAAATAAGGTTGCTATCGTGCCCTCTTACCTGAGAGCGTGATCATTCAAAGACCAACAAAGGAAAGGAAAAAACATAGAACGAACTATAATTTCCTTATTCGTAGTTTTTTTCCGAATTTGGCATATTTTTTCATTCATAATCTATTCAGATTATTCTGTGTAGGGTTGTGGAGTGCCTGGAGTCTATCTCAGGCAGCTCACGGTACAAGGCAGGGTACATCCTGGATAGAATACCAACCCATCACAGGGCACAGGCACAAACAGACTCACACACCCAATACACTCTGAGCAACTTGGAAATGGCCATCAGCCTACACCACATAACTTTGCACTGTGAGATGAAAAAGGAATACCTGGGGGAAAGCCACCAAACACAGGGAGAACATGCAAACCTAACATACAGACTTGAACACAAGATTTGAACCCCCAAACTTGAAGGTGTAGACTAACTGCATACTACCGTGGTGCCTTCTGCATATGTTTTATCCATATTTTTATTCTGAATTCAAACACACCTAAATCCTCTAGAATACACACAGCTTCCTCAATTGTGTTAGGTACTGAAAGTAAATGAAACTGTCGAATGGTTGCTGTTTCCCTGAGGAATAAATGAGGACCTTTAGAATAATGAACAGATTTTGCACTGTATATTCTAGATTAAAAGGCAAGACAAGAGGCTGCATATTATTCCCTTAAACCGGCCTAATTTAATACTTACTTTGACTGTGTAATTTGCACAGTCTTGTTAATTTGAAAGGTCACTACAATGTTTTCTACAAATGGTTCATTTGCTCTGTATGTACACCATTTTTATGTAAGGGATAAAAAGCATGCATTCTGCACTGACTTAGGAAAGTCAGGAATTTTGCTGTAAATGTGTGAAGAACAAATATTTTAGATGTATTGTGGCATACAAGAGACTCATTCTTACACTGGTCATCATCAACATTAAAAAGTAAGTGTGCCAGAATAATGTGGGCCTGAGGGTGGCATCGATTTCATTTCCATTCTACCAGTCAGAGCAAGGCTCAGCTCTCACTTCCTCAATCAGGTTATTCCAAGTAAGCCTATGTTTGTACTGCCTTCATGCTACCTTACACACATACACACACCAAAACACCACAAGGAGCAGCAACAGAAGGCTCAGTGCCCTGATGAAGGGGACTGCTGGGTATTGTCCCTCGGCCTGCTGTCGCAGTAACACTAAATACTGCTGAGTCCAGTTCTCACCAGGCATCTACACACACACACACACACACAGAGTGCTGGGCTAAGAGCGAAAACATACCTCGTCACTTTCCCCCCACCTCCTTTTTTGATGACTGCAAATGAAACACAATATAACACACATTAGCAAACTGGAGGCCAAAGCGCCCGGACTGCTCCAAAGTCACACACTGAAAAGAATACTGATAAAACACAGCATCAAGCTCATTTCTCTTAGGCAAATTGAGAATAATTCTAGCAATGTAGAGTAATTAGGATTCCCCCTGCTCAGTGTTTCTAAAGCCAGAGTGATCAAAATCGTTGCAGCAGAGTGTCAGACGAGCTAGGAGAGGAACTTCGCCTCAAGCGTTATCCCTGACAAGGGTTTGTTGCCATCTGCCCCTTTGTACTGTCTTCTTACTGATGAGGAAAGATCATCTGAACCTCCTCCATGGTAATTGGCTTGAATCAGGGAAATTGCATTTCTATAGACACTTGACATCCCTCGCAGCGAGAGTAACATATTGAACACCTCAGAAATTCTGTTTTAGTGGGAGATAAAAATGAGAGGACTGAGGTATCATTTCCTCTCACCGACACTCGAACAATGATGTGTCAGAACTGATCAGTGGCTACATCCTTCTGTGCTGGGAGAGGTGAAGAGTCAGGGGAGCGCCAGAATCACACTGATTCGGTGATGACATTATTACACACGCGCTGACACCCACATATTACAGACACGTACGTTTATCTCTCCAGTGAGCCTGGGAATTGCATTTAGACACTAGGTTAAGGTGTTTTTTAAATCACAGCAGTTGACTGACCACAATAATGCTTATAAATATTTCAGTTTCCTTAACATATTAATGAAAATGTAATTTATAATAAAGGATCGTACAGTTCCCCAGTTAATTGACTGTATGATGGCAGAATGATACAAGGTGTATATTCTCACAGTCATGTGACACACTGAAGGCACAGCTTGTATATGCTATTGACCTGCTTTTTGGCTTCTGTCCATTGTGGACCAACTGGATGGCAGTGTCCCTCGACATGCTGCAGCATGTGTTTTATGGGTAGCGATGAAGAAAGTCACCTACATGTGTGCTGGACTGGGGTTGCATGGGGATTGCATTAATCTTTTTTGTCATATAGCAGTCTCAGGAGAGAAACGTGAGTCAGCCAGGGACTCAGCAAACCCCCTTTATCTTACAAAATCACACACACACGCACACACACACACACACACACACACACACACACACACACACACACACACACACACACACACACACACACACACACACACACACACACACTCTATCTCAGCCTGGCAGTCTGGAGCACTAATTAAATGTGAAAGTTGAAATGTCTACAAAAGCCACATTATGCAAAATGGTTTTTGATTTTTACCCATTCTCCCCACCATCTCTCACTTTCTCCAGCTCTCTTCTTTTTCTTTCTCTCTTTTTTTTTTTTTTTGTTTCTTCTCACACTGTGTCCCCGACGTGGAAAAAAAAAAAAGGAGAGAAAAGAAAGAATATCTTGGAGCGGCGGACTCACTGTGTGGCTCTCCATGTGTGAAGAGTCAGCTGAGTGAGTCTGATAATTGGACACTTTGGCTGGAAATAGTTTTATAACAGAGAGGCGTGTGTGTGTGTGTGTGTGTGTGTGTGTGTTCTAGATCTTCCAAAGGGATTGGCAATTGTACTGAGATCAATCCAGTCAAATGCCAGCTATGCTGGTTAAAATCCCACACATGCAAACAGATTTAAATAATTATCACCTTTACAATTCAACAGTTCACAAATATTATATAATAGTTTAATAAGGCACATGCTTTGTCTCAATGTTTTCTACTTGGATGTCTGGTGTTTGTTTATTTTATTAAACAATAATTCGTTCAGGGATTGAAACAACACAGAGTTCTTGGTCTGTGTGTAATACAGTACTGCATTCCAGACCTGGGCCTTTAGTGAGCTCCAAAACTGAGAGTTCTCTTTTAAAAACCAACCAATCAATTAATCAATCAATAAATCAATAAATCAATCAATCAATCAATCAATCAATTCATTAATTCATTAACTAAACTGCTATTGTACTTTGATTGTAGTACATCAAGGGAGCCCCAGAAATATATACTGTACAAGTTCACAATCAAGCTATATATTCAGAGGTATAGTGCTGATTCTATAATCAGTAAAGCATGTGTCTGATTGACTCACAACATTAACTCATGCATTGAGCATTCACATTAAAAGCTGCCTCTCAGCAGAACAGAGATTACACCTGTTGCTAGCTAACGCTAACTATGCCTTGTTACTTAAACAAATGGCACTACAATTCTGATTAAATTCCAAATGAAGCACTTCACCAAAATAAAAATCATATGTTCAGAAGAGATCCCAAAAACACGACCTACATGAGCAAAGAAGCAAAGGGCAAAACAGTAACACAGGTTTTATCAACTAGTGCTGGTGGACTCCTGATCGGGAGGTGCCGGGCTCAAACCACCAATTTGCTCAATTTCCTCAAGTGCTCAGATGTATAATGAGATAAACTGTAAATCGCTCTGAATAAGGGCATCTGTGGAATGATGTAAATAAAATGCATCCTTTTTTTATTTCTAAATGAAGAGGGTAATAATGCAGTCATACAGATTATCCCTATATCCCTAATTATCATACAGATAATTCCAAGACCATGTCTTTTTTTCAGAAACAGTTAATGCTCAGGGAATCTCATCCACAACAGTCTCCAATGTTGAATTAAAAAAAATAATAATAAAATAAAAGATCCACAGATTTGCCTCTTTCAGGCATCTACTACCAGCAAGTTAGCAAAGAAAAGTATCACATCAAAAACAGCTCACTAACAGAAGTAATTCCTGTGATGTGATTCTAATTGCTATAACTCTGACAAAACGCTAAATAAACTTTTTTTAATGAATCTGATTATAAATAATCTGTTTCTGCTGAAGATTTAGTGACAAACCAACCTAACCAAAATCTGATTGCCTATTTGAAAGCCAATTTTGAAAACATGGTGTCTGTCCAAAAGGTCTTTATTTACTGTAGCAACAGGAAAAGAGTTTTTTTCTGTATATGTTTGGCCAAACGTCTGGTGTCATGTACATCTGTTACTACAAAGAAGATGAA
Source organism: Clarias fuscus (assembly GCA_030347435.1). Classification (NCBI taxonomy): domain Eukaryota; kingdom Metazoa; phylum Chordata; class Actinopteri; order Siluriformes; family Clariidae; genus Clarias; species Clarias fuscus. The sequence goes on along the minus strand of CM059207.1, from coordinate 15,887,023 downwards.
CTATTGTAATATGTTCTGCTGAAAATCTGAAGAACAAAGAGTGCAAGTTGTATAGATGTCCATCTGGAGATGAACCATGAAGTGGTAGCTCGAGAAAGGGGAGAAAAAAGAGAAGAGAGAATGAGAAAGTTAGAATGTTAATGTCAGATCCAAGAGGAGACAGGAAGATGTCTCCTCTAGTAGATGGAATTTAACTTGTTTCATATCAGAACAACTCTTACAGTAAGTAATACAGTAATTAAATGACAAGAATCTTTTTTACTTTGACAAATTTTATGCCTTCGCTGAAGGCCACAAATGCCTTAAGGTGACATCACATTGATAGATATCTGACTTGCTATTTTATTCTGTTCCCTCATAACAGCAAAACAGGTCTCTACCTTTCCCTCAAAATGACATGACAAAATCAGTACTTTAATTGACCCTTCTGATGAACTAATTCACAAATTGTGCATGTTGAGCATTATAAGTTGAATGAATGGATAAAACTCCACAATACACATGGTGCTGAGACTAGAAAGCAAATGAAATGTACAGGAAGTAGCAATAAAAAAGGATTAATGGACAAGTTGAAAAGTACGTGGCAGAGAGCTTGTATTCTGGGGAATGTGGACAAGGGAATTAGCCTGATTAGCTAATTTGTTTTGAAAGGCTGCTTCTCAAGAGAGTCCTCAGTCAGATAATCAGAGCACCAAGAGAGAAAAAAAAAATCTGTGTATCCAACAAAAAAATCTTCTTTTTTTTTTGTCCAGATGGAGTGCAGCACTGCAGTATTGAATCTCATAACTGTACCCCAAATCATACTATTTTCTTTTTGTATGTGTGTGTGCGTGTGTGTGTGTGTGTGTGTGCACGCGTGTGTGCAGTCTATTATAACATTGACACTGTAGCTCTTTCAGCTCAGTCAGAATCTGTCTGCAACACCTCTTTGCTCCCAAGCATGAAATCTGGGCAAGATAATTAGTTCATTTAACTTCGTTGAGCACGCTGGCACACAGAGTATGGGGAATGAGCTGGCAAAGTACTGTCACTTTATTGCATTTAATGCTAATGCAGAGGTAATGTTTAGTGGTCATGGGCAATAATGACATTGCTGAGCTGTGAGTAAATACTCGTACCGCTCTGTGATTCACTGGTTTCTCTCTCAACAGTTGCAGATCAGTATCATCAAATCAAATACTCAGAAGGTATCACCAGCTATACAATGGTTTAATGGCCAAGCCTGACAACTCAAGAGATTTTACCTACTGGTCAAATGACTCATCCATCCAATTATGCACATATTCAGTAGCTTCACTTGCCCTGACTGTCAGAACGTCTGATCATCATTGTCATTCTTTTTTCCTTCTCTTTATTCCAATTCATAAGCATAGCTTTAAAAAAAAAGTCCAGATTTTGCCATCCAACCAGAGCTCTGTCTTGAACTTACTGTATATTGCACTCAAAGCTTTGACAATAAATAGGCATATATAGTAAATAGGCATAAACCTATGCTCTCCTTCTACAACAACTCATGCACACACACACACACACACACACACACACACACACACACACACACACACACACACACACACACACACACACACACACACACACACAGTATGTGTAAGACAGACTCACATTCAGTAACTGTCTTATCCTGATCTGGAGACTGTTCCAGAAACACTGGGCTCAGGCGGGGGTACACTTAGATTTGATGCCAAGCTATCACAGGCTACTATACACACACAGTGTACATACTCATTCAAGCCTAGAGGCAATTAAGCATCTCCAATCCATCAACTGAAATGATTTTGGAAGGTATTCTTTCAGCAACCTAGACAAAATGCGTAGGAACGCCACACAGATGGTAACACAAGCTCCGGGAAACTGGAGCTGCGAGGCAGCAGTGGTACCCACAGTGTCAGGTAATGATGGACACTCCACATAGTCTGATCTAAACATTTTTAAAGTGCTATTATTTAACTGAGAAGAACATATAATCAGGGTTTTCTGTACGTGGAAATTTAGACATAACTCAAGGATGGAGTCTCTAGTGTCTTCGCTCTGGGGAATCTTCAGGGCAAATGATGTTGCACTTTCTATTTACTCTGTAATGCAACAGGCATCGAGGAAATTAGAGACTGTCTGGTGAGGGAATGACTGTTTTATAGCTTGTATAAGGTAAGTGATAACAGTAAGTAAACTGTTTCACAGACATCCCACAACCGTATATTTAAAAAAGCAAGACCAGTCACTCATGCACAAATAAACCTTGTAATTGCAGCCAAATTGCTGTTATATAAGAGGAACAGACCACTTCAGGATGTGCTTGTGTTACAAAAGAATCGCCTTCAATGGAGTACTTTTGTACAGTATATCATCAGACCAAGTCATGGATTGTTTTCCTATAGCAGTAAACTTCCTTCTGTTTTATTGCTTCCAAGTCTCCCAAAAGGCAAAAGACTACAACCGAAGTTGACGTGGGGTTCATGGAGGTAAGTTCAGCGAAGCAGTAAAACCATCCTGCATCTCAAAGTTCAATTCTCCCCTAATCCCCCTACAGCCAAAATAGAGGAACAAAAACATTCTCATTATTTTCTAAGTGGGCGATAGAGTCTATCACTGTCAGTGGGCAAGCGTCAGATGGAGAAGAATGAACTGGCACTGCACCCTTATACAGATAAGCTCACTTGAAGATTGATGATGGCATGCAACGGATGCCTTATCACAGTGGACTGGCTCAGTGCTATCTATCTCTTTAGAGAGTATCTTCTCATCAAGGGTAACACAAGATGAAGAGTTTATGAAGACGGATGCTTCACTCTATAAAGAAAGCCATGGTGAAACGGAGCGGAGTTGGTTTGTTTATGTTCTCAGCCATAGTACTAAAACTCCTAATGTCCCATGGCTTCATGAGCACCATATTGTCTCTAAATGAAGTGCTGAACTGCTTGGGTCATCACTAGGGCAACTACTTATGCGGTCCCTTAGCAGTCAGCTGTGTAGAGCCCCATTGTCGCGGCAACATTTTCCGCTCAGTTTTGTACAACTGTAGAACTTTGAATACACCAATATAGCATTGTCAGCTGCACAGAGGACGACGGGGAGTGTTTGAGAAGTTTTAACAAGTAGTTTTAACAAGCTGGACTGCATGGTTCTGCATTGCGCTTTGATGCTCGACATCACTGCGCCGTGATGGTGTTCTGTCCTTAATGCTCTAAACAATCAGCAGTTAGACTGGGAGAGCATGCTGCGATTGTCTGCATGTGATTTGCCTAATGAATGATTGCCTTGATTATGCATGGAATATAATGAATAAACAGAGGGTGAATATGGATGATGAAATTAGTCATTACAATGGAAAGAAAAAGATGTATTCAGGAATTAATGTTCCACTATACTCATAAACCTTACCTTGCTGTCCTCAAAACGTATAAGAGCATTCTTTATTAATCTATTATTAAGTTTCACTAAAAAAGAAGTTGGACTGAATTAAAAAAAAAAAAAAAAGGTTGATCCCTTTGTTTGTTTGTTTGTTTTTTAATGAAAATAACCTCGTGGCTCAGTGCACACCTTTTGCATAGAGTTCTTAAGATTCATGATGACAAAATCATTGATTACTAATGGGAGTGTAGTTTTGTTGAGGTGTGGCTCACTCACAACCTCCTGTGGTGCATCAGCATGTTCATACACACACTCTTTCTCCAGATGGTGCATGTGAGACAATATGTTTGCCTGTTCACACACACACACACACACACACACACACACACACACACACACACACATACACACACACACACACACACACACACACACACACACACACACACACACACACACACACACACACACACACAATTTGCATTGCACTTGCTGTTTGAATGAAAAACATTTAAAACATGAAGAAAACTCTCACAGCTGTTGGTTATTAAGTCAGAGTTCAGGAGTTTTCAGAAAGCTTCAGTACAATCCAAACTATACCTTCTTACTGTCCATTCCAGAATTATTGACATTTGTCATGAAAATTGAACAAAAAGCATAAAAGGGACACTGCACCTTTTAAACACACTGTTGCCTCCAATTTGGTTTTGGTGGGACACTTGTACAGTGTCTCTGATTTCATTCTAAGCTCAGATTTATTCCCTATGAGGAGTTGGTCTCACCATGCTAATATGGGTTTCCTCTGGGTTTTCCAGTTTCCTCTCACTGTCCAAAAACCACGGCAGTGATTGTTTATGCTAAAAGTACCCTTAACTGTAAATGAGCATCAGTGTGCAATGCGATGCCTTGTGGTGTATTTTCACTTTTCAACCAGTGTTTCTGGGATAGACGAATGATCCACCACGAGCCTGACCAGTATAAAGCTGCTGGAAGTGAGTAAGTGAGTGAGTATGTGAAATATTACAACCCCCAGATCTAAGGCAAGTACTGTATCTATCCATTTGCAGGAATGCCACACCACCTCACCACTAAGTTAAAGGTATTAAAGGTGCAGGTAGGTTAAAGATGTCTAAAACGGTCTAAACGTCCACTGTGGTCTAAAATGCCACACATTTTATCATTTGATTCCACTTTCTGAATCTGTTGGACTGTGTCACCTCAGATGCTGAAGTATACATAATGGGCAAACTGTACACTGTATTTGCCCATAAGAGGTTCAGGAAGATCATGGACACAATGTGACATGGGAATAGATACTGCAACCCTTGTTCGGAGGGAAGTGTAAGGCATTTCATAATTCACACTAAAATCCGGGGTGAATAGATTTTCTTACTGCCAGTGCATTTCTGGTTGAAGCACTCAGATTGACATAAAATGTTTCTCCATAACTGATATGTTGTGCACATACTTTTTGACTTATATTGCATATAATTCATTTATAAGGTTCCTGCCTACTCTACCAAACTGTATATTTGTTTATATACAGTTTGTTATTGGTAACTCGCAGTGCTGTAATCCTTGAGTATTTAAGCCGCAGTGAACCAAATCTCCATGTCTGTTACATTTTTATATTCATCATAGCAAGTTGCAATAATGCAGAAATGCATTTATATAGTACGCATGTACAGTATCAGATCTAATTTACAAAGGCCCGGTATGGCTGCCAGTTTTTATCCCTAACAAGCAGGAACACTTCTGATTCAATGCTTAAGTTGTTTGAAAACTGAGACCAATTATGTATGAATAAACAGGAACTGAGATATATGGGTGAGAAAAAACTTCCCATATCACCTGGAGCACTACAGACTCCTAGATCTGAGCAACTTCTGTCAGAATGGAGCAGGCCTGCTGACTTTGACCCTCTGCTTTTAACAACGGCAACCTTTATCTTAGAGCTGAAAACAAATCATCTGCTGACTGCATTCTGTTTGTCTTACTTTTGCATTTCATTTTCTATCATGTTATCATAATTACATGCTATCATATCTATCCACTACCATGATGTTAGACTGGAGTTTCAGTGGCACCACCATGGAAAAAGAAGTGGCCAATCATGTATGTAATGTTTCAGCCTGGTTACTATTTCTAAGCCTACTCGAATCTGTACAGTGCTTTATGACCTCCTACTGTATGTGTCCGACTGTATGAATTTTTTTTTTTTACCATGAAGATGATCTTGGCAATAATGAACTATACTCCATATTAACTTTAACACGTCACCCAAATGAGCATGGTTTTCCTGTTGGTTCCTCTTAAGGTTTCTTCCTATTGCCACCTCAGGGAGTTTTTCTGTGCCACCGTCGCTGTCAGTTTGCTCATCAGGGACAATCAGGGAGAATCAGGGACAATCTGATCATTTTGTTTCATACACATTTTCATAATTTTCTTTTGATTCTGTAAAGCTGCTTTTGCGACAGTGACCATTGTGAACTGGTGATCACTGTTAAATTGAATCAAATTGAATATGATTTGACAAAAGAAGATTTGATACAAGAAGACTTCAAAGGGAATATAATAAGCTGGCAATATGAGGTTTCTGGGATTGATGGGTTCAGCAGTTGAATCTTTTCTACAACTCAGGCCCATATACAGTATACAGTAACTGTTAATAGATGCATTTTTGCTTTTAGATGAAATTCACCAGTGTAATGGCCAACAAGCCTACAAAGTCTAAATATACAGATTAAAATATGGACTGTATAAGTTGCAGTCTGCATATAATCCATGAATCTACAGTATGCTTGGAAAATGCAACTTTACAAAGAGAAAAACTCCAGATCGTGACCATGAAAAAAACAGGACATGATGGTCATCCTGGAGTTGACAGCTAGAAAATGTGGTCACAATTTAACTTGGAAGAATTTCTTCAAGGATCTGTCAAATAGAGAACCCGCAATGCTAGGGACCATGAGAAAAAAAGATGCTAGAGAGCTTCCAGAACAGAAATGTGACTTCATCTGCATTTACCTTTATTGATACCACCACACTTGTGTCCTACTGTACTGTTTCCAGAAAAGTGCAACATAAGTAAGTAAGTAAATAAATAAATTAATAAATAAAAAGGTTGTGGGTGGCACAGTGGTGTTGTGGCACTGTGGCCTCGCACCTCCAGGGTCGGGGTTTAATTCTCACCTGCACATGCATGCAGTTATCTAAATAGCTAATCATGTGGCAGCCGTGCCATGCAAAAAGATAAAATAAAAATAATAAATTAATTAGGAAAGATTAGGGAAAAAAATTACCTGCTCGTTTTCCAGACCTGGCTGTGTCCTGGCTGTGCTCATGATAGCCTCAAATTCTTGGTCTAGGCTGACAGAATGGTTGCTGTTGTAACCCATCCACCGTGAGGTTTGATGTTATGCATTGTAACAGCTTTACACGCTCACCATGGTTGTAAAGAGTGATTATTTAAGTTACTATAGACTCCTGACAGCTCAGACCAATCTGGCCATTCTCCGCTGATCTCTCTTATCAACAAGTTGTTTCAGCCTCCAGACTGGACTTCTGTTTTTTTGCACTATTCTGTTTTTTTTTTTGCACTATTCTGTTTTTTTGCACTATTCTGTGTCAACCCAAGAAAATGTTGTGTGTGAAATCTCCAGGAGATCAGCAGTTTCTGAAATACTCAAACCAGCTCATCTGGTACTAACAGCAACACGGAGGTCACATTTTAATGTAACAATGACCTGAAGCTCCTGACCTATATCTTTTAAAAAAAATTTTTTATGTTTTTTTTAATTGAGATGCTGAATGAGTACAGTATGTATACAGGTGTTGTTATTAAACTGATTGATGAGAACAATGAAGCAGTAAAGGCAATGTAAAAAAAAAAACACAAGGGTTAAAGATAATGTAGAAGAGTGTTGTCTAGTGAAACATTTGGAAGCTCAGAGTGAGCGAGTAGAAGAGCTGAATACATGTTTCCATTACGAACCAGCACAGCTTTGAGGTTCCTGCAAGAACTGTCAGTGAAGAGGTGCCACTCATTGGGGTTACAAGAATTCCATTTGCTTTAAACAGACCCATCGTTCCAGAAGCAAAACTCATCTTGATGGTTGAAGAAGCTTGAAAAATACTTGTGACGCTTTCTCTGATCTGCTACATGCACACTTACATCAAACAAATTCCATTACTTGAGTCTTGACGTCCAAAGCTCTGCTTTGGACTTTGTGAGACCAAGGTCTCTCACCAAGTCGTTAAGGTCTTTCTGTTTGGGGTAGTATGGGTTTCTCCCTTCTACTGCATCTCTGTAATCTGGATCAACAACTTCTTCACCCTCTTCTGAAACGCTGGCACAGGAAGCTCTATGCTGTGTGGCAGTGGGGAGATGGATGAGGGAATGTCTGGATATATGATAGCAGGTGCATTCTTCCCACATCAACTTTTTGAAGGGTGGACCATGCAAAACGAGCAGTTGCTTCAAGAAAATTTTGGAAACTCCTAAAAACTTCTACAAAATTATACTTTAGCAGCTTACCACTGAATTCAACTGGAATTTTTAAAACAGTTTTAAAAAGTTTTTTTTTTTTTATCGCTGTTCAGCAATGTTTAAGCAATGTTTTTTTTTTTAACATCTCTATGTAAATACAATTAGGAAATAACACTTTCAGACGAAAGACAAGAAAAAGTCAAAATTTTGTTACATTGTGAGACACTGAGATAAGTGCATTAGTGTATCATGGGATTATATTCGGGATTATTTATATTAAATAAAGGTAGTTTTTACTCTCATTACTTTGTTCTGTTATTCTACACAGCCAAAAGTCTTGGTTTGACTTGAACACAGCTCATATTTACATTTTTAAACAGATTGATGGACATTAGGAATTAATAGTGGGAATTCATGTGATTATGATTAACAATTAATTAGAAGTAACTATACAAGAGTCATAGTTACAGCAGCAGTATTCCAGTAAAAATCTAATTACTGCACTAATGCTGGACTCCGAATTCATCAGTAACTAGTAGTTCAAGAATTTTACAAAAATAAGTTCGAAGTTAATGAAGATGAAGTTAATTCGTTCTTGTTATATATATTATATATATATATATATATATATATATATATATATATATATATATATATATATATATATATATATTGCTGAATCAAGTTATAATGTGTTGCTCTTTATTTTTCTGTTTGTGAATGAATAACCATGTTGATATGTTATCATATGTTGAACTCTAGGTTGACAACACTTTGCCTACTCTTTCTCTATATATGTCTGAGGTTGTGGAGACTTTCTTTCTTTCATTCTTTTCTATCTAGTTGAACTTTCAAACTTTTCCATTTACCTGCCTTTGGTGAATGCAAGATAAGTCATGAAGCACAACACAAAAATGCAATATAGTGTGCACTAAAATAAAGGAAAATGCAAGTCCTCATCTTTTCAAAGGTTACGCAACAAAGTGCCTATTGACACCATTGCATAGGGGAAAATAATTTGTAAATGAGATGTCAAAAATGAGTATGCCTGCAAGTTGTATAAAGGAAAAACACAACGAGCAAAATGGGATGATAATACCAGGGGAAATCTTAGACATTAATAAATGCCCTAAGGGTTACAATACACTGTAATATGCAGTTTAATGGAGAAACCCAGTTTACATCTTTTGCCTTATAGAAAACCAATATGGCTATAATATACAACTGAAAATAGAGAGGTTTTGCCCAGGTAAGCTGTCTTAGCAAAGAAACACAGCATATCACATGTTGTATTTTTCAATACAAGTACTAACATGTCAGTACATAAATAGCATGTATTTGGAGTAAATGCTTTTCTTTCTTTGCCTGACCCAAAGGGCACTTCTGTAGGTGGGAAAAAAAACATAATTTTAAAAGCAAGTTAAAAATAATACAAATTCTTCACATTGTGCGGGGAAAATATGTTGTGTATTTATTAATCAATTTTATAGGTATGTATTAATAAAAAAATAATGATTCAACTCGCTCTGCATCATTGTAACACTTGTTACAATGGTAAAATACAATTACTCAAATGATTTAATGCAATGTTTTGTTTGTTTTTTATCACTGTCATTTAGGGAAAAAAACATTCAGTAAAATATGACTAAAAACAGGCTTCAAAGTAATGACTTACTGACCATTTATTAACATGTAAAGTCAGTAAAAATCAGAAGGGGCATCATTTATTTCACCTAAGACAGTTTCACTGGCGTATTACAGATATTCATAATTTAGGACATTCTTAGAGTAAAGGATCTGGGCAAAATTTCCCTGAATTGGTACCATTTACAGAACATTGCTACCATTGGAGGCAGATTCGAGCAAGAACACTGTGAAGTCAGAATAACTGACAGTCTGTGGCATACACTTCCACCTGGAAAAAAATAATTATAAACTACCCCCCACTGTAATCATGCAATATGCACAGTAAATACTTTAATTAACTCTTCATATGGAGTACTACTGTGCTGTAAAAATCAACTATTTATATGTTTACATTTAGGCACTTGGCAGACGCTCTTATCCAGAGTGACATACAAAAAGTGCTGTGAAGTTTCCATCATTGGATATGTACTTGCACTGGGTCACTGGGTTTTTTTACTTAATCTTTTTTATTTGGGGAGGGGGGGGGTTAGTCCAAGTACTTAAGAAACAAATACGTCTTGAGTCGTCATTTAAAGATAGTCAAAGACTCAGCTGTACCGACATCTAGAGGAAGTTCCACCACCTAGGTGCCAGAACACAAAAGAGTCTGGATGAATGTCTTCCTTGATCCCTGAGAGACGATGGGACCAGTCGAGCAGTGCTGGAGGTTCAGAGGGAATGTGGTGAAGTGTCACTAGAGTTGAGAGGTAGGTGGGTGCTGCGCCTTTTTTGGATTGTAGGCAAGCATCAGGGTTTTGAATGATGCGGCCAGCCTCAAGAAGCCAATGCAGGGAGCAGAGAAGTGGGAGTGGTGTGGGAGAATTTGGGTAGGTTGAAAACGAGACATGCTTCTGCATTCTGGATCAGCTGCAGAGGATGAATCGTGGATAGATGCAGACCTGCCAGGAGTGAGTTGCAGATGTGAAATAACAAGGGATTGAACAAGCAACTGAGTAGCCCGTGAAGAAAAAATGGATGGATTCTTCTGATGTTGTAAAGAAGAAATCGACAAGAGCAAGTAAGGTTAACAGTGTGTGGGGAATCTTACCCCAAGATTGCAGCTGAAGAAGTGGTCTGATTGTTGTCCAGGGAGATCACAAGGTCTTGACCAGGGGATGAGTCACCAGAGATGAACAGCAGTTTGGATTTACTCAGATTTTTACTCAGCTTCAGCTGATGAGCTGCCATGCAGGATGAAATGTCTGCCAGACATGCTGAGAGACTGAGAGAAAAGGAGAGAATAAGTTGTGTGTCATCTGCATAACAATGGTATGAAAAGCCATGAGATGATATGACCTTACAAATAGACCAGGACCAAGTACTGAACCCTGTAGGACACCAGTAGAAAGTCTGCATTGGAAAGATATAGAACCCCTTTTTTTATTATTATTTCTGTTTACAAACATTAGGACTGATCTAAGCACAGAGTTGTTTCTTTGATTAGCCTTTCCTTGAATGTAGACTAGAAATGTGTTCCTAGAATGAAAAGCTTTACATTTTCAGTGGTGGTGTAGTGGTTAGCACTGGCACCTTGCACCTCCAGGGTCCGGGTTCGATTCCTGGCCAGGCACGATTTCCGTCTCCCCATGCTTGGTGGAATTCCTCTGGGTACTCCAGTTTCCTCCCACAGTCCAAAGACATGCAGATTAGGCTAATTGGCATTCCCAAATTGCCCATAGTGTGTATGAGTGTGTTCTGCGATGGATTGGCACCCTGTCCAGGGTGTACCCTGCCTTGTGCCCTAAGCCTCCTGGGATAGGCTCCAGGCCTCCCGTGGGCCTGAATACAGGATGAAGCGGTATAGATGATGAGTGAGTGAGTGAGTCATAGTGCTATAATCCAGACATGTTCAATATTAGTTAATAAATAAATAATAATAGTTCTTATCATTATTATTATTATGATTAATTAGATCATCTTCTATACTGCTAATCCTGTACAGGGTTGCGCGGGGCCTGTCCCAGGAGACTTTGGGCATGAGGCAAGCTAATCCATCACATACCGCGAACACACACGCGCACACACACACACAGGCGTAAAAATAACAATAACAATAACAAATAATAATAATTATTATTATTATTATTGATAACTTTATTATTATTATTATTATTATTATTATTACTACTACTACTACTACTGACATAGAAATTAACTGACTGACAAAAATCACTGACTGACTATTTCTGACAAAAAAATTTCTCTCTTTTTAGTTAATAAAAAAAGAAACGTAGAAACTTTTTTTGGTCTTGCTTTCCCGTGATGGTGATCATGAGATCCATTTTCATCATGGTGCTTGATGTGTTTTGCAAATGCACTTGACAAGACTGTTCTTGTAAGAGCTGTTCTGGAACAGTTGGCCTTCATTTCTTAAAATAACAACTGATTGTTGTTGTTGTTGTGGTTGTCGTTCTTGTAGTGGTTAATTACTGTAATTAACTAATGCCATATAGTTTTTTTTTTAATCAGCATTGTTGTAGAATGTAATTCTAATTTAGAAACACTATTTAGCCTACATGACATGTCTTTAGACTTTGGGAGGAAACCAGAGTACTCAATTAGTGATAGGAAGTTTGGATCATTTTAGTGACTTGGTTCTTTTAATCTCATTCATCAAAATGAACAAATATTTTATTAAGTAATTTAGTTCACTTCGTTCTTTTGATCAGAAATAAAATCAAATGTTACAATTTCAATAAACAGACCCCCAACAAGTCTACATTCACAAATTTTGGCTATAGTTCCATTAATTAAAATATTACAATGCAGCTAAGGACATATTATGATAAACAGAATGAGCAGCTCACTTCTCATATCTTCTAATCCGATTCGTTTGTTCTTTTGTCGCTTGACTCTCATAGAAGCTATGCAGTGCGTTACACAGGAAACAGCTTCTTAAATCTTCTAGTCCGAGTCATTCGCTCTTTTGAATCTATTGCACTGCATACCGTCTATGGGAGTCAACTGATAAAAGAACGAACGACTCGGACTAGAAGAATCAGGAGAAGAATCGTTCAATTATGTTTCCTGTGTGTAATGCACTGCATAACATCTATGGGAGTCACGTGACAAAAGAACGAACTATTTGGACTAGAAGATTCAAAGGAAACTACTAATTTATGTTTCCTGTACATAACCTATGGAGGTTTTTCTATACTTTGCGCATGCGCGTCCAGTAGAAAATTAATGAATAACTCTCTGAGCCTACTAGTTCTTCTGAGTCACATTAAAGACTCGTTCAAAAAGAATGAATCGTTCATAAATGTCCCATCACTATACTCAAATTATATCCACCAAAGACAGGGAGAACATGCAAAGTCCACGCAAGCAAACCAGATATGAGATATAAACCCTGAATACCCTCACTAAGCCACGCAGTGTGCAAACTCTTATTGTAAAATTTTTCCTTGGGTATGTACAGTCGTGGCCAAAAGTTTTGAGAATTACATAAATATTGGAAATTGGAAAAGTTGCTGCTTAGGTTTTTATAATAGCAATTTGCATATACTCCAGAATGTTATGAAGAGTGATCAGATGAATTGCATAGTCCTTCTTTGCCATGAAAATTAACTTAATCCCCCCAAAAAAACTTTCCACTGCATTTCATTGCTGTCATTATAGGACCTGCTGAGATCATTTCAGTAATCGTCTTGTTAATTCAGGTGAGAATGTCGACGAGCACAAGGCTGGAGATCATTATGTCAGGCTGATTGGGTTAGAATGGCAGACTTGACATGTTAAAAGGAGGGTGATGCTTGAAATCATTGTTCTTTCATTGTTAACCATGGTGACCTGCAAAGAAACGCGTCCAGCCATCATTGCGTTGCATAAAAATGGCTTCACAGGCAAGGATATTGTGGCTACTAAGATTGCACGTAAATCAACAATTTATAGGATCATCAAGAACTTCAAGGAAAGATGTTCAATTCTTGTTAAGAAGGCTTCAGAACGTCCAAGAAAGTCCAGCAAGCGCCAGGAGCATCTCCTAAAGAGGATTCAGCTGCGGGATAGAAGTGCCACCAGTGCAGAGCTTGCTCAGGAATGGCAGCAGGCAGGTGTGAGCGCATCTGCACTTGCAGTGAGGCGAAGACTTTTGGAAGATGGCCTGGTGTCAAGAAGGGCAGCAAAGAAGCCACTTCTCTCCAAAAAACATCAGGGACAGATTGATCTTTTGCAAAAAATATGGCGAATGGAATGCTGAGGATTGGGGCAAAGTCATATTCTCAGATGAAGCCTCTTTCCGATTGTTTGGGGCATCTGGAAAAAGGCTTGTCCGGAGAAGAAAAGGTGAGCGCTACCATCAGTCCTGTGTCATGCCAACAGTAAAGCATCCTGAGACCATTCAGGAGTGGGGTTGCTTCTCATCTAAGGGAGTGGGCTCACTCACAATTTTGCCCAAAAACACAGCCATGAATAAAGAATGGTACCAAAACACCCTCCAACAGTAACTTCTTCCAATAATCCAACAACAGTTTGGTGAAGAGCAATGTATTTTCCAGCACGATGGAGCCATAAGGCAAAAGTGATAACTAAGTGGCTCGGGGACCAAAACGTTGAAATTTTGGGTCCATGGCCTGGAAACTCCCCAGATCTTAATCCCATTGAGAACTTGTGGTCAATCCTCAAGAGGCGGGCGGACAAACAAAAACCCACTAATTCTGACAAACTCATGTGATAATATATACATGAATAAATGTCATGTAATTGTCGATAAAAGCCTTTGAAACGTATGAAATGCTTGTAATTATATTTCAGTACATCACAGAAACAACTGAAACAAAGATCTAAAAGCAGTTTAGCAGCAAACATTGTGAAAACTAATATTTGTGTCATTCTCAAAACTTTTGGCCACGACTGTACATTGCATTGGCAAACAACCTCAGATGCAATTGACAAAAAAAGGGGAAACTGTCTTGCTTCATACAGTCCTAACCTTTTCAGTGCCTGAGTCACAGTAGCATCAGATGGAATGGCAGTTCAATGTGTTGAGCAGGAGGCAATGAAGACAGGGGGAGAGAAAATATGTGCTTGAGCAATAACTGCTGCCTGACTGTGTCTTGGGGACTGGCCTAGTGACAGGTCTCTGACAATTACCTGGACTAGCGACCAAGAAGCTCTTTCCACTTCTGCAGTGAAGTTTTGCACAGACACACATATGAAAGCATTTCCATTAATGAGACTAGTGTGATTGTGGTGCTAAAAATAATAATTGTGGAGTTGATACCGTAGTTGTTAAATACATTTTACACACTAATATATGCCAGACATAACTTCTTAGTTTACTAGATATAATTAGAATGATTGCTAAGATTGTAATCAGGATATAAATTACCTAACTAGCAAGTTAGCTAGTTAATATAAGAGGCAACTTTGTAAGGGTTGGTAAATTAGTTTTTAGCTGACCAACACATACCCGATTTCATGTGCGGTCATTTGTGCTCACCTTATCGATTTATTTTGAAGAATAAGGGGGCATTAGCCTTACTTTATTGGGATTAATTAATCACAAGACTTTCTAGTCCATCCTTATGAGTGTTGTAATTCATGACACCACATGGCTGTGGTTTACTTCCTCCCTGCAGGGACACTCAAATCAGATGATATGGAGATGATCTACATCTGCTCCATGCAGATTCTCTACTGGTGTCCTACAAGGCTCAGTGCTGGGTCCTCTTTTGTTCTTCTGTCCACTATTCCCTTTCCCTGGGTTAGGTCATTGTCTCACTTGGTTTTACATACCACACTCAACCCATCGTCTCCTTTCCTCCCTCCAACAGCCATGTGCTTTCTTCAGCATGCCTGAATGAGACATCTAATCATTCATAGTGGTTAAAGCTTAATCCTAGCAAAACTGAGCTGCTGTATACTGCTACAGTCAGGTCCAAAGGTTTAGAAACAAACATTACTTTTTGGGCGTTTGGCCTCTCTACACTGAGTTTGAAATGAAACACTCTTGTTTTCTTTCGTTGACTTTTGCTGCTTCTTTAACCCACAAAAGAAGCAAAAGATCTCATAATGTGGGTGGGCCATTTTTTTCTCTACAGGAGTGACATAATAAGGGACTTGTTCCAGCAACCCCTTCAGAATGGTTTCATCAAATGCTTGTCTGCAACTTTAGCAGAAAGGTCACCCTTTTTACTGCAGCATTTAGAACTGTCTGCAAGTAGCTGGATTCCTTTTCACCTGCATTCTGGGGAGTGTTTACATTATAAAGTTCATTGCCATCGTCCACTGCACTGTATGCTGTATCAACAAGGTCGAGATAAGCTCTTGGTGGATCATGAGAGCTTAGAGGATTAATAACATTGGCAGCTGTGGATAACATGCTTTCAATAATTTTCCTGACCATTGGAGATCAGATACAGCTGGATCATTCAAGTGAAATTAAGCATTCTGTATCATGTTTCATTATTTGCTTCAAAAATGGACAAGGTTGTCTATCAGAAAAGGTTTTTCATTTCTTCAGGAGGCAGAGAGAAATTATAAAGTTATATCATGACTTTTGACTACATGACCAATAATAAATCAATCAATTTCCAATGGACTACATTGTTTTGGTCTAACTAGAATATAAATAGTTGAGTGTTAGGTATAGGAAGGGGGTTTCTTTTTCTGTGCTGCTATATTTGTCAGTTCTGAAATGAGTGCGAAGATTAGGTAATTAAACAGGACTTGCTAATATGACTGGGCTGGCTGGTAAATAATCAATGGCTGGAATTGAAGATCTGGAAGTTGCTCTGGAAAGTAGCGCCTCTTCTTTCTGGCTGAAGAGGAAATTCCTTATCATTCAGTTTCCTTGCAAGCACCTCCCCCATCTTCAAACTGCTTACGACTATGTGTTGCTGTTTTTTTTTTTTTCTCGATCAGACAAAATTAGCAAATTTTCAAGGTTAATGCCAGCTTTAATTGGGCCTGAATAGCAAAGGTAAGGTCAGGATTAATGTGATTTTTCAAATTCAATAGTGTGCTGGTTGTAGAGTTCAAAGTATGTATCGATAATCCTGATTATTCTACTAATTGGACCATAAGAATTAAAGAAGTTGTTAATTTTGTCATTTGGGTTACCAGAAAATCCTTAAAAGGCTGCAGAGAATATTGCAATAGTTTATTAAATTGTTATGTTTGTATTTGCAAACATAAAGAAAATACAACAACTAATTTGTCTAACCAACTAACTAATTTAATAAATAAACAAGTTCAGTTTATTTAGTGACCATTTGACTCACCAACTTTTTTACCATACAACCCAGTACGTGTTGCACAATTAAAACTGTAATTAGGCTTAGACTGGTACAAAAAATGTATATCTTTAAAAATATTATGACTAAAAAAATTCTGTGGAGTAGAGATCCATTTAAAAATCCAGTACATAAATAAATAATAAAACATAAATAAAAGTAAATGAAACACACACACACACACACACACACACACACACACACACACACACACACACACACACACACACACACACACACAATACAGCTTTTTATAGGGCACCTCATGGTCCCCAAATGTTAGCCTAACCTGCCCTTTGGCCATTACCAACTTACTGCTAACTTGGATGCATAAACCATGGTAAGCACCCATGTGATCATATGAACATTATAAAGTGTCTTACAACACTTTTGACTTAAAAATAATTGTTTTGTATTATTATTTTATAGTAAATTAGCAAACCTGCTCATTAGCTGGCCATAACTGTGCTGCTTTGCTCAGGTGCCGTTCTCTGACCTGATCTCTCACTCACACACATCTAAGTTGCAGCACAACCATAATTGTTACAACTACAGCAATTTAAAAGCACTGACCATTATTAAATATTTAGAAGACCTACAGTATATAAAATATGTTATTTAAAACAGCGCTTAATATGATACAATTAAACAGTTATTAAATTTGCTGCTTTGGTGGCGTCCTTTTTCCTTATTCATTATATTTTTGTTAATTACTAGCACTGTCCCCCCCCCAATGGGTTATAGATGCAGTCAAAATTTATATTAAAAATCACCAAACAAAAAGCTCCAGTAGAGTATACCAAATCACCTAGTCATGAGTAGGCAGAAAACATAGTAACATTTAAATCAATACCTTTCCTAAGAGAACAGTTTTAGAATATCTGGAGCAGACTTACAATCAGTAAAGCAATCAGGAGAAGCAATGCAAATATCAAGGGTTTTGGATATTTTTTCAGCAACCAAATAATTTATGGAGTGTTCATATGTTGCAGAGTTCACATGGGCACAGGAGCTGAAGTAATAGTGAAGCGATGATGGTAGATAAATGCCATTAATGATATACAGTTAAGGAGGATAACTACAGCCACAAATATACACAAATAAAAAACAAAATAAAATTCTAAATCCAAGTAAAATTACAACACAAGAACTCAGGGACCTCAGAGTAGATCACCCCTACATAACTTCATTTACTCCAACTATCCTCATCATACCACAATGACAATAGGGCCCAGTCAATTTAGTTAGTACGAGCAAACCCAGCAGCCCAATTGTATACACTGAACAATCACAGCTTCAGACCAGATTTTGCATGTCATGCTATAGGCCACTTCAAGGTCCACAGAGAAAACTTGGAAAAGAGAGTGAAAAGAGGTCTGATAATAAAGGGGGAAACAGATGAACAAACGCAAAGAAGTAAGCCTAACAAAATAGCCGCTACAAATTTCAGTGAGAAGTAGTAACATACAGTAGATGCACACAGCTTATAAATCTCCATCCTGTTCACCAGAAATCAGTCAACAGCTAGAGTAAAGAGTATGAACAACAGTAGTTGAAAAAACTTGACATAAGACCGTTTGTTTGTAATGTAGTGGTGGATTTCAGTTTTGGCTGTGGTAAAACTTGGTTATTTGGAAAAGCTTGAAGTTAAACTTATTGCTTTTAATCTTATTAGCAGTATAGTCACGCCTGATTTCGATCATACAGACTGTTTAGGAAAGGAAACTCCACTTACTGTCAAGAGTTTATGTATGAGAGAAATGTCATGCTGAGAAGTGAACAGAAAGCATAGCTGTTTTTTGTTGCTGTTGTTGTTGTTGTTGTGGTTGTTAAAGTCCATTAAGGCAGTTTTATTAAGAAGAAAGGCCAAGCACTCAGTGTTGTAAAGTATGTTGCATCAGTTCTCTAAGGCTATAAGGACAAATTAAATTGCAACAGTTGTATAATTTAAGCCATACAGTACTGTATGTAAGTTAAACTACTGTATGTAAACTACATGTCTTACAAATAAATGTGCAAGCAGTGATATTGTGAGGTCCTGGTATAAAATGAGGTGAATAGTTCAATTACAGTTTGAGAGTATATAGAGAGATCCATACCAGCTTCTGGGTGTTGTGTACTGTGTGCCATTATAACTTGTGGTCATGAACATACAAATGTGGACTAGAAGGCATTATCTGACCCTGAAAAGCCCCTGCTGAGTATAGCACTGCTAGATTGATGTCACCTTAACTAACTCAACTGATCTGCAGTTAATTGATCAATGTCAAATTCAAGGTAGTGCCGTTGGTAACTCTAAATGAACTTCTCCTCTGCAGCAGAGGTACATTTCAGTCTTACTTTTCTGGGAAGGTTTTCATCATGGTGCTTGATGGGTTTTGCAAATGCTCTTGACAATGCTGTTCTTCGAAGAACTATTTCAGAACAGCTGACCTTCATGTCTTAAAATCTGTGTTAAAAAAAGCTGACAGCTGCCCTGTTGTTTTGTTGTTGTTATTGTTACTTAAAGACATAATGCGATGTGTTTTTCATAGTTTAGAAAAGATAAATATTTGTAAAAAATAATATATTAATATTTTGTAAACAATAAATCTTAGTTTATTAAAAGTTAGTAACTGATATATAGTTTAACATTGAAATACTGTGATGGCCAAAAGTATTGAGACAAAAATTAATTGTCTTAATGACACTTGTTTAATAATAATAATAATAATAATAATAATAATAATAATAATAATAATAATAATAATAATAATAATCAAGACAATATGATTAATTTGTTATTTTATGCAATTAAATTGCTATTAAATAATTCATATTTAGTATGAAGTCCTTTATTCTTCAAAATCTGCTGAATCAAGTCAAACAGAGTCAAAAAGCTGCCTGCTGTACTTTGGTGTCACTTGCTCAATCCATGCCTGGTTGCTTGCTTACTGAAGATCATTTGCAGAAATTTGACACAGAAGGTATCAATTCACATGAGAATTCCCTATTTTTGTCTATTTTGTGCCAAGGGGGTTACCCCAGCTTCAGAAAGTAAAAGTCCTGCTAGTGGCTACTGTATCTACTGCATGTTGAGAGTGAAGTATGTGCCCCATTGTGTAACCATAATAGCACAGGATATTTTAGTAGAAGCTGTGAATGGATGGTTGTGTTATCCGAAAAAAAAAAATCAAACAAGTAGGCTATTGTGTGCACGGTTATGGTTAGAGTGTGGTACAAAGATAAAGATTCAAAAGAGACTTTGAATAAATGGCATAGCAATTAATGGATAAGCACATTTAACTTAAAAGTCTGGGAAGTTTTTGATATAATTAGTATGTGGTTATGTGGTTATGTGGTAGTATGTTGTAACCTTAGAGCTCTTATAGTCTCATTTTCTTGCCACTAATTCAGAGCAAGGAGAAGGCAATCTTAAAGTGTTTTCAAACCTGTTCACTTGCACTAGTCATTATCAGGGACCAGATTGTAAACTTGGTTCATTATTCCTTGATTTTGTTTCAGTTCACATAGAGAAATATCAAAGTGAACCAGAATGCGTCACTATACAGTACAGACCAAAAGGTTGGACACACCTTCTCATTCAAAGAGTTTTCTTTACTGTGTTCTTTAGCCCAAACAAGTCTCTTCTGCTAGTTGCCTGTCCTTAGCAGTGGTTTCCTAGCAGATTCTACCATGAAGGCCTGATTCACACAGTCTCCTCTTAACAGTTGTTCTAGAGATGTGTCTGCTGCTAGAACTCTGTGTGGCATTGACCTGCTCTCTGATCTGAGCTGCTGTTAACCTGCGATTTCTGAGGCTGGTGACTCGGATGAACTTATCCTCCGCAGCAGAGGTGACTCTTGGTCTTTCTTTCCTGGGGCGGTCCGCATGTGAGCCAGTTTCTGTGTAGCGCTTGATGGTTTTTGTGACTGCACTTGGGGACACTTTCAAAGTTTTCCCAATTTTTCGGACTGACTGACCTTCATTTCTTAAAGTAATGATGGCCACTCGTTTTTTTCTTCACTTAGCTGCTTTTTTCTTGCCATAATACAAATTCAAACTCTTTGAATGAGAAGGTGTGTCCAAACCTTTGGTCTGTACTGTACATCACTGGGAGCAAGAAGATAAACACACAAAGGTGATCCTTGATCTGGAGTAGTAAATATCCCTATGAAAAAAAATTCATTCAGCATTTTTTTTCATGGGAATATTTACACTATTGCACTATAATAATATTTGCACTATAACTATAACCAACATGGTGGATGCACTTTGAGAAAACACCTTGAAAACAGAGTTTGCAAAGAAGTGCAGCCTACAGTCGACTGAGCAGAACAAGGGAACAAGGGAGCTAATAACTTGTCAACATGAAGTCATGTTCAGTAAGCATACAAACATGCAAGGTGTGTCTGACTACAGCAGCTGATTAGCTCAAACTTGCAGAGTACTCCTTGTATTTGGTCTGTATCAGGGTTCCATTATGTTATGTTCCTTTCACAAAGAAACTGTTCCAGAGGTCGTTTGGGATCTGACAGAGAACACATCCGCAAACAATCTTGGTACGGTTGTTTTACATTTACATTTGGACATTTGGCAGATGTTCTCAGCCAGAGCGACTTACAAAAGTACTTTGAAGTTACCGTAATTGGGTTGATCCTTACATTGGTTTTGTAAGTGCAATTGCTGTGTTTAGACCTGATCAAAGAACCACAAGAGGGGTAAACTAACCGGAATATGATTTAACTGGACTAAACAAGGCAGGTGTGATAACACTCCAAGTCTAATTACTCATTAAATACCCTATGTTAACACCAAAATATTACTGTCGTGTAGTGTGAGATCTCTCAGTATTAAAGAAAGGTGACCCTATCCTACTGTTCTGAGAACAAATTAGCATATGCCTGTAGGTGGTCTTCATGGTCTTGATGTGTAAACCATAACAGGATACAAAAAAACAAAAAAAAACTTTATGGCATGAGGTAGGTGTATTTTATTAACTCAGCACTGGCATCATATTGCCTGCTTCATATTGGCAATAGAAGTAACAGGAGCGAATGTTGGTCATTGTCAGCAGCCATTCTGCTTTTTATATAATGTATGCTGAATCAATTTTGGACACTGATATTGAGAAATAGAAGGTGCTTGGATAGTATTAGCAAATGAATGTAGCAACATTATGAACAACTGACATTCTCTCTAGAGAGCCAACATTCAATGTATGACATTTCTCATCATATGCACATTTGCTTTATCTAGAACAGTTTTTGCAGTGAAACAGCTAAGCAAACTGAGAAGGCCATTTAACCTGGTTAATAGTGGATAGGCATATGAAAATGGTAGCTAGGGTCGTGTAACAATTTGGGTAATATGACACTCAAAGAACAAATGGTGCACATGAGCTTTTTATTTACGCTTATGTCTTTGGCAAAGAAGTCAGTCATTAACATAAAACTTTTTAAAGCAGAAAAAACTTGGCAGCTTCCCAACTTGCTCACAGCTTTCGACTTTACTTACTCCTGGCCATAAACATACACTCAGCTTAGTGTTCATTGGGAGAAATAAATAGGAAAAATTACAAATATTAATATAGATGGTAAAAGAGGGTTGGGGTGGGTCACTATAATAATCAGAAATACCCACTGGCATGTATCTACTAGAGCTGTGAACCACAAGCATGCTGCAGGTTTGATTCAATTCTATTTTGGGGCATTGCGATTTATGATTCTATTTGATTCAAAGGTACTCATGTTTATTGTTTAATGTGTCTCAGCTACATTTTCTACAGGTTTTAAATAAAATTTAAAATTTTTAAAATAAAAATGACTAAAAGTGACTTATGAAACTTGAAACTTATAATACTGTGAAACTTGGTGTTGATTTTGTAAATATCATGTCTTATACAAAGCAATAATCTTTGTTCCTGCCATTTGAGTTCAAAAAGTGTGAATCGATTTCTGAATCAAAAACT
Organism: Clarias fuscus; assembly: GCA_030347435.1. Classification (NCBI taxonomy): domain Eukaryota; kingdom Metazoa; phylum Chordata; class Actinopteri; order Siluriformes; family Clariidae; genus Clarias; species Clarias fuscus. The sequence goes on along the minus strand of CM059207.1, from coordinate 15,864,291 downwards.
GACTTTTTAAAAATGTATTAATAAAACGGACTTTTATTTAATTAATTAAATTGATCTACACAAGATCGATTCAATTGTGTTATAAATGAGATAATATCTTGCCATGTCTCACTTTTTTGGTCGTGAAGTGCAAGGACTCCAGTCTTATCAATTTGGGGATGGGCCAGTCTAAGTGTAAACACAGATACAGAACCTTCATCTGTCCAATAGCTAATCAATGCTGCTTATGTCACGGTCAAATTATTATGTAATCTAAATAAGCAGCAAATATTTAATAGATGTGTAAACCTCTGGATTCCACATGATACAATAACATTTCTACTCCAAGGCAACAAATTAATATCATTGAATCTGCTACAATACAAAGTTATATACAGTATTTAACTTCCGTAGTCTCCCAGTGCTATGTGACCATTTTTATTCAGAATTTGGGGGAGACCTACTGTACCAGTAAGTCATAATAATGATGATAAAGTAAACAAAGCCTGTTTACACCTTGAAAAAAAATCATTTAAAAATCATACCAGTTTTCGACAATAATTGATTTATGATACATTATAAAGGATACATTTTATTATTGTTGCCTTAAATAAAAATTACTGAATGAAGTAATATTTATTTACCGTGTAGCCTGAAAAGCTAGATTTACTATCCATGAGATACAATATTCTGGGTACAGTAGAATGATTTATTGCTTAGAACCTTGAGGAATACACAGCTGTTTATATTGTCTCGAGTCTCTCTTACTATTAAGCTGCAAATATCACTGCAGAGATTTCCTCAGAAAGCTCACAGTAAACTCTGACAAGAATCAAAATAATATATTTGCAGATAAAACTGACCAACAGTGTGAACAAAAGCAGCACATCAAGCTCATAGTTTTGCACCTTCTTTAACCCTTAAATAAGAAGTGGCAAGTGGTTCTTGCTTTACCTATCATTTCATGTGCTGCTATTATCTACACCACTCATTTCTGCTTCAGCGTCAAGCTGTCAACAATATATTGATAAACCAAGGGCACAGGTGGAATCTCCATGAAGTCACCTTGCTGTGATTGCGCAATGACTGCAGGGTTCTTGATCAGTGGAGCTCAAGCTAATTATTGGAATTTTAGGCAAAGCAACGCATTACTGCACCTCCTCATGGAGCGGACAGCATTACCCATACTAATGCAATCACCCTATGGCCGCTGAGCAGTGATGGTGATGAGGTTGCAGCCTGAAGATTTTGCCTGATTATGCAAAGCTTTGTGAGGTGATATGGATTAAGAATAGATGACTTATTACTGAGTTGCCAAGACGGCGGCATTAACAGGACAAGTTGCAGATCCAATTTGACTAGGCAAGGTTGTAATATTCTGTCTTTTCAAAATGGACAGGATAAAAGCAACAACAGGTCACATTGTGATGGTTTTCTACAAAGAATATAAATGAATCATGTAATTAAAGTACCCAGATGTAAGCAACCATTGTTTTAATGCAAAGGGTCATCTCGCTGCACGCAACAGAGATGTGAAGAGCTTTGTGTGTTCAAATTACCTGTTGCATTGCAATATATTTTGTCACATAATAAATAATAATAAGAGGAAGAATAGGAAGAATTAATCATGGCAGCACAGTGGCTTAATGGTTAGCACGGTCACCTTGGACCTCCAGGGTTGGGGGTTTGATTCACACCTTGTATGTTGAGTTTGCATGTTCTTGCTGGGTTTTCTCTGGGTAATCATGGGTGTGTGCTTGTGGCCTGCGATTCAGGGTGTACCCACCTTATGCACTACCCTAGACCAGCCATTCCCAAACTTAACAAGGCTGCGGCTCAATTTGAATTGTGGAAACTAAGATAAATCAAAAAGATTAGCTATGATTACTCTGTAAATGTAAATACTCTATGAGAAATATTTTTATAGGAATATTAAGCCTATCTTTTATTTTAACCAGTAATTATAAAATTGAAAACTCAAAGCTGTTCATTTTGTTATAAATGATGCCATGCAGCCTACTGTACCAGCAGTACCTTTACAATTGCATTTTGGGAAATACATTTTGTCACATAATAAATAATTGGATAGAATAATTGGTTGGATAGAGAGATAATTAATTGATCATTATTTATGTCACACTTTACTTTGAGCATATAAAGTGCACACTGAAAATTAAGATAATGCATTGATAAATTTGTATATGATTTATATAAATTAATACATATACAAGTATAATACATATACAAGTATAATACATAATACAAGTATAAGCTTATGAAATGTTGCAATAGATCTCTGTAAGTCTTTTCTGTTTTTTCAGTAGACACGTCAGTGTTGCACTTGGACATAAAGGTAATCTGAACATAAGCAGCGTCACATTTCTGCTTGGTAGACTTCAGGTTTTGAAGGACAAAAACCCACCAGAATTAGCAGTGCAACTCTGAAACTGTCATCACTTGGATCTTATTTACCTCACAGCTTCCTCCAAAGGTTTGCAGACTTCTGTAAGTTAACAACCATCTGTATCTTTTGTCTTGAACACTCTTTGGTTTCCTGTGGTGAGAGATGACAAAGCAATGCTTCTGAAGTCCCTTTCTATCACAAGCTAAATATAGCAAATCCAGAAGTTAAAATGTTTGTGGACATCAGAGCAGCGAGCCTGGTTTTAGAATGGCTTGTAAGTTTCCCAAATAGACGGAATATATTAAAGTATTTTGTACAAGTTCTGGTTTAAATCTATTACATTTTGTAATTACCTGCTTTTGCTGAAGGTTTTTTATTTTATTTTATTTTATTTTTAAATTTTTTAGATCAGCACAAATAAGATTTAGAGTTCTAGAACATCTTGGTTCCAGTAACAAAGCTTACCATAACAATCACTTACTATGGCTAAAGATGCTACTGTCTGCATGTCATCGTATGCACTCACAAGCATCTGTGTGATCACAAACACCAATGTCATGTCATCATGTTTCAATGCCCATCAGTGTCATTAAAGCCTACTTACAAAGACTTCATTTTTACATGGTATGTATAATGGGCGGCATGGTGGCGTGGTGGTGGTGGAATTTGCATGTTCTCCCTGTGCTTGGTGGGTTTCCTCTGCGTACTCGGTTTCCTCCCACAGTCAAAAGACATGCAGATTAGGCTAACTGGCATTTCCAAGTTGCATTTCCTCGGCATCCTTCCGTGACCCTGTACAGGATAAGCAGTTTAGAGAATGAGTGAGAGTGAGAGTGTGTATAATGATTATTTTGCTCATCTAGAACTCTGTAAAAACTCCAAAATTGTCTGCTTTTGTTGCACATGTTGGAAACAAGTATTTATTGGCTGATGAGTGATTTCCTCAGCAGCTGATAAAAAAAGAAATGCGATTTCACACAATGATGACCATCAGTCCTCACTTCACCGTTAACACCTTTTACAACAGCTTTATGGCCCAGCTCTTTATCTGCCTGCTGTTATTTCCTTGCTCATTTTGCATCTTTCCCCCTTTTCTTCCTCCCTCCCCAATATCTTTTTTTCCCCCTCTCTCCTTCAATCTCTTCAAGATGGTGTGACAAGCTGCCAGGATGAAAGAGAAGTGGAATGGGAGGAGAAAAGGGCCAGAATTGAGGAGAGAGCTGAATCTCATTCACATCTCCCCAGACTCGATTGTTCATCCCAAGTTGGTGAATACCATCATCCTGCTGTGGATTTGGGATTGATTTTAGCCAACAGACAGAAGAGCAAAACTCAAGGAGAGAGCAGTTCCGTGTGATGTAATAAACCGGGATACAAAGCCATTAAACTGGCAAAAAAAACTGTATTGCCTTCGGCACAACCTATCGATTACAGCCCCATGATGTCATTTTGGCTGAGGTGCTTCAAAATGGAGACATCACCGTAAACAACACTGAGCCAATTGCGTGAAGATTCCTAATGGGACTCTGTCACTGAAAAAGAACGAAGATTCTCCAAGGATTTCAATTTGTTTATGGCAGAAGATTTAGATCCTGATGGACTCGTTACAGATCCACATTTATTTTATGCCAACTTTCTATTTAAAAACTGGGAATTACGCACTACCTGCCTGGGCTGTGAGCTGTAATAGAACACACAATATGGACTGCCTCGAGTAAGGCACAATGAGCGGACAAACAACAAGGCATTTCTAAAATATTTTCCTTTGTGTCGTCTCAGATAGCGTCCTGAGGGTGAATGTCCCAGCTGGTTACTCAGACAGAGGT